>JAOTAY010000190.1:28525055-28539882 GCA_025629805.1 Erythroxylum baracoense
TACTCTAACAATCTTACAATACTGTACAAACATGCATAAGTCGCCTTATCGCATATACAAGGCGACTTGTCAGTATCATAAAGGCATAAGGCGCCTTACACAATGAACAAGGCGACTTACCCTTACAAGACTAACAATGTTGGCAGGTATGATCACATCTCCTTGGATAGTTGCTGGCAATTTCAATGTTTTCACATCCAGGGAGGACAAATTAGGGGGCAGAGTGTCAAATGGTTGCTCACATTTCAAAAAATGGATCAAGTATGCACGTATGGAAGATATGGGCTTTACTGGCCAACGTTATATATGGACAAATGGCACATGCTTTGAGAGGATAGACAGAGTTTTATGCAATATGGAAATGATCAATGCTTACGAAGCCATACAAATACATCATCTCCCTAGACTAAACTCAGATCATTGCCCAATGTTAATACAACTCAAAGCCAGCTCTGAACAGACCACACAATAACCACGGTTTAGATACTGGGCTGCTTGGGAGCTACATGATCACTGGAAGGATTAGTTGAATAGAGTCTGGGACACATCCAGCCCACTTCATCAGGCCATCTAGACATTACAAGACAACATCAGTGAGTGGAAATATGAAAATTTTGGAAACCTTTATAAACAAAAACGGAGATTACTCGCTTGACTATCTGGAATACAGTCCAGTCTCCCAACCCAACCCCCTCAACGAACTTGGAAACTAGAGTATAAACTTAGACAGGAACTAGAAAGATTGCTGCTCCAAGAGGAACAATTAAAGGCACAAAATAGGAGGGTAACTTTCCTAACTGAGGGAGACATAAACACAAAGAGTTTTCACAAGCTGCACACAATACTTAGAACAAGAAACTAAGTCAAAATGCTCATACTGGATTCAGGGGAGTGGTCAACATGCAAGATTCGCATCAGCAATGAGGTAACCACTTTCTACAAGCATCTGCATACAGCACACAATTCCCAAATGCACACATGCACTTTTAATAGCTATCATATTAGGAACATGTGGCCTTAGTTACCACCTGAGATACTACACCTATTAAGTAGCCCTGTCACAAGGGCAAAAATCACACAAGTCATGTTTCAAATGCACCCAAACAAGGCGCCAGGTCCCGATGGCCTCACTGCTGGTTTTTACCAACAGAACTGGCCAACTGTATGTTCTTCAGTTTACAACATGGTAGAACAAGTTTTCTCAACAGGTACAATGGATCCAAACCTCAATAGAGGTCTCATCATTTTGATCCCGAAAGTTAGCAAACTTGAAAAAGTAAGCCAGTTCAGACCTATTAGTTTAATAAACACCAATGCAAAATTGATCACTAAAATCATTGCCAATAGGTTGACCCACATATTACCTACCCTTATCCTTCCTTATCAATCAAGTTTCATTCGGGGTAGACACATCATAGACAATATTATTGCAGCACAAGAAGCAATCCACCTAATGGAAAACACTAAAGGGGCTACAAGCTGGATTGCTGTCAAGATTGATCTTGCAAAGGCTTTTGACAAAGTAAATTGGGATTTTTTAAAAGACACATTACAAGATGCAGGCATTCCAAGCTATCTCACCCAAGTCATAATGAGCACAATGCAAACAACTTCCATGAGAATTCTTTGGGAAGGCATACAGGGTGAGTGGTTCACCCCAAGCCGAGGGGTAAGACAAGGGGATTCTATGTCACCCTATCTCTTCGTACTCTGCATAAATAGATTGTCTCAAGCTATTTCACAAAAAATTGTCGAAGGTGAGTGGATTCCCCTCCTGTTTAGAGGAGGAACCACAACACTATCACACTTGCTTTTTGTAGATGACCTCATCTTGTTCTCAAAGGCATTTGAGGACCAGATCCATATCATGAAACTGGTACTCTCTGATTTCTCCCTATTCTCTGGTCAACAGATAAATGTAGAAAAGTCTACAATGTATGCATCCCCAAACACACCAGTAGCACTTGCACACAAACTGAGTTCATTAATAGGAATAGAACTAGTGTCAGAATTGGGCAAGTATCTGGGAACACAGGTCATCCATGGCAGATACACCAGAAAGCATTATCAAGCTATCTTGAATAAGGTAAAGAACAGAGTGACCATGTGGAATGCACACAGGATATTAATGGCTGGGAGAATGACCTTATGTGAGTCAATAATCAGTGCCCTGCCCACATATCACATGCAATCACATCTTCTGCTAAATTCAACCTGTAAGGAACTAAATCGGTATGCACGGAAATTCCTCTGGGAGGTAACCTAGATGAAAAGAAAACACCTCTAATCAACTGGGTGGAGGTGTGCCAACCCAAATGTAGAGGTGGATTAGGCCTTAGGAAAACTAGGGAGCAAAATGTAGCATTCATAATTAAACTAGCTTGGGAGTTGCTAACAGCTGAACACAAGTTGTGGAGGAACATTATGTTTGCTAAGTATAACCTACCAGAACATCATATGATCATGGGGCTCCCCAAGAAGAAGGGATCACAATTGTATAACAGCATGCACAAAATATGGAATTATATACAGGAAGGCTACATCTGGGAACTTGGAGATGGAAATTCCATCTTGTTCTGGAAACATAGATGGTTGCCCACCGGGGAAATATTACAAAACCAGGTAAGTATTTCACTACTAGAATCAACACTCTCCAAATCAGCTAACTACTATGTTAATTCTACAGGTAACTGGAAGTGGGATGAGCTCACAACGCTGCTCCCAACCAAGTTTCAAGCAATGCTACGCGCCATTCCCCCCTCCCCCCCAAATCAGTCCTTTGGAAAGGACAAATTGCGATGGAGATGGACTCAAACTGGTAGCTGTACAACAATTTCAGCATATGATATTCAAACAAGCACAGGGTGGAACCAAACTGAGGCATCATGGCAACATATTTGGAAGCTAAAAGTTCCAGAAATAGTGAAAACATTTGTCTGGAAAGCCCTCAAAGATGGTCTTTGGACCAACAGCAAAAGATTTCACAGACACATAAGCTCAACACATAACTGTCATATTTGCACAAGAGAAGAGACAGGAATACATATCATGAGGGATTGTTATAGAAGCAGGGAAGTCTAGACAGCTATCAGACCAAATCTCCCACAAACTTTCTGTGAAGGTGAGTCACTAAATCAATGGCTATTATCTAACATCAACTCCCCCTTCCTGCAGGACAATATACCATGGAATGAATGGTTTACACAAGCATGCTACATTTTATGGACATCCAGAAACGAGGATAACTTCCAGGATATACAAACATGCACTAGCTCAACAATCGCAATCAAGATTAAGGCTTATGTCAAGGAAAGCAACCGAGCCTTCAAGCTCAAAGAACCAAACAGGGAACACAATACCATAGAGGAAATTAGGGATATACCGGGCCAACCGAGCACAACTCCACACGGTTATTACAGAATCCGATCTGATGGTGCGGTTGCAAGAGATACATCAGCAACAGGGGCTGGTGGCGTAATCACATATGCCAACGGGAGATGGGTCATTGGCTTCTCCAAATCCCTCGGCATCTGTCCACCCCTGCAAACAGAATTATGGGGCATATTTCTGGGACTACAAACAACCAAGAAAATCAAGCTCAAGGAAGTGGTTCTTGAATCAGATTCAAAGGAAGCTATAGACCTGCTTACCCTTAATGTATCCGGAGATCACAGAGCCTAAAACCTAAGGGCACAAATCAGTCATTTGGCGACTGAATTTACAGACGTAAACTACATATTCATTCGAAGACATTACAACCAACAGGAAGACGAACTAGCAAAGAAGGGTATCGGAATTCCATCCAACACTAGCACAATCTATTTTTGGACATCGGATTTCCAAAACCCAGAATACAATCTGGAACAATCCTCTCAACCACCCAGCAGGGAATTGGAAAGGAGACGGAGAACCCCATCACTCCGTCAACATTCGCCTCAGATTCTGGATCTGAACAGGCATGGGGAAGCCGAAGCATGGGGGACCGGAGCGTTTATAGCGGAGCGGACAATTTCAGTGACACCAGCAGCAGCGAGAGCAACCAGTGGGATTTCCCACCATTTCTATCCTCCCTAAGGGCTATTTTGTAATTTCCAGTCTTGGCTTATCAGCCCTCCAATTTACTAAAAAAAATGTAAAAATATTTCAATTTACACTTTATAGTTTACATGTTTATGCTTATAATTTTGCAGCTATCAAATTGCTTTGATATGAGACAAAGACAAGAAGCACAAGAATAAGGAATAGGTCGTCCAGCCCAACACAAATTCGAAAACTATCATAAGAAAAATTAATTATATGTTTGGTAATAGTTGTCTTCGTCCACTGCTCATTGCTGGATAACTACATGGAGTCCTTCAGCACCAAATTGTTCCTCAAAAACTTCATAAAAGGTCAGAAAATGAAGGTGTAAAGTCAAAACGTGTGCTAAACTAGAGTTGTAGAAGCTAAACCTTCCATATGCATTAACTAAAGTTAGTGGAATCTAACATCATAGCATAACTCATACTTTTTGGGATAGATTCAAACTAAAAGGATTTTATAGAGAAGATAATTAACCCCACACTCCATAATGGTTCTCAATTATTTAATCATAAATCATAGCCCTATAAAATAACGAACCAAAGACTGAAAAAAGAAAGAGGAAAGCAATAAAGCAGAAGACAAAAATACCCAAATCCTTACGTCAATGAAATTCTTAAAAGTGAAAAAGAAAATATCTTTAATTGGCTAACCCTTACACTTTCTCTATTTTTTATTGAAGAGGATAAACAAATTTAAAAAATTATTGAAGAGGTTTGAGTTTGACTGGAGATTAAGATTGAAAACTTTTCCAAAATTGTGAGAGTCAGAGAGAAGGTTGAATATTGACTCTAAAAAATGAAAAACCAAAGAAGGTGAAGAATATCTGATAATATTACGAATTTTTCCTAATTTAGTGAAAACCGACTTGTTACGTAAAAATTTGCCAGATTTTTAATAATAACGTTTATAAGCATGAATCAAACCAAAAAATTGTCTAGTTCATAATTTTCCCAGTTGAACCAACCAGTCGAATCCGGTTTTACAATTCTTAATTATAAGTATGTCTACTCAAAGATGCAAAATGTATGATGTAACAGTCTCATCGGCTAATGGAAATTTAAATTGAATAGCTTTGGATAAGGTTCACTCAGCCAATTGAGCAGAAAATCTCCTCGCCGCATGACTGTAAAGCCACTTACAATTAAATGATCATCTTAATATAGACAACATAGGTATGAAGGTAAACTATTCTTTTTCCTCTTTATCCAACAAAATTTGGAGATTGGAGATTGATCAAACTAGGACAGGTCAACTCCAACCAAAGGTGGTTAACCTGTAGCATCTATATCATGGAAATGAATAGTTGCTGAAACAAGATACTTTCCGTCAATGAACATCATCTCAACGATCAATAGCCATTTCCATGATCACATCATTTAAGTAGTCGATTGGTCCGGGTAGACACCAGTGCAAACAATCGTTTTGAACTTTGGCGGTTTTGTTCTCTGCAAATGGATGAAACTCTCTGTAGGGACCTGGATGGCCATCAGGTCTCAGAAGTAAAAGTTGCGTGAAATCAAGAAGTTTGAGATTGACCCCATTTTCATTAGCTTTTGCTGATGCCTTCTCAAACTCTGCTAATTCAATTTTTCGAAGAATGTTGTTCACGTCTTTTAATCGGACTTCACCTTCTTTAGCTGGAATTTGTTTCGGACACGTACCTCCATTATGCCATTCTCCATTCTCGAAATGATCTGGCGTAGATGTCCTGAAAAATATCAAGCCTTTGTGCTTTGATGTTACGATGAAGTTCATTGCATATTCAAGTGCTTTCTTATAAGCAAAGTCGAATCCCAACTCTGTCAGGTTCCTTCCAGGACATATATGGCAGCCCACCGCTGTGTCGTTCTCATAGTAAATAGCAGCTTTAAGAAACCATTTTCCAGTTGAGATAATGACGTAGTCCAAGCTCTGGTACATATCGGTCCAGTTCTTATCAAGCTTGTCAATCTGCAGCTGAACTTCAGATGATGAAACACCATTATAATCTTCAAAGATTGCAGCTTGTACAAGGAAAGGGGACCAAATATTCGATATAGTAAAATTGTAGGAAGGGAAATGCCATCTTTTCGATCTGTATTCTGCATCATGGTAAACTTCAATTGCTTCTTCAACCTGGAGCACAAATTATTTTCAGTTTTATCAATGTATTTTCGCTTAAGGTCTTCCCAAACAATTGATACATCACATTATTAGTATTCTTCTCGAATAGTCAACTAGGTAAAGAACAACAGTAAGCGGTAGCAACTTATAAATTAGTTTGCTTCTTCACAGGAGAGAATTTCACACCTATGTAGCTATAATGGGCCAAAAACAAAATCATCAAATTCCAAACGGAGAATAAGTGGGAAAAAACAAGTATTATAGCCACATAGAAAAGCTGGATGTCAAAGAAACTTATATCAAGGATCGACGATAAAAACTGTCCCATGCTCAAGTTTGAAAGAAATATTTGCTGACAACTGTTAGATAGTATAGTTGCTGTAGTAGAAAAAATTTGAAGATCTACAAAACCACCAGTTTCAAGAAAGACTAGTGTCCTGGTAAGGTCAACTGCCAAGGGATGGATCGTCTTGAAGGCTACATGTTCTTAGGCATTTTCAAGTATGCCTAACCATATAAACCCAGACGGGAAAAGTGTTTAAAGTAAAGATTAAACTGAACATTCCAAAACTCATTTTGCATTTGTCATTTTCCCCAACATATTTCCTTTAACACAACCTACAACGAAGCAATTTGCAGGAACATTAAAAATTCAAAGGTTTTCAAATCACTTTCTAACATCGAGTAACAACGCCATGAACCTAAAAGGGAAAAACAAATAAGTATTCTTCTCATTGTGCTATGTCAAGGAGGCGGCCATGCCATTAAAAGAAAACAATGTGGAAACTTGAAAACTTTCCCGTCATTGAACAAAAGAAACTTGGAGCAAGCATAGCTAGAGTTAAAGCAATGTTGAATTTACAAAAGATATATGACCGACATCATCATGAAGAGTCTGTATCTTAATGAATAACACTATCAAGAAGATCTCTATATTTGATAATTCATTCAAGGAATGACCAAGACGTCTCAGTTATATATCAGCTAATACAAAATAGAATTTAATTACCCTCATCTAGAAAAATAAGAATAAGAAGTAAACCAAAAAATCAAAAGATACCTAACACAGCCAAATTTAGCAGTTTTACACACAAAACACAACTGAAGTATTCAAGACAACATGAAACTGGGTGAACTTTAGTATTGTAAGTATGTATACACCTCGTTATTCCACAAATGGTATGCTGAGGCACAAGAGAGAAGTAATGATATATCTGAAAGTCAGTTCACTTCCCAAAGTCAAATTTCAAATTTAGTTTTGAGTATTCAAGCATACCGTGGAGAGCATGCACAACAATGACTGTACATGGTTGCGAGATATTGAATCACCAATGAGTGCCCATTTTTTGTTTCTCATTAAATCGAGAAATCTTCGAGCATCAAACGGAGGTAACTCACAGTCCCGAGGTTTCCACCTCCAGTATAGATAACCGGTATCTGACCGTCCATTCCTCATACAATTTTGATGACTTTCGATCAAAGGGCAACTGGCATTTGTGTAGATAGGTCCTGAAGGGTTAGGAGCCCAATCCCCAATTAAAAGATCACATCTTCCTGCATCAATTTCAGAAACAAACGGTAGAGTCTACTAAGAACTAGATGAGACAATTAAAGGACAGAGAAAAAGGCCATCATGAAATAGACCGCATAAGCATTAGATCTATCCAAATGCAGCCTCAACCATAGCTACAAGAATAACCATGATAAATTGCTTAAGCATAATATAAGCGGAAATCTAAATGAGAGAATAACCCATCAAACATTGTGGAAGAACCACCAATCTGAATTTGCCTAAAAGCTATATTATGGCAAAGGGGATCCCCAGTGCCAGTCACCGAAACCATTTTATAGATCTAAAATTGCACGTAATTACATGAAGAAGCATGTCTCCAACTTGTCAATCCACTCTAAATTATTTTACAAACGGAAAAGACGAATAAAAAAGAAAGAAGACAGACAAAAGCTAAATCCAAAGCAGACAAATTCGATTACCATTCTGAGGCGTCTCGTCTTCAGACACTGGAACATCAGTAGACGGAAACGACTTGGGATTATCGAAAACAGGCGGCTTTGGAATATCAACGACAGGAATTGGTCCTGGAGCATCAACTGTAACAGTTGGCTTCGGGGGTAGTTCGGTTTTGTCAAAGAGAGATGACTCTAGCTCTGGCTCAAATCTTGAAGATTGGCTGAGGAAGAGTCTAAAAGCGAGACCCGATAAGAGAATGGCAACTCCTAGCTTCAATATCCAATGGCTGTACTTTTTAAGTGACCATTGTCTCCACGGTAACTTCATTTCTGTCACCGCTCTGCCTTTGCCCAACCTCTCTAAAATGATCAAGATGTCGACTTTATTCCAAGATGAGGAGGTGGGTGATAGTCACCGACAGAGAAGGCACCTTGACGAGCATAATCAAAGTTGAGCTAAGTTGTTGTCGGGAAGATACAAGAATGTTAGATCATGGACTGAACGGAAATCCTCAGAGTGTGCTCTTGAGTGTTTTTGCCAGAAGGGGAATTATTTTATTTATTTATTATTCTCAGTCAAAATCAATTAACAGTTAATTACAAAAATGAAATAAAACAAAAAGACTTAACCGAAGAAGAAAAAGAAATTGTTAATTCTTTGAGACCAAATTATTTTTCTTAAAAGGGCAAAAAGAGCAGTGCAAATGCATCGACTGACACTGTCTTATCATTAAGAAAAAGTAACTCTTTTTTAGTTCATTATACCAATCTAAGTGGTTAATGCATTATACACCAATCTGAATCTGAATAAGCGCATAACCTAACCCGCTGATCCAATGATTTCTCTCATGATGCACGGAATCATTAGAACAGTACTTAACATGAGTAGAACCTATACGAAATGGCCCCCGCATCTCCATCAAAAACCAAACATGTTGGAGGCGTTGGAGTTATAATAATAGCACCATCGATGCTCCATTGGTTTACTTCATTACATTAAACTATCAAAAGGTTGAGGACTTAGCTCCTCTTTTGGCCAAGTCCCTGTTCCGTTGTTGTCACATAAACAATACCAATAATGTTGGCGCACACTCGGAACTTCTTTTCTTACTTAAAATATAATTACGAGGTAGGAAGGGCTATTTGGAAAGGCAACATTAGTTTACAAGTGATGGATGATGTCCTACCAACACCATACTGAAAGGCGGCATATTATGCGTGCATGCTTGCTTATGATCTCTACCTTTTACCTAATACATTGAAGTCCACTGTCTAGACTCTCCAATAAGTTTCCAATACACCCGGTTTGGTTTCTCCATGTGAAAGTGATGAGGCATCCTAGTTCTCAAAGCTGCCAACACTTACAAGTAACATTACAATTGATATAAAGGAACACTAAAAACAACGTCAGAATGTGGCGTTTCGGTGCTTCGGTCATCTGATATTGTTTAGTTAATCATGCCTTGAATTTCTCTTGATGCGTTCCATTCCATATCCATACGTAAAACCAGGGATATGAAGACCCAATTTATCTTGGAATCTGTGCTTCCAAGTTTCAAAGATTACATAATTTCTCTTGGAACCTTCATGCCAAAGCCACGTTTTAGCTTCTGGACTCTGTTCAAAACAGTTGGTGATCACTAATCAGACATATATACCTTTTTTTCCCTTTCCCATATGCAAAACAAGGAAAAGTTGCACTAATTAATTTCTATCATTATTATAGATGAGGTGGAGATCTTAACTAATGTAGCAGAACAAGAGTATAAGAAAAGGAGGACTTACGTAGGGGCAAGTTTGCCTAGGTTGTACAGTTCTTTACCAGTGTCTTCATCAAGAACTCTGCCTGAAATTTCAATGATATAGGATTTGTCTCTCGTTTTGGGCAGTCCTCTGATGGCAAGTAATTCTATATCTCTCTCATGAAGCTCTCTTCCATTCACAAAGATACAAGTGTTTCCATCAGAACAATTTTCTGGCATATGGTAATTGAATTCTTCAATTTGAGGCTGCAAAAAGAGCACCAGCACATGGTCCTTTACTTACGTAACATTGAACTTAACATATAGGCATTTATAATGAGCTATGACTTCCATCTTACAGGAATTATGCCAAAGCAACAGTATCCTATCACGCCCCAGAATCCTGCTCGAAAATCATACCTGCTCAAGGCAGAAACATGACTTTTTAGCACTTTCTGAGTATTAAGTTATTGATTTTTACACTTGGTATATGCATGTAATTCAATTCAACCAAAGCTATTGCAACAAAAAGTGACAACTAACCAATAGTTTCCTGGGTGAATAGGACCAGCTTTCCTTTCAGCCATCTTCACCAAACGACCAGGTATAGGTTGCCCGTTTACAAAAACATTAGGCTTTTCATCCTCCATGCGTTGTTTAGAGCTTGAGAAATCTCTCAAGCTCCTCTTAATGAAACCCATAAAGGGAGATTCTCTCAATGCACCGACCCTGGATGCATCATCTTTTTTCACCACCTGAGAGTCCTGGTATATGCTGGAGTTTAGGCATTCATCAAACTGAACTTCAATTTCAGTTGCCATTGACGTATCTTCCACAGAATTATCTCGACATGTTATATTATCCCGTGGAACCATATCCCAGTCTACTCTTCTGCTCCTGTTTCCTTCCCCATATTTGTTCACCATATCATCTAAGATATCACTTGAATGCTCTGGAAAGTCTGAACTTTGGAACGTTAAAGATACATTATTTTCGTCGGCGAGTTCAACCGAGGAGGAAATGTTTCCGCGAACTATCGCATCATCTATCCTCCCCTTTCGTCCAGAAGTAGAAAATGAAGCACGGCGCTGCCCTTTCTCAGATTCACTGAAACTCTGCCTCTGTTCTGATATTACTTTTTCCTTGGATTCTAATGATGCGAAATCATTATCATGACAAGCATTCTCGCTAGGGACATTGGCAACGCCAGCATACAAACAACCATCAGTTTTTAAAGGCAATTCATTTGACACCACACAAGAACTATCATCAGTTTCGGTTGAAATTTCCTTGCTTCGTGATGGAAGGGAAACAATTAGCCTCGTCTTGTTAATTTCTAAGGAAAGTACCGTTGAGCAAGCACCGCATTGCAATTTCTGCCGATAGGTTTGCCTTACCTGAAGCTTTACGGGAAGTTTTAGCAACTCGAAGCAACCATGACACGCTATAAATGGGGAACCTCCAGCTATGGAACGACAATATTGGGCTTTCCTCAGATGCACAAGAGCCCTCCTTGTGCAGCTCTGGCCAAAGCCAGTAGCATCTGAACCTATGTCACTTGGCCAACCAGAGTGTAGTTTTTGATCTTTTGGTTGCAAGGAAGGAGGATTTGAATGAGGACTACAGGCATGCGGTCCAATATGGTGCTTGAAAGTGGAATCTCTTGGCATCTTGGAGAATTTTCTCATGGAATAGTCAGGCTGATTCTCGTTGTAGCGGTAGAAAGATAAGCAGGCTGGTTGATGATACAATTGTTCATGTGGAATAAATGCATGGTGTTTCTCATAGAAATCCAAGTGGGCCTGCTGTTGCAGATGGGGACGTAACATGCCAATCTGAGCCGGGGAATACTTGGGAGGAAAAAATAAATTATGGTCGTCGATGCCACAATTTTCTGTGAAGAGTGCAGGTCTCTGACCATACTGTTTCGTATAAGGAGGTATATCAGGAGGCAACAGCTGAAAATCGTAATCAACATGGGCAGGGTAGGTTTCAGAAGAACTAGGGGCTACTTTGGTAGGAAAAGAAGTCCTCCAGCGTTGGTCCTCAGCCACAGTACAAGATCTGGTGAGATGTTCTTTTAAGTCATACAGCCTCCTAAATAGCTCTGTTGGTTCCTGCTCTAGATGGGCAAGTCTATCAGGACCATCTAGCTGACTAAAGGCGTTTCCCGGCCTCCCATTCCCACATCCATAGTTTGAAGGGCCTTCATCAGGAGTAACACAAGTTGAAAAATGGATCCGGTCGGTTGTGGTGATTGGACCATCTCTAGTCCGACTCGGATGGAAAATATCCGACTGCTTCGTAACAACTCTTGACCTAAGCTGCCTACCCCAACTCTTCCCTCTATTTGTATTGTCTCCTATATGAAGTTGCCTATATTTTTCAGAATAAGCAATTTCTTCCTCTGGACCCTTGTTATCAGTTCTTTCATTCAAAAATCTCACTTTTCTCTTAGCATGCATATCCCCATCACTCTCAGATGCAGTCATTAAACTGATCTCTAACTTCTCCACGTCTTCTTCTTCTTCACCACTATCGCTTTTCCTCACTTTTGGCTTTGCTGTGTCATCAGAAACATTATTTTCAATTCCCATATTTTCCCATATTTAATCCTTTTCGTGTTTCAACAAACTAAAACAGGAAACTTTTAAATTGACAATGCGTTGAGGCCAAATGAAACCGATTCATGTGAATACGAGAATAACTTTTATGTGGAGATACGCGAGTGAAGAGAGCTAACCTCGAAGAACAGCACCACAGCCGCCACACTTGTATACTGAGTAGTGAGGGAGCTCTTTTAGGAGAGTACGACATTTTGGGCAACGAACAAACCGAAATTTCATCGTTTCAGCCATAACTAGCCTTTCACAAAACACAAAACAAGCGCCAAAATTTGTCGCAAAAGAAACCTCACGCACCTTATACATACACTAACATAATAAAAGAACACAAATTCTATTTCAAGACCAACATATTTTCATTGAAGAGCAACTGAATAAGAAACAGGCCTGCATAACGTTTCCCAGATGTACGAGGCTTCAAACCTACAAAGAAATTGTCTGCAAGAACCAAGAGGAGAATGGTTTTTCTTAAAGATCATTATAAGAGAAGTATGCATTCCTTTTTACACGGTTTATCCAGAAAAATTGGCACGCATAAAGCGTGCAGAAATGACGCGTTGCCCCGTTGATTGATATAAAAAGTTCAACTGAACTGAGCGTTTAAAAGTACAGCTGTAGTAAAAGCTGGTATATGATGGATGACATGACTAAGGCTTGCTTCCAAGAAAAAGTCAGCGGTCTTCTCCGGATAGCGAAACAGATCTGCCAAAGAGGAACCACAAATTTTCTCTCCCTCTTAATCGAAAGAAGTGGCAGCTGAGAAGCAAGATTTTAACGCGGATAAGTTTTGTGCTTTCACTGAATGTATAGACCTGGTCACCCAGACCCAGGCAAGGCAAGGTAACTGATGAAAACCCACCCAAACTCATACTGAATGTATAGACCTGGTCACCCAGACCCAGGCAAGGCAAGGTAACTGATGAAAACCCACCCAAACTCATAAGTCCCCTCCTTTATATTACTACGTCACCCTTTTGTCCTATATCAACAAAAGCATAATAATCAAAATTTAGTCTTCTTCTTTTTCACACCATCACATCACTTCTACAATAATATAAACTAATGATAATTTTCAGTTTATATTACTCAAGAATACACGTGGGACGTCACTTTCCCTGCGTTAATTGACTGACCATTCCGAACTCCTAACAAATAGAACGCTGTTTAAGTAGCAAGTAAAAATTGAGATGACGAGGGGAAGTGCTTAATTAGAAGAAGTCTAGGTTGGCGTTTACTATTGTCTGCAACTAGTGGGGCCGCCACACGCCAGAGAACAAAGTTCCTGTATGATCTGATCGTAGACCTTTTGAATGGGGATGTATCCTCTGATCTTATAAACCAATTTCTACACATTTTTTTAGGTGCCACATAAATATATAGATGCAGAGTAGGAATTGATTTATGAGAATAGAGGGTTTGTTATCTTTTGAATGCTATAGCTTAGGCCTTCATTTCAGATGGTCAGACCTTAACATTTAATATTTTTAATCACTTGTTGGACCACAAATATGTCCGGTGCATACTCGATAAGGCCCCGTAACTAGAAAATAGTTATGGGCTGTTTGGTTCAAGGAATAGAATAGATAAGAAATAGAATAGTTATTCTTTAGGAATAGAAAAGACCAGGAATAGAATAGAATGAGTATTACTTTGTTTGGTTCAAAAAATTGAATAGATAAACAATTCTATGCTTATGTTTGGTTTGAAAATTTAAACTTAGAATGGTGAAGGAATAACTAACAAAAAGACTAAATTATTCTTATCCTTATTCTTATTATTATTATTTGTACTTACTTGGTATGATTATTAAATTCCTTATTATTATAACATATTGAATTTTTATTAATTATATTTATTATTAATATTAATAAATTCCTTATTATTATATATATTGTTAATTTTATTAATTTTTATTTCTATTATTAACAATATTCTAATTATTATTAAATGTATTATTCTTATTATTATTATTGTTGTTATTATTATTTAAAAAGTCCTTATTATTATTAATTTTATTATTATTATTATAGATTTTATTATTCTTATAAATATTAATTATTTTTATTATTAATTTTCTACTTATTATTATTCTAATCCTTTTTAATTTTAATTATTAATATTAAATTCCTTTATTATTATTATTATTATTATTATTTAAAAATTCCTTATTATTATTAACTTTCTTCTTCTTATTATAAAATTTATTATTCTTATAAATATTTATTATTATTATTATTATTATTAATTTTCTACTTATTATTATTGAAATTATTATTAATTATATGAATTATTAATATTAAATTCCTT
>JAOTAY010000190.1:28559848-28572127 GCA_025629805.1 Erythroxylum baracoense
TCGGTGAATTTAGCTACGGCCGAATCACCGACGTTTTCTTCCGTCGGTTTATTCCGTCGGTAAATAAATTTACCGACAGTATATTGGCTTTTTCCGTCGGTAATTTCCGTCTGTAATTTACTGTTTTCTTGTAGTGTGTAAAATAAAAACAAAACTCAACTCATCTTTAGAATTTTATTTTATTAAACAACCAATATCTAAAATAATATCAATAAAATTCTAAAATTATCCGGTACATAAAAATATTGACTTTAACCAATTTCTAGTATATTCACTCACTTTTTTTAAATTTTATAAATGGCATAATAAACAAAAAAGTTGGAAACATTAAAATATGAAAAGAGCACCGATTAAAACTTTAAATATTTTTTTATTGTGCTTCAATAGTAATAAATTGCATTTTCACCATTAATTGCAGTTGAAACACTTGCACTTTTATCTATTTGACAACATTAAATTGTATCTTTCTTTGATAATTAAAATAAATTTAAATTTTGAAGAAGTTAATTACAGTTTGAATAGTTAGACTCCTTTTGTGTTATTAAGTATTAATTTAATAATCAATTAAATACTTATTCCACCACCCTCGTCAACCTCGGATGAGGGATAGGTGGCTACCAACAGTGTTTCAGATTGGAATGGACAGGGACCGAGAGGAAATGACGGAGACATTTGTGAAGCATATTGCCTTCCACAATTAATACATTCAATTAAAGTGGCATCTAAACCATTATCATTTTCCTTGGACCCCGTAAAAAAAACAACTTTTCATCAAAAAAGTTTTGGATTCCAAATTCTAAATTCCTTGCTTTATATTCCCCACGAATCAGTAGCTTTCATGTTCTCATACCACTTGAAAACTTCGCTGTTTCACAATGTTTGCTAGATTGAAGACTGAAAACGGTCGTACAATTAGACTAATGTATCACAAACATAAAAAGCAGTAGTACTATTAGCATATCATTTAGTTAATTACGTGACTTAAGTTGTCTCTTAGACCAATGAATTATACTTACTATCAATTATAAACCTGGAACGGATACAAATATTTACGAGCTTTATTTCTTTAATGTTAATAAAAATTGATTTGTGATATAGTGAGAGGTAAGAGTGTTAATTCTTCAATTTAGACTTATAATATTTTAAATTGTTCACAACGAAGCTTAACATTTTCAAAATGTTTAATTTAAACCCTAATTAAATAACTTCCTCAAAATTTTATTAAATAATTTCATTGTAACTTTTTAAATATTTATTTATGAGTCCTTTAAATCCTAATTTAATAACCTCCTCAAAATTTTATTAAATAATTGCATTCTATCTTTTTCAATATTTATTTATGGGTAATTTGATAGCTTCCTCAAAATTTTATTAAATAAATGCATTCTACCTAATATTTATTTATGGGTCGTTTAAACCCTAATTTAATAGCCCCCTCAAAATTTTATTAAATAATTGCATTCTATCTTTTTCAGTATTTATTTATGAGTCTTTTAAACCCTAATTTGATAGCCACCTCAAAAATATACTAAATACTTGCATTCTATCTTTTAAATATTTATTTATGGGTCCTTTAAACCCTAATTTAATAGCCTCTTCAAAATAAAATAATTTTATTCTAACTTTTAAATATGTATTTATAGGTCATCTGACCAGTTGACGTCTTGCCCTTTACTCTCATATATTGCCCGTGAATCCCTAATTCCTCTAAACTCTTGCTCCAAAAGCATTCCATTTGTTTTAATAAATTCTATTATGGATCTTCCTTGTCCACCAGAATAATAAAGATGAGATACTTTGTCCATTAACATTTGGGATTTAAGATGTCAATGGGTAGTAGCAATTCAATAACTAGGCCCTTTTCTGTCCGAGGAGTTAGGCACCGCATTTGTAGTTATTGTCTAAAATAAGATGAGTTGTTTAACGAACCATAAGCTTAATACGATTAATGAATTATAACCTTTACATATTGGTGGAGTTCGTCCAATTCTTTATACATTTGGGACCACTAGGGTTAGGGAATATTAACAAAATATCATCTACTTCCTAATCTTGTATTTTCTGTCATAATTATTTTACTTAAAATTATCATTATCTTATTTGTATACAATTATTGGACCCCGTTTCTGGAGCCCAACTATCCAGAATATCCTAAAATGTGCCAATCATATTCTTTCAAAAATTTAATCCATCTTCTCTGTCTCATGTTGAACTCTTTCTGATTCAACAGATATTTCAAACTCTATGATCAGTGAATATCTGAAAAGTTTTACCATATAGATAGTGTCTCCAAATGTTCAAAGAAAATACTACAGCAGCAAGCTCTAAATCATGTACTAGGTAATTGAACTCATGAGACCTCAACTGTCTCGATGCATATGCTATTACTCTGCCTTGTTGCATTAATGCACATCCTAACCCCTAGTGTGAAGCAATACTATACACCATATAACCTCTAATTCCAGATAGAATAGCTAACACCAGTGCTGTAGTAACTGATGCTTTAGCTCCTCAAACTTTCTCTGACAATCATCATTCCTTAGAAAAACCTATCGAGAAACCTTCTGTAATAATCGGCTAATCTAAGGAAACTTCAAATCTCAGATACATTTCTAAGAGATTCCCACTTCATCACTGTTTCTACTTTCTTTAGATTTACCTGTATGCATTGTCCAAACATAATGTGACCCAAAAATACTACTTGATTAAGCCAAAATTCACACTTATTGAACTTGGCGTACAACTGTTTCTCACTCATTATTAGTAAAACCAATCTCAAATGCTCAGTATGTTCCTCTTTGCTTTTCGAATACACCAGAATGTCATTAACGAACACAATCACAAAATGATCTAAATAAGGTTGTAATACCTTATTTATCAAAGTCATAAAAGTCACTAGAGCTTTTGTTAATCCAAACGACATCACCAAAAGCTCAAAATGCCTATATCTTGTTCTGAATGCACTCTTCGGTACATCAGCCTCAGCTATCTTTAGCTGAAAGTACCCAATTCTCAAGTCTCCAATTTAGTGAATACTTGAGCTCCCTGTAACTGATTGAGCAAATCATCTATCCTTGATAGAGGATACTTATTCTTAAGTGTCACCTGATTCAACTGTCTGTAATCAATACATAACCTCAGAGTTCCAACCTTCTTCTTTACAATCAAAACCGAAGCTCCCCAAGGTGACACACTGGGCCTGATAAAACCCTTATCTAACAACTCTTGTAACTATGTCTTCAGTTCTTTAAGTTCTACAAGTGCCATCTTATACGGAGGAATTGATATAGGAGCAGTACCTAGAACAAGGTCAATAGTAAACTCCACTTCCCTTTCTAAGGTTAAACCTGATAATTCAGCGGGAAACACATCCAAGAAATCCCTAACGATAGGAATATCCTGAATTGTTTGTTTATTCCGGTTATCAACTACATGGGCCAGATAAGCCTCACATCCACCTTGGATTAGTCTCAAAGCACTCATAAATGAAATTAATTAAGCTAGCACTACTTAACTAAATCCTCGAAATACTACTTTTGGTTGATTAGGGGATTTAATGATTACCTCCTTAGTGTAACAATTCATCACAGCTCTATATGTAGTAAGCCAGTCCATACCTAAGATAAGGTCTATCTCCCTCAATTGCAATTTTATCATATCAACTTTCAACTTTGCCCGATCAATCTGAATGCTACACCCTTTACAAATCTCCCCAATCACTGTAGTACTACTACCTATCAAAGTACTTACTTCTAAATTACAATTTAACATTTCTCGCTCACAGTGCAGTTTGGATGCTAAATACAGTGTGATGAATGAATGTGTAGATCCTAGATCTACTAATACAAATGCTTCAAAATTAAAGACATTCAACACATATAGCACCACATCTAGGGAGTTTTGCGCCTTCTGTTTGGTGATGGCATAGATCCTAGCCTGAACCTACGACTAGTTACTCTGCACCTCAATCTTGACAGTAAGACCTGCTGATTGTGTTTTGCCTCTACATCTGCCTCTCTGTGCTAATCTAGTAGCTCTCCTCTACTAGACTGTTGTCTCAGTCATTGCTCCACCTCTCATTCCAGATTGTGGTCCCAAAGTCTCGGGACAATCTCTAATCTGATGCTCAACAGAGTCACATCGAAAACAAGTTCCTGATAACCTCTAACATTTGCCACCATGTTTCTTACCACAGTGTTCACAATTAGGCATCTATTGGGACTATCCTCTTGACACTTGTCCTCTAACTTTACCAGTCTGAACAAATCCACCTCTCGATCTAAATCTTGATTGTCTCGATCTAGTCTGGAATCGAGATGATTTATTCAGGTGTTTACTGATACTTCTACCAGAATCAACTTGAGATTCAACCTGCCTCTTCACTCTAAACTCTTGTCTGTACTCTCCTTGACCATCTTTCAACAACTATTCAATTCTAATTGAGGCTACTCTAGTTTTGTAAAAATACCTAAATTAGAAATGGCTAGTCTCGTTCTAATTTCCATGTTCAACCCATCCTCAAATTTCCTACACTTGTCTTCCTCAGTTGGGATCAAAGCAATTGCATATCCCATTAATTCATTAAATCGAATCTTAAATTTGATTACTATCAAACTTCGTTGCTCAAGATCCAAAAACTTTTTTATTTTCTATCCAGATAAATCTTCGGCATATAATTTTCTCTAAACACCTAGAGAAAATCTTCCCACCTTAAACTACAAGGCCTGGTGGTACTGCCTGGAACAGTCTTCCACTACTGGTATGCTAGACCTTGCAGAAATGAGACTGTATAATCAAACTTCTCATCAGATTGACAGTTTATCTGATCAAATATTCTTTTAGTTCTCTCTAACCATTCTTTAGCTTCAGCAGGGTCTGTACTTCTATATAAGTCCACAGCCCCCTACTTTCTCAATTTATCGTAACTCCTTTCCTTTCTCTTAGAAACTCTCGTAGGCATTTGTGTAAATTCAGGTACAGGAGACTCCTTATTGGCTCCTACAGACTCTAAGTTGTTTAAGTCAGCTGACTCTCTAACTTGATCTCCTATGGTGGATAACCTATAACAAAAATAATTATGATCACTATTCAAATCTCTCATTGTATATTATGCCTAAATGTTCTTATATATCCCTATAGATGCCAAACTATGCTTTAATACCAAAAATTTGTAACACCCCACTACCATAGAGTATATGTTAGGGTTATGTAAATATAGTGTTTTAGAAAAAAAGAGTATTTACATATAACGTAATGTTCTTCCAGTTACAATATTGTAGTGAACATATTTATTATTAATAAAACAAAAAAGTTTGGTTTTATTTATCTGAGCATAATATAACTAGTTATAAGGTACCAAAGGTTATTTTGTAAGTAATATACATATATATAGAGATGTATAGGGAACATGTATATTATTATATTCTAAATTAATTGATTTACAGTCAAACAATCATATTGGTCGCTTGATTATGGTTTAGACTGTAATGTTGCGATTTACCTCTATGTAAGTAAAGGAGTTTATTTCAAGGAAGTGATGAGTTTCAAATCATGATAGTAGTTGACTATCGGTAATGGCACTATTAAATGAATCTAGAATCCTAATGTTTTTAAAGAATAAAGTAGGCTGTTAATTTAATCTTAAAACATATACCTTAACATTCGTTTATTACGAACCACAATCTTGATGAGAGGTGAACTTATGTGTGTTTCGTTATAATTCTTAATATGATCGGAATGGATTTTTACAGGGTATCAATATAGTGTCTGCATGTTGGAATTATTAGTAGAAAATGCATCAGGGAACATTCACTCAAATAAAGAGTTTATAGTGACATCATCACTTCTAGATGTTTTACGGAGGTTCGTGATTAAACTGACACCAGTAATTTGATGGACTAACTACCCATCAAGTCTTAACACCAAGATTGGATCTTGTGTGTTAATCACCATGTAGAGTGAAATGGGAGATCTAGAAGGAAAAAACAATATAAGGGCAAAACGGTAATTTTACTCTTTATTGTACGAATAGCAATGATATGGTTCATAATAGAGTTTGCGATTGGACATCGAATTAATAATTTTGAAACACGATTTCTTATAATTTTAAGTAATTCAAGAGTTCAACCAATTTTCTTTAGTGGAATGACATTTGGTTAATAAGTCGAAATTAATTCTAATGAGATTAAATTAATTCTGGGCTTATTGGAGCTTGAATTATTTAAGTCCAATTAGATTCCCAACTTGGCTTCTAGGAAGGTTATCAAGGAAAGTAAGAAAAATAAACGGAGGTTATCGGAAAGAGAATGAGATAGTTTGGAAAAAATGGACGAATTGGATTCAGGCTAATAAGATCGGAACAATTTAATTAAGAGTTAATTAAATAGGCTTGGCTCACACTAATTAATTGTTAATTATAAGCCTAAAGGAACATTTAATATTGAGCTGGATTTTGATTTAATTAATTACATTTTCCTTGAATTGGGTCTTCAGGCCAAGAGGCAACTAGCCATGTATCTATACTTGCATCAATTTGTACTAATAATTGATCAAAAGGAGAATAATTATATAATTCAGGTAAATTTTGACATAAATTTTTTAATAGTTAAATGACCTTAGTGTCTTTATTAGTCCATGACCATTGCTGTTTTGGACTACATTTGATTCGTAAAATTTTCGTTCTTTTGCCAATTCTTTTAGAAATCCTTGATCTGAAATATAATTTAATAATCCTAAAAACTTTTGCATCTCTTTTACATTGTTTAATTTATCGAGAAATTGTTGGAGTTTTTTTCAAAATATTTGGTTGTAGTGTAAGAAATCCATTCTTAAATTCTATGCCTAAACATTTAATATTTTGTTGTGCTAATCTAATTTTCCTTTTATTGAGTATTAATCCTTTTTGTTGACAGCGTGATAGAACCAGTTTAACTTTTTGTAGATGGTCTTGTTTATCTTTATTTGAGAAAATAATAATGTCGTCAATATATGCTAAGGTAAAAGCTTCTATTCCTTCTAAATTGATATCCATAAATCGTTAATATATACTAGGGGCTTGTTTTAATCCAAAAGGTAGTACATTTCATTGCTTATGTTTTTATGATGGACATGTAAATGTTGTTAATGGTTTTGTATTTTCATGTAATTTGAGTTGCCAGCATCCTGACTTTGCATTTAATGTTGTAAACCAGTGATGTCCTTTTAACTTATTAATAATATAATCTTTTTGTGGTAACTTATATGTGTCTCCAATTATTATTTCATTTAATTTTTTATAATTAATGACTATTTTTCGTTTTCCTCGTTTTTGTTCAGAATGATTATTTACATAAAAAGTTGAAGTTGAATGTTTACTTGTACTAGATGAGATTAATTGTTTTTGTAATAATTCTGTGCATTCATTCAAAAATTTCGTTAAATCTTATTGAATATAAGGGATGCTATTTTGTACATTAATTTCCTGATTTGGATCTTTTAGTTTTATTTCTATTAATTGATTGTTTGTATTTTTAATTGGATGCAACGGATATTCACTACAGACATTGTCTAGTAAGGTCTTTATTTCAGTTTGTAGGATTACATTATTAAGAAGATCAAATTGTAAATGATTTAAATTTTCAGTTACTAGTTGTAAAGTTTTATAGTAAGTTGTATGATATATTGGAATCTTAAGAATAAAAGATTTTTGATTTAACTTTTTATAAAGGGTGTTTTTAGAGTAATATAATGTAAATATTAGCAAAATGGGTTATATAATTTAAGAAAATTATTTCTTAATATTAAAGATAATCCTGATTCTTGCTGATAAATAGAAGGAACTATGAATGTATAATTTTCAATGAGAATATTATTATAATAACTTACATACAATATGTCTTTTATACTTCCATCGACAATTCGTATTTGTAATGGTTGACTTAATTTCTTCCAATTATTTAATAATTTTTTTGATGCTATACAAATTGTTGCTCCTGTGGGTTATGGGCCCAAGCAACCATCTTCAGCTTAAAGGATTCATTAACCAAAAAGGAGGCAGAATTATTAGAACTACAACAACAAGTGGGAGTAGTCACTAAAGAAATTAACCAGCTATGGTTTACAATTCAACTGTTAGAAAAACAAATTACACAAACCACCATATCAATTCAATCTATAACTCCACAACAAATTACCCAAACAGTCACTCCACCTGTTATACAATCCAATCCTTCCACCCCTATATTAGCTCAAAAGAAAGAAGACCACAAAGAACACAAGACCTATGTCATCTTCAATGGGCCCATGGCTGGCCTCTATGATGAATGGCATAAAGCTTCTATACATATCACAGGAAAACCATCCATTATCCACAAAGCTTGTGAGACCAAGGTTGAAGCGGAAAAAGCCTTAGTTGAATTCAAAAATCCAGTCTTAAAACCCCAATATAAACAAATCTTAGAAAAACCTTCCAATGAGTCCAAAATGAAACAATTAGGAAAACCTATTAATATGGACTGAATCAATGCTATACCAACCAAGGCTCTCAAGGAAGAAATGAAAAGACTAACTCCAGATATGTTCTATGATTGTTTTCAAGCATTAAATGAATGAACTGATGCTTAGAGACAATTCCAGTATTATCCACAGAATAGAGGATGATATGGACCAAAAGCAATCATTTTCCCTGAAGCAGAACCTTTACCACTTATCTATTTTTCCAAAGTGGTTTGATAGACACAATTTGTCTAACTCAATTAGTGAATAAATTAACTTTGGACAATATAAATAAACCAATCAAATATGAAATAATAAAACCTATTATAGACCAGGATGAGGTTATTTATGGTTATTAATCAAATCAAGAAATTTATACAAATCAACAAAAACAAGATGACCAACTTGAAACTAGTTAAAGTGGAGAAAAAAGAAAACGAGAAAATCAAAATAAATACAACAATTGGAATTACAAACCTATAGAAACAGAAGAATTAAATCGATTTGACTATTATAGAAAGGATAATAAAATTAGAACTGAATATACCCCAAAACACATAACTTTAGGACCAGATGGAATTCTAAATCTCGATTGTGTAATATCACCTGAAAAATTATTATTAGAATGGTCTAACAGATCAGCATTAGTTATACAAATAGAAAAACCTTTTGAAGGATTAACAAATATTAATACTTTATGGAATTTTATTACATATAAAACAACTGGTATAGTCTTAAACTTTTTATTAAATAATGAACTAAGAATAAAAAATACTACCGAATTTTTACATGCATTAGAACCTGTCAAAGCTTTCCAGGTAGTCATAAATGAAATTTATAAAGAGTTTATTAGAAAAGGCATCACATTGTATAAATAAGAAATAGAAAATGAAGAAAGAAAAAATGCACTATGACATTTAAATAATATGACAATTTGTGATATTTGTCATTTAGAAGAATATATTTGGGAATTTCAAAAACTGCTATTACAAGTTAACTAGAATAGAACAAGAAATGTATATTCAAATTTTTATTAAAAAATTACCATATCCTATGAATAAAATAGTAGAGGAAGTATTTTTACTTAAACAAAATGCTAACTTAGTAGCTTATAGTCTATAAGGTGCTATATCTATTGTTAAAGATGTATTATCACAAAAATGTTTGGAAGCAAAATTACATAAAAAACTACGACATAAAGATATACAATTATGTTGTTCTAAATACTCAGAAGTACCACAACAATATGGATGTAACTATCCATAATATTTAAAACCACGAAAACAACATAGATATAAAAAATATAAATGGAGAAAATATTCAAAGAAAAATTATAAACCTTTCCCACCTAAACCATATAAAAACTTTTTTAGAAGAAAAGCTTATAGAAAATATAAGCCTAAACAAAAATATTGTCCCCAAAATAAAAATCAATTTAGATGTTGGTTATGTAAAGAAGAAGGACATTATGCAAATAATTGTCCTAAACGAAATCAAAATAAGTTTAAAGAAAAAGTAAATATTCTTAATTCTGCACAAACATATAATTTAGAACCAATAGAATCAGAATACGAAATCGATTTAAGAATATCATCGTTGTAACAATATGACGAAGAAAGCTCACAATCATCAGCTGAATTCGAACACTACATTTATTCCAATGATAATTTAGAATAAAAGACTTAATGCATATATTGACACAGGAGCCACAATTTGTATAGCATCAAAAACATTATTAAATAATTGGAAGAAATTAAGTAAACCATTACAAATACGGATTGCCGATGGAAGTATAAAGGACATATGGTATGTAAGTTACTATAATAATATTCTCATTAAAAAAATACATTCACAGTTCCTTCTATTTATTAGCAAGAATAAGGATTACCTTTAATATTAGGAAATAATTTTCTTAAATTATATAACACATTTTGCCAATTCTTTTAGAAATCATTGATCTGAAATATAATTTAATAATCCTAAAAACCTTTGTACCTCTTTTACATTGTTTAATTTATCAGGAAATTGTTGGAGTTTTTTCAAAATACTTGGTTGCAGTGTAAGAAATCCATTCTTAAATTCTATGCCTAAATATTCAATATTTTGTTGTGCCAATTTAATTTTCTTTTTATTGAGTATTAGTCCTTTTTGTTGACAGCGTGATAGAACTAGTTTAAATTTTTATAGATGGTCTTGTTTATCTTTATTTGAGAAAATAATAATGTCGTTAATATATGCTAAGGTAAAAGCTTATAGTCCTTTAAAATTGTTATCCATAAATCGTTGATATATACTAGGGGCTTGTTTTAATCGAAAAGGTAGTACATTCCATTGGTATGTTTTTGTGGTCGACATGTAAATGCTATTAATGGTTTTGTATTTTCATGTAATTTGAGTTGCCAGTATCCTGACTTTGCATCTAATGTTGCAAACCAGTGATGTCCTTTTAACTTGTTAATAATATAATCTTTTCGTGGTAACTTATATGCGTCTCTAATTGTTGTTTCTTTTAATTTTTTATAATTAATGACCATTCTTCGTTTTCCTCATTTTTGTTCAGAATGATTATTTACATAAAAAGCTGGAGCTGAATGTTTACTTATACTAGGTGAGATTAACTGTTTTTGTCATAATTTTGTGCATTCATTCAGAAATTCTGTTACATCTTGTTGAGTATAAGGGATGCTATTTTTTACATTAATTTCCTGATTTGGATCTTTTAGTTTTATTTCTATTAATTGATTGTTTGTAATTTTAATTGGATCCAACGGATTTTCACTACAGACATTGTCTGGTAAGGTCTCTATTTCAGTTTGTAGGGTTACATTATTAAGAAGATCAAATTGTAAATGATTTAATTTTTCAGTTACTAGTTGTAAAATTTTATAGTAAGTTGTATGATATATTGGAATCTTAAGAATAAAATATTTTTGATTTAAACTTTTTATAAAGGGTGTTTTAAAAGTAATATAATGTAAATATTGGCAAAATGGGTTATATAATTTAAGAAAATTATTTCCTAATATTAAAGGTAATCCTGATTCTTGCTGATAAATAGAAGGAACTGTGAATGTATAATTTTCAATGAGAATATTATTATAATAACTTACATACCATATGTCTTTTATACCTCCATCGACAATTCGTATTTGTAATGGTTTACTTAATTTCTTCCAATTATTTAATAATGTTTACCATTTTCCTATTTGGGTTTGTTTCTTTATTATTTGTCTTCTTAGTTATGATCCATTTTAAGATAATGTCTAATTTTTCATTTATTTGGTCCAATATTTGAATTAAATTTTTGTTTAGTTCAGTTATAGGTGATAATTTTGTATTAAGGTTTATTAAAAGCTGAGTTATGTTGTTTATTTCTTTTAAATGTATTTCAATAGTATTTTGTTTAGCTAAGGCTTTGGATAATTGTTTGGTTACACTTATAGTGTGTTTTTAATATGTTCTTTTAATTTTAATAGTTGATGTTTAATTATTCATAATTCTTAGCTAATTTTTATTTCTGGTTTTTCTGATTCAATTTGTGGATCAGTTATTTTTATTGAATTTTCTGTTTCAATTCTTGGTTCAGTAAATCTAATAGGTTTTGCTAATCGTACAGATTGAGATCGGAATAATGAAATTTTTTCTTGTCTTGTCTTGATTTCAAATAAAGATAATCTTGGAGCAGTAGATTCAAACATTTTTATTAGATATTTTATATCAGGTAATGTTCGTAAAGAATTTCGTAAATTAGTTCCAACTTTAGCTACATCATTGAAGAGTTGATCAATATATATTCTATCTGTATTT
>JAOTAY010000190.1:28590622-28608122 GCA_025629805.1 Erythroxylum baracoense
CATGATCTTGAAAACTTACTGCCCAAAATGGCAATTCTTGAAAACTTGCTTTTTATATCCGAAACATGGTTTTATAAGGAGAAAAACATTATTCTAAGCTATCTTATCCATATAAGGAGCATTAAAGGAACCTAAACATATAAAGTTCCTTAAAAGCTTTTTTATAGTTTAAATGAGTGAGGTAGGTAGAGTCATATGTGCTAACTAATGAAAATCTAAGGAGTTCAAGATAATATTAATTAGTTTTTATTCTCTTAGTTAAAGATAGGGATTGATTGCACAACTTGTCAATTTTTACTTGATTTAGGTGATTGAAGATAGGAAGTTAGTGTAGCTAGGCCTTTAATGAGAAGTTAGAAGCCTAAATATATGAAAGGAATTTGATTTTCCTTGAGACCCATAAGAGAATAAATATATGGAGATAGGTGAGTTATAGAGGAGGATAAGAAGAAATGACTCTTCTCCTTATTTATTGAGAGGATAGAAATTTCTTTGAAGATACCAATAGCATTTATGAGGGTTTTGATGGAGTGTAGATCAATTGTAAAGAATAGGAGCAGGTTATCTATATAGGTCAGACTACTTAATTCTAATTTTTTCGTTTCTTATGAAACATAAATTCTATTTTTTTTCATTCCTTATGAAACATAGACCTCTTATCCAAACTTATAGTATACTTAGTGAGTCTTAAAAGGACTTCCATGGTAAGAGTAAATAAGTAAGGGTATCATGGTTCCCTTTGTCTTACTCCTCTTTCCCCTTTATTAGCTTAGTAAGGATAACATTGATCAAAATGTTGTAGGAGACAATTGTGATGCACTGTTGTAACCAATGTATATAGGTAGCTAGAAAGTCAAATACCTCTAGGATGTGAATGATAAATCCCCATTTAATAGTATCAAAGGTTTTTTGAAATTCCATTTTAATTATATATTATTTAGGGGAATTTTTTTCCGTAATTCTTTCACTATAAATATATTATCCCTAATGTTTCTACCCTCAATGAATGCATCCTAAGAAACATTAAGTAGAGCTTACTTCAGTCTCATTGCAATCAGTTTGGAGATTAACTTATATAAAATTACAACCAAAAATAGGCCTAAAATCACTCAATGAGTTAGGTTTTGGTGTTTTAGGAAAAAAAAGTGTCAAAGGTCTTGATAAATTTCTTTAACGTGTGAACCCTTTGGAAGAAACTTAGATTTTTTTTAGTCACAAAATCCATCATTAGGTGCCAATACTTTTGAAATAATATACCATTTAGCCCATCTGTTAGACCTTTATTTAGTTTAAAGATGAAAACCACCTTCTCAATATTTGAAGATGTAAATGGAGCTGTAAGAGCATTATCACTTTCTAGAGATATTTTATTCTAGATGAAAGAATAAGTAATGGAGTTAATGAGGAGGATTATTTTTTTTTAAAAAATTGAATTATATTAAGCCATTAAGGAATGCAAAAATATGATAGAATTGTGTCATCAGGTTAAACATACTCCTTCAATTGGAGTTGTCAATGTTAGTAACTAATCTCAATTACAACATTATCTTTAACTTTAAAACCAGTGAGATAGATTACAACTTCCATGTTTAGTTATGTAGTGTGCATCTCCAAATTTATCTTTGAATATGTTGATATGAAGCATGATTTTCTATATTAGTTCTTTGTGGAATGTCTCCTTGTCTTATTTGCATCATAGAAGATTTTCCTATTCCTTTCGTCCTAAATTTTTAATACAATAAATGACAATGCAATATAAAAACTCCATCTTACAATGCTACTTTCATGCTTGATGGTAAAACACCATTCAACTATTCCACTCCAACTGCTTGGAGCACTGGAAATGTGGCATAGGTGAAGTAAGTGATTCCAACTAGTGAAGTCACACTAAAAGAATAGGTGTTGCATGTTTTCCTCAGCTTTCTTACAAAAGATACACCAATTGGAGATTTGTAAGTAACTAGACAGTCTATCAATTATAGGAAGCTTACATTGCACATCCATCCATAAGATTGTGGATGCTTGAGGATTGAGATGTTTATGCCATACTACTTTGGTCCATGAAGTAAGAGCTAGGTTTCCTCTTAAGAACTTCATACAGGATTGATTTATGAAAATTCTTGAGCTGGTGTGTTTCCGTATTATGACATCCTCTTCATTATTGATATGGGTGTGCATAAGCTCCCTTCTAATGTGTTCTAATATAGGAGAGTCAACAAATAAATTCCTGTTGGTTAAAGTTGTTGCAACTAAGGTGTCAATATGGATCACTATTTTTAGCATATGCATTGAGACTAGGTTTTATAAAGGTCTATTAGCAACTCTCCTAAAATGACACTATTAAGACATCCTCATTCCGAAAAGAAGAGATTCTATTTAAATTCCTTCTAGCTAATAAAGATTTGTGAGAAAATGAAGCATTTCTATCTCCATCTATAAGCCACTCAACTCTAGATATTTTCTTGATGAGAGGATAGTGAGTTTCTACTAACTTTAAACGATTATCCAAAGTTGTATTTTCCTTTAAATGTAGGAATGAATTTATAGGATCGAAGTGTAGAACATAATGAATCATATCCAACTTATCCTTAGTCTCCTTAATTGTAGAATTGAGATTTCTATATTTAGTTTGATTTAGGATTTTGAGTTCTTGCTTAATGCTTCTAAGCTTGACAAACAAAAGAAAGGGAACCATTGATGTAGGTATCTAAGCCCTTTATAACTGCATCTTCATAACCTTCATCATTAATTAGGTGATTATTGAATCTGAATAAGGAATGCAAGATCTTAACTAGAACCATACTACAAATGATATAGGAGAATGATCCAAAAATTAAGGATCTTTAAAGATAGCTTTGGAATTTGGAATGGTGGATAGCCAGTTGGAGTTAACCGTGGCCATATCTAGCTTCTTCCTAAGAAACCAAGCTCCTTATTGTCTATTACTTTATGTAAACAAGTTTTCTTTAAACTTGACATCTATTAGCTAGATCATCCATAACTCATTTTTGTAGAAAGTTAAAGTAAAGTCATAAATGAAGGAAACATGAATGCAAACTTAATTTTCCATGGAAAGCTTTAAATGTAAAAGTTGGTTAGTGACAATAGAGCTTGAAATTTTCATTTTATGATGGTCACAATCCATCTATTGTTCAAAAAATTGTATTGCTTGAGATTAGCTTCACTCAATTTTGTTTCCAAAAATCCCATTGGAGAGGGTTTTGTTAAATTGTCATAGTTTCTTAGCAAAATATACTTCGGAGGGCTATTAAGTTCTCTAACATTTTAATAGAGGATATTCATTTATTCATATACTTAGAGTTAGAGCTTTTAGATTTCCTTCTTGGCCTTGTTTTTAATAATTAGCTTATAACATTATTCCTTAATTGGGTTGGGAATAGAACACTATTTATTACTCATAAGGTCATTTACCTAATTAGTGTATGAAGCATTACTAGAAATTTCATTAAGGACGATTTGTGTGGAGGTATGTATATTTTCCATTGAGGATTTATAGGCAGTTGGGACTTATGTTATATGCCTTAGTTATATTTAGTTATTGTGCCTCTAAAATACATATAGCTTGCTCTGAGTTGATTACTTATATCTCCTAATTAATGCATAATTTAGTTCTAATATTCTAGTTCTCTATTAATTCCTATTCAACATCAGATGAATCATTGTCGAATCTTATATTTATAAGTAACTACGAGTTTTGAATGTTCTACCTATAGGAATCCATCTCTGATTAGTTTTAAAAGAGGAAGGCCTCTTTTGGTATGCAACCTAGAATCTATCTTTGTATAATTTTCCCTCCTTATTCAACCTTATAACTGGTATGTAATTGGGTAGAGTTTGTGCAACCTCAATCATATACTCTTGCATCTTGGATTCTTTTGAGAGTAGAAATGCCTTCATCCATTTAGATAGGATTGCCAAAATTAATGGAAATGGAGCTTAGGCTATCAGTTATCTAGTACTTAAGAGGAATGTTGTACAAGTTAAAGTTAATCAAAAGTGAAAGTTTTCTGTTTTTGATATCATGTGAGATGGATTCAAGCTGCCATTTTTGAAGAAGTATGGGTTTATTATTAAATTTTCACAAGCTATTATCAAGAACTCTTTTTGCTTCTAAGTTAAAGGAAAACTTAAATAAGAAATCATTCTCATTAAAGATGAGAACCTCCCATAAACCATAAATTTTCTAGGTTTTAGCATTCAGCGGGGGAAAAGCTGGTCTTTGATTAATGAAGAATCTAACAGGTAATGACCTCCATTTTTTCATTCCATCCTTGAGCAATCTTCTCTAGAGGAGCAACTACCATTTGACCATATTTAACTTTAGGAGGAAAGAATTGGAGCATGGTGGATCATGGTGAGTCACTCAGTACCTAATTCCTGGTTTCCTTGACAAAGTAAGTGGTTTGATGTAAGGAGTTAGAGGATGAGGGAGCTTCAGGGTCAATAGAAGTTAAAGTAAAATGGTTAGGGTTTAAGGGTTAATGACAGGAGAGAGGAGGGAAAGTTAGATACTAACAATGTGTTACTTAAAAAGCTAGGTGAAGGGAAAAAACCCCATACAATTGTAATCTTGTTAATAAAAATGATTACTTTGAAGAAGGTGAAATGGATTTAACATAACCTAAACGAGAAACAACCAAGAAAAAGAGTTGAAAGTAAGTGTAAGAGGGAGTAATGGATGAAGAAGGAGGATGAAAAGGAGAGACTAAGAAGGAGAATGGTGAGCGTAAGGAAGTAGTAACAATATAGAGGAAAATGAAGAGTGTTTATAGAGGGTGATTATGGATAGAGATGGCAAAAAGGGCCCAGTTTGGCTCTCTTTTGGCCCTGGTTGACTGGGCCATGGGCCGACCATAGTCAGTCCTGCCCAAAACTACGTCGTTTTGAAATTTTAAAAAAAATGTCAGACAGACCCATCCCGACCTGCCGGGCCATAAGCCACCATGGCCTACCCCTGGCCCGAACCGACCCGGCCTATTGACATCCCTAATTATGGATTTAATGAGGGACTCTACAAAGTAAGAAGTTTTAAAATAGACTAGGTGTTTTTTGGGGAAACATAACAACATTGTTGGACAATAGATACACTAAAATCTAAATGGTGTGCTAGATACACTGAGGAATTGAGATCATGTCTTTTTCTTTATGTACTTAGTTTATTAATAACATGATTGATGCCCTTGTATGCTATAAAGCCATATGATTGGTAGATTAAATGTAGAGTTTGTTCCTCTCCCATTTTTTATTAATTCAATTTAAATTTATAAAAACATTATAGAGGAAGAATAAAAGAGAGTAGAAAGAACTCGAGGGCAAATATAAGACTAAAAAACTAAGGTGAACCCGAATACCTTGCATGTAAACCTAGAAGAATGAAGAAGCCTTTTATCAAGATTAACTTGGGAGTTTAGCAAAGTTAAAGTCTACCAATAAGTTCGCCAAAGAGGTCATCACCACCAGTCAAAACAAGGTTAAAGAGTGATACTCAAAAGGTTAAATAGTGCACTTCATCCCGTGTTATAATCCTTGCCATCTTATGTTGTTTAAAGGGATAGTTCATATATAGTCAATCAAAACAACAAAGGTAAAAATAAATAAAATTTAAAGTCAGATATTATAAAATACACATTTTGTATCAGACCAAATATTTATCAACAATTTCAAATTGATTAATGCTTAACTCACTATCATGATAGCCATGCATCCACCTAAATAAACTAACGAGTCACACATTAAGCACAACAATTATGTCAAATTCTCAATGGAATTTTTGATTTTTTAGTTTATTCAACCATAACAATTTTAGCTTCAACAACTTAGTGGAATATGCGAGCATACTTGTGAAGATCGTTCATAATGAAAATTTTCAACTTAATTACTCATAATCATCAACATCAACTACATTAATAAGATCATTGTGTTGATACTGTAATTGGTGTTCAGACACAAAAGTACACGCAAGACATGAAGAAGGACGTTTTTATTAGAAACTTTCCTCATTTTGTGCACCCCTAAATTTGTCAAGTATGTATTAAATAACTAGTTGTTATCATTGCTTTCATACTCCTCACAAAGCTTTAAGAACTTAGTGTTATTGACTTTTTTTGTATAATTGTTTAATTCTATTCAGAACACCCATGATCCATACTATATTGTCCCCACAAATCCTCACCATTTGATTCTCCCTAATTTCTAAAAGGTCATTTAGATCAAAGTGAAGACATAATCAATAACAAAGGTCCCTCCTTACCTAAAACCTCTTCATTTCTCTATTTTTATTAAATCTCATGTCAATCACCAACTTTAACTACTCTAAAGAAGACTCCATATCAATTCATATACCTTCCCTAAATAACATATCATTCAAAAAGTATTTAATAGTCAAACAATCTTATCAAAATCCAATACATTCATATTATTAACAAACTTTAGCAATTTTATTTAAATTAATCCAAATATTCTACCTTATTCTTTTTTCTACCATTTCACTGACTTGTGACAATGACAATAATATCATCCCCATCCTACAGATTTAAGTTTTAGATTAGATTAATATAACATCATCATCAGAAGTACTTTGCACATACATTATTATTATCCATTTTAATATGTTTGTTAGTTACCTTCCTTTTCAATTTTATAACATTTCTCTCTTTGTTATGAAGGATATGATGCTTTTATAATAACGTTCAATTCCTTCATGGACTCTAAGAACAAAGACATAAATTTCAAATATTACTGTATACCAATATAATACATATATAATATCATTATATTACATAAAACATACAACCATATTATTCTAAACATACCTTCTTCCCACCTCCTGCAACCAAAAGAAAAATTTCTTGATTCAACTACACTACATTACCATTATTTATGAACAATCAAGCTACAAATCTTTGGAAACATACAAAATCATGACAATGATCATAGTTACATTGTTCTTTTGTTTTTTCAAGAAAAGAACTATGTATTCGTTATAATTCTATACATTTAACAATTATCTCATAAATCAAACACATCTTATATACAATTCAGTTTCTATCTTAAGAAAAAATAAAGGAAAATTTTTAGCATGAAGATAGAAACAAAATAAAAAAGTATTTTCATAATTTAGAACAATACATTATCACTAACATGGAAAGCCTATAAATTTTTTTGGCAATTTGAACAAAAAATTCCAAATATATGCTATGTAAAAGAGGTAGCCCTATGATGGAAAGAAAACAACATAATAGTACTACTGAAACAGAAAAGGCAAAAAAGCAAAGTCTTGTTTGGTAACCAGTAATAAAGAGGTTAAAATGAGAATAGAACTTTTATACCCTAATTTTTATTTGTTTGGATACTAAGAATGGATAAAATAGGTAATGACAAAATTAGAATAAATTATAAACAATCCTAGATTTTTATTCTTAAGAAAATGTGGGTATAAGTTGAAATCAAATTTTAGGAATAAGTGATAAAAGATATTATTAAAATATTATCATGCTATTGTCAAAATATTATTAGGATATTGTCAAGATGTAGATTCTTATCATAATATTATCATTAAAATCACATATTACCATTTTTATATTAATTTATTTAACAATTCTTTTATATTTTTTATTACAATTCTTTCATTACTTGTTATCAAACGAGATCTTTATATCACAAGAGAGAAATGCCCATAAAATTATTTTTCATCATGAATAAATTTAAGCTAAAAAAAATTAAACACAAACATGGATAAAGAAGGGGAAAGACAGTCAAATAGTTAATTCATAAATTTAGAGAGATACACAATATCTATTTAATTTATAGAAAATTAAATGTATTAAAAATTTAAATTAAATAATTTTGAAACTTAAAAGTTTTTAAATATTCCTAGAATATATATTTTTAATACAATTATATTTTTAACTAACCGTACAATTGTCATTTATGTGAGAAGTGATTATCATCTCTTGTTGGCTTCTATTTGCGTCTTTAGAAATCATAAAAAGAACGGCAAAGGCAAGCTGTGTCCTTTAAGATGCCTTCCTTCCGAAGCTAAAAATGTGAGGAAACTGTGTTGTGACCAAACCGAAACCAATTTCTTTTGTCTTCCCAATGGGCGTGAAGTCTATAGAGGAGATTATCTCTTTATGCAAGTCGGCGTTTCAGGCCGTTGATTTCGCCCAATTGGAGGTCAGCTTGGTGGCCAGGGAAGATATGTTGAAGCAGCAAGTGGAATCTATTACAAAAGAGAATGAGTTGATTCAACATAATCTCCTGGTTTTGAAGCGCCAATTTGAGGCCAAGTCCGAAGACATGGAACCACTACAAGACAAGTGCATGAGGTACCAATTGGAGGTTTCCAGACTCCAGATCGAGCTCGCAGAGAGAGAGAAAGAGTCCTCGGAGCTTAAACAGTCGGTTTCTCGACTCCTGGGCGACCACTCCGAAAGCAAAGACGCAATTTTGGAGCTGAAGAGGGAGAACTATGAGATGCAGCTTGCAAAATCGAGGCTTGAAAATGAATTACAGGTTTGGAGGAAAAAGTATGCGGAATTTGAGGAGCGAGTTTTGGTTTTAGAGAAAGATTTTAGGTCGCTGAAGAGTGAGGAGCCTCCGGATTCTACTATGGTTAGTATTTGCTGTTAGGGTCTTGGAAATTTATCAAACGGAGGTGTGTGTGATTGATGTAGACATGAATTTGTTTGCCAAGTGACATCTGTTTAATTTCATCGAAATCTCCAGAATGGCTCTGGTTGTTTTACTCTTAACGAGTCCTTGGGTACTGTATGATATTTCGACTTGCAGTCTGATGCTAATTAAGTTTTTTCCAATGGTAGGCCGTAAAACGACCTCGTTTAGGAGACGTTGTTGAGATCGTGGACAGTGATGATGACTCTGCCCCTCGTGAAGTCTTGAATGTGAGAAGAGTTTCTTCATATGGATTCGCTGACAAACAGTCGGGCGAGGCTGTTATAAAAACTGAGGTCGGTATGCTTAAAGGAAATGGAGACTCATTTCCCAACTCAATTGGCAATGTCAGCGTTTACAATAACAGTTCTTCGTTCAAAGCAAATAACATCAGCACAGCAGGCAAATGTCAAAACAATAATGTCCTTGTTTTGGATGGCCTTGATGTTGATGACGACTCCAGTTGGGTTGACTCAGAAGATGACATTGATCCGATGTTTGACTACTCTGTCCTTCTACAAAGAGATCAAGGCAAAAAAGATCCAAGAAAGTGGAAGTTGGAAAAAGATATGGTTGCAGCATTTGAGAGAGACATAGAACTTTGTATGAAGGCTGTTTGTGCTTTGTACAGACAGGAAACCGGTGTGGGTAAATCGTTAGGTCTTTTGAAACGAGGATTTATGAAGATTAACCGTGAGAGGTATGATTGAACTAATATATTATTGATTGAGGGCCATTGCCATTCAGAACTTAATTCTTGTTTTTGTGTGCAATAACATTTTTCAGAAACTAGTTTGCATTCCGTTACCTTTTGAAATGAAGACATATTCCAACTTTGGTGTGTTATCCTTGCTGGTGATTATTTTCTGTATCCATGTTTGATGTAAAAGTCATCTTTTCAGGGATATGACTTTGGCCGAGTTTTTAGTTGATGGGGATCAGCAAGGAAAACTGAAGAAATCAGTCGAAGAATTACTAGCTTATGACCCAGATGGCCTTGATAGCTGCAAAAGAATAGCCATTGACCACTCTGCACAGCTGTTTGAACTATATCAGCAGAAAGAAGATCCTCTGTTTTTGGAATGAATATCTGCTTGCGTATCAATTAGCATCTTTCTGCTATTATTTTGTCATGATCGAATCATGTATGGAATGGGAGTACCCAATCTTCTGAATTACTTATTTATAATGATGCTTAAGGCTTACAAGCAGCTTTAATGAGGGTAGTTAGTGTGTATTTATTACATAGTTTAGTTTTGATGTAAAGGGAAGGAAAGTGTGTTGAAGGGGTTGGAGAGCAAACAGATTTGCTCCTTCAATGCTGTAGAAAAGATTCCATGTCTGGTGTATGTAGAAGTTTTGTTGGGTCAATGAAGTTACTAGTAGTGGCTTCATGTATAATGTACTTTTTGTGTGTTGTTCTGCCATCTTTAAAACCTTGCCATGCATCTTGTTTATAGCAAATATGAAAATGCTCGGAATCCATACAGCGTCTCTCATTTTGTTTATAGTTTCTTCTTGGAAAGAGAGGTGGTTCCAAATCCCTTCTTTTATTTCTCAGTTATGCTTGCGAGATGGTCAGGACTCCTACGTTGCAGAGTTTCAAGGACCCCTTTTAAACAGTTGCACCATACAACTTCAATTAGACATTTAAAGCTGCTCGTCTACGTATCAAACCACTCAAGGTTCCTCTTTTATTCTATTAGACTCGTCAAAATACGTAAGTAACAACTAATCTTAATGGCAGCAGTCAAGAAGCAAGCAGGTTCTTTAATTTTATCCAAAATTTATAACACTGTTATTATAATAATTATTACCAAATTTTACTCCACTAAACCCTGAACAATAATGCTAAGTTTGTTAGTAGGAATGAAAATCAATAGAATGGATTTTGTACTGTAACTGACGGTATCTGCCAATGAATGACATGATATTGTACCGAGTTAAAATGTCGGTCATTATTGACCATTTTGGCTAGTACTAGCCGATCTTAATAAAATATCAAGTAGGGTTCGTAAATTGTAAAAATTTGAGAATTAAATTAAAAAAACAAACCTTAATTGAAGAAGTTGAATGCGGACATCACAACCTCAAACCTTAGTGCCTCTTTCTTCCTCTCAACTCGGGCAAGTCACTCTCCTATCATTGTTGCTTTCTTCCTTGTCGTTCCTCCCTCATTGTTGCTTTTTGTTGTTCCTCCATCATTGTTGCTTTTTGTTGTCATTGCTATTATATTGCAGTATCACCATCTTTACTCCATTGTCATCACCTTCTACTATGGCTTTGCATCTTCTTCTTTTGCTTTGTGTCTATTGAAAGTATAAATAGCAAGGCACGTAATTTTGTAATTATAATTCGTTTTATGGGTCATGTCTCTTTGTGTGGTTGTACAGGTTTCAATTAATCTTTAGGTTTTGAATTCCTTTGCATGTTTTCAACCTTTGTGGGTAAAAATTTTATGAAGCTTTTCTTCTAATTTTGTTTTTCTATAATTATGGCAAGTTGTAGTTGATAATAAATAAGAAGCAAGAATTACAAAGAGAATATCACACCAATTCCTTTTGCTAAGCATTATTTATGTTCCTAATGATAAACATTTCCATCACCAGTAGTAAAATTGCATGATTTAATTGATAATTTGAGATATAAACAAAGAAGCCTCACTAGTTCTAGCAAGATAGGTAAGGTAAGTAGCATCATTTCAAATGGAGTTTTGGACTGCAACTTTAGAAGGGCTAGCAGATTGTTGTATCTCTTAAACCATCAATCAGAAGGAGAAGAAGTGATTGACCTAAACTTAGTTAGTCAATTATGAAATAACCGCAAGTACATGACGTAACAGTAGCTAGTATCAGTAAGTACGGGTCGATCCCACAAAGACGATAATTATTAGTAATTACTATTATCCTATTATCTAGTTTATGAATTAGATTTTGGATTCTTAAATTAAAAACTAAAACTTAAAGAATTAAAATAAACTAGGAAGCAATAAAGAGCAGAGAAACGAGAAATCACTAAAAAAAATATCGATATCATGAATTAGTCTCTAGGTTACGAATTTTCCTAAAAACCTTAGATAGTTGACCTTTTATTATATTCTTGGTTGTAACCTTTAGCAAGCTTTGTAACGATCCAAACTACAGTCTAATTTCAACTTAACAGAGTCTACCCACTTGCTGCTAATTAGTTGTTTGCAAGGTGGTAGAGGATCTTTAACACTAGCCTTGAATCCAATACTTGCTTTAGTCTCTGTTTCTGGTGACATAAGCCCCTCCCTACAACTTATGAATTAAGAATTCTCACAGCAACAAGGTCTACTCGACAAGAATTAGGAGTTAATGAAACCTTTTACAAGAATCTTTCACAAAGTTATCAAAGACGTGTCGTAAAGTCTTAAATCAGACAAGACGATTCGAATTTTATAAGAGTGAAGGTGCGCCAATTGCCCTAATCTTGACTGTTTTTATAACTTTAACATATCAATATTTTTCTATAACAGGCTTTGGTCTGCGAATGCTACCTTTTTTACAGCTACATTAACTTATTGGACCATGGAAATTTATATGATATGCTAATAACTCATTTGAGACTATTAACAACTAATCTTAGAATTATCAACCGATATTATTCAGGTTAAAGATACTAAGATTGTTTTACTGATTTGTGAATTGAGCTATTAGGTTTAACCCTAATCTGGAGGATTTACGTGATCCTATCTTTACGGTTGCAATCAACTCCTTTCAACTACGATCGACCTATTCATACACAGGATTTATCAATCTCTATTTTATCAAATCAAATTGATCTAATATTTCAGAAGTATTAGAACATAAATTAAACACGTGATTGAATCACAATATGTCAATCAAACAATTGCATTAAATAAAAGAATCAAAACATGATATAGCATAAACATAAGTATCCTACCTAGACACTCAAGAAATTTAGTTACATATGATCGAAGAAGAAATCAAACAATAACAGGAAGAAAAATGAATAGAAAATAAAGGGTTCATAATTATAAATCTCCCCTTTATCTCATATCCAATGTTCTTGTAAGGTAGAGGTTTGATCTTGTATTTTCAAGGATCTTTTAATTATTTCTTCTTGTTTTTTATTTCTTTGGATCAAAATTGTCCCTTGAGTCACCTTTGAAAGTCTCTGAACTTCTCTGCATATATGCTCCTCTATTTTGCCTCCAAACACACCTTTTTATAGTAAACTTGGGAGATACACGGGTGTGTACTAGACTGTGTATAACCCAAAATACTTTAAATTTATGATTATGCATGGCCTGAAAGAAGGACATAGGTTGATGCACAGCCTTATATCTCTTCTTTGCTTCAAATCTTCGTTTTACGTTGCATTTTCATTTGAATTCTTCTCTTTTAAGTTCGTGAAGGCAATTATAGCCTATAAATACACTTGGAGTGAATTAAACACACTTGGAGTGAATTAAAATTAAGTATCAAATATACATAAAAATATAAATATCAAGCAAAAATATATCAAATATGGTATAAATATGGTTAATTATCCATCTATCATGAAGATAAACCTATACATAATGGTTGCAATTCTCCTTAATTTAGCAATGCCTACTATTATAAGCTTTTCAGAGGTGTTTAACCCAAGGTTCCCTAGTATGAACTAGTTCAGAAGAAATTCCTTTCTCCTAAGGCAACTGCTATCAGCTGGTTGGTTGTTAAGAATCGACTGAAAAACAAAGAAAGATGGTTTGGAAGTCTAGGGAGTTTTGATCGTAAATGTCTCTTATGTAAACCTAAGATTGAAACTATTTCACATATATTTTTTCAATGTAAATATTCCCGTATTATCTAAAATCGAATACAAAATACATTACAGGTCTATTGTTCTCATAATGCATAGATAAATATAATTATATAGGCTAGTAAAATGTATATACACTTACAGAAGGATAAGGTGATTTTAAAAATTGCCTTGTGTTGCACCATTTACTCTTTAGAAAGCCTAGGATTCATTATTTTGCTCCCTTAACCATTTTTTATTCAATTGGGTGTCAATCATATATTTTTTTAAGGGTTGATTACTCTCTCTTAAGACCTAATCATTTAACCTAATTGAATACGAAATTCTAGATTTTGCAATCTCTTGATTTACAAAAGGAGCCTAACATTTTCAACTAGTTCTTAAGTGATCTATCAGATAATTGAGTTTTCACATGAGATCTCTCTTCCTATGATTATCAATTTAAAATTTGCATGACTTATTAGGTCGTTAATTCTCACTACCCAACCTAATTGGATTACTTTTAACTCACTTTCTCGATTTATTATCAAAGTATAAGTATACCCGAATATCACAACACCATAACATTGTATTGAAATCAACAATAATCAAGTCACAAAATAACTCAAGAACAAATCCTAATCTGAAAATTAAAACATCATACACGTGTATAGCATCTTCAATCATAGTTCATACATAAAACTTAAAGAAAATAAACAAAGAAGAAAGAACTTGATGTGGACTTATCTGGAAATGCTAGAACAACTGGAACTATCCATTGCTCCCTTCTTAATCTTCATTGATTAATCTTAATTTGGTAAAATGGAGGCTGCTCATTTTGCTTTCTTTATGTTCATTTATAGTAAATGTGTGACTTAAGGTTTTTTTCTAGGTCTTACCAGGTCACTTTGTTCCAAAAACGCACCCCCCCCCAAACATCAAACCAGATGGAAAATCCTGTGTCTGTCATGATAGTAACCAAGCATAAGAAACCTTCTGTCACGATCGTGAAATAGGGGAAAAGTCTTTTGTCATGAGCATGCACTCCATTCACGATCATGGCCCTCCCTTTTAGCCCAAACATGCTCAAACTTCCTTCAATCTTTATTTATCTTATTTCAATCACTCACAAATATATCAAAACACCTCAAGAACACAAGATTAAGATCTAAAATCATGCTCTGAACCACATAACACTTAAAACGTAAACAAACAATCACATTAACATAATTCTAAGCCTAAACATGCAATAATAATCTATTAAACACCTATAAACACACTAAAACACCTATTAAATGTGAGCTTAATAAGAATGTTAGTCATAATGTGAAATGGTAGGTGAAAATTTTGCTTAAAGAGTACTAGAATGTGAAAGAAAGAAGGAAAAAATTGAACTAAAAATTGGTAGTGAAAGTTCTTTTTGCATTGGTCAAGAAGATACTAGAAAATTTAAAGGTCATATTCTTACCCAACAAAAAGGGATTGCTAAAACTGATTTGAGCAATGAAAGAAGCTATGTGTCTAATACTTTTTGCTCCATTAACAACTCATAAAACTCAACCTTCAATTTATAGTGCATTACAATCTAAAGAAGTAACTTATAATATAAGCATATTAATGCCTAGACGATGTATGATGCAGGTGTTGTAACACCCCATTATCCTAGGGTACGCACCGGGACGCCCGTAGGTCATTCCGATATATATCCTAAGATAAGGGAGCGCTACGTGCGATCTCTACAATACTCCACATGGCATCATATACATTCAAATAATAAAACCGTTAAGTATAAATCACAAGATTTTTGAAACCAAATTCTTCCTCTTTTCATTGCTCAAAATCAACAGTTTATACACCATCCAACTGTACAATCTGGCCCTCCGGCACTCCCGAGCACAACGTGGTGTCCGCGTGGATGAGGGGATGAGAACTGTGATCGAGGGTACCCAAGTGCGCCCGTGCATTGAAACCGACTTAGTAAGGGTATGCATCATCATCGATTCCTTGCACTTGATGCCCTTGAACACTCCCGAGCATTGGGTTAGCCCCTCGATGATCATGGCCTCGGGCTATATTTCGTGCTTCCCGTGTAAAAACGTGGACTTAGAGTGAATTGAGTGGAATTTCACAACATGGGACCTTCCCGCAAGCAACCAAGCATGATTCAAGGCCATTCTCGTCTGCGGCCAAAATACCAGTCAGTGCCCGACCAGCAGTGCGTCACGTGCACCGAGACTTGCCCATGAATAGCCCACGTGTCAAAACTGGCTTGAAAACCCACACTGATAATGCCCGTTCGTAGTGTTAGATGCCCACAAAGGTCGCCCAAGCATGACGCTTCGCACATAGTCGTTGGCCGCAAATCGCACCGACGGTTGCCGATCATAGCCCACGAGGGGGGCAAGGCTATAATCGGCGAGTTTTTGACGAGAAACCGACAATCCATGACTGACTGGGGCTTATTTCTGTTAATTTTCCCACTACCGAGTATGCCCGCACATGGCCGCGGCAAGTGCCCATAGCCCCAGCCTGGTCGCCCACAGGTGCAGGCATGCACTACCCCCCTGAAGAGCATTTAAGCACTTTTCAGCTTTGCCGCAAGGTGACATTGAAATGTCTCAGTTGGTACCCCCCCTCTAAATTAACAAATACTTGGAATTTTGATCTAAAATTTTGTACACATGTTAACAATAATCCAATGCATCTTCAGTAAGAATTTCTGAATTTTCTGACAAGCAAATTATTTTATATGATTTTTTGATTGCGTAAACTTTGAAAAATCATAAAAATCGAAAACAAGTCCAAATGACACCAAATTTTGGGGGAGGCCTCCAAAAAATGTGCTGAAAATTATGGTGAAGTCAGTTTGTACATTTGAAAATTTTTGCATGGAGAATTGGCAAAGCAGTAGCATGTCGGGTTGGCCGAAAGTGTTGGTGGGATGATTGGGTGCTTGAGCAAGGGACCAATTGATACTTTTCTATTGAAGCAATTGTGTGGGATATCACAAAGGGTGATTTTGTGACGTTTCATGGCGTTTTTGGAGGATTTGCACGGGTAGATTTACCGAGCGCACGTGAGATGGCCGAACGGGGGGAGATTTCCCCTGACGCTAGCCTCAAATGGTGCTGGGGGATGGGCCAAACTTGCAAGGCAGCAGGTCAATGGGGGGAGTTTCTCGCCCATTACTAGCCTCATTTTGCAGAAAATGTTGCTTTTCACCTGAGGGCGCTAGCGTCAACTTGCGCTAGCACGCCAACGGGTTGTTTCTCCCACTGACCATGCCAACGGGCTGTTTTGCCCACCGAAGGTGCCCAGTGGCCTTGCCAACGGGCTGCTTTTTCCATCGAAAGTGCCCGACGGGCTGATTTTCCCACCGAAGGTGCCCAGCAGCCATGCTAACGGGCTATTTTTCCCATCGAAACTGCCCGAAGGGCTGATTTTCCCACCGAACGTGCCCACGGCCGTGCCAACGGGCTGTTTTTCCCACCGAAGGTGCCCAGCGGCTGTGCGAACGGAGTGATTTTCCCACCGAAAGTGCCCGACGGGCTGATTTTTCCACTGAAGGTGCCCAGCGGCCGTGCAAACGGGCTGTTGTTTCCACCGAAAGTGCCCGACAGGCTGATTTTCCCACCGAAGGTGCCCAATAGCCGTGCCAACGGGTTGTTTTTCCCACCGAAAGTGCTCAATGGGCTGATTTTCTCACCGAAAGTGCCCACGGTCGTGCCAAAGGGCTGTCTTTCCTACCGAAAGTGCCCGACGGGCTGATTTTCCCACCGAAGGTGCCTAGCAGCCGTGCCGATGGGCTATGTTTCCCACTGAAAGTGCCCGACAGGCTGATTTTCCCACTGAACATGCCCATGGCCGTGGCAACGGGCTATTTTTCCCACCGAAGGTGCCCAGCGGCCGTGCCAACTGGCTATTTTTCCCACATAAAGTGCGCGACGGGCTGATTTTCCCACCGAAATTGCCCACCGACCGTGCCAACGTGCTGTTTTTCCCACCGAATATGCCCAACGGGCTGATTTTCCCAACA
>JAOTAY010000190.1:28609553-28636668 GCA_025629805.1 Erythroxylum baracoense
TTTAATTAAAATAATTGCATTAACCTAAACCAAAAATAATTTTAACAAAAAAATTTAACAAAGACAGAGTTGGGTCACCTAGTTAGAGAGTGCTTACTGGGGTTAAGGAACAGAGACAGAGACGAGAATGCGGAATGCGGGAATGGACCGACTGGTAGTGGCAGTGATTTGAGGTTGGTGGAAGATGAATACCTCAAGGATTCAAGGAAGCAGTCGGCAGAAGATATGAAGAAGTGAAGATCAGAAGATGAATGGTTGTGGGCAGTGGGCGGTGGAATTCGCCGTTCAGTCTGAGCAGAAGGTTCGAGCGACAGAGAGAGGAAGAGAAAAGAGAGTAAATAACAGGCGGGATTCGGGAAATAGCTTTTGTTTTAATTTGAATAAGAAAAGAGACAAGTCGCGATCGCGACATGCAGGAATTTTACCCAAAGTCGCGATCGCGACTTTCGTAAACTTTTACCCAAACTTTCGTAAAATTTAAAGTCGCGATCGCTACAAGTCGAGATCGCGACTTTCCCGCCTGTTATTTCTGCCTCTTTTGGTAAGCCGGGGCTAGCGTGGGAGCTTGTCCCGCGCTAGCTCCGCCCCTGCCTAAGAACATTTAAACCCGAAGCTTACCTATATAATGGCTGTGATTTGCTTGCCAAACGACTCTAGTCGAACCAAATGCTATTATCAACATGTCTAGTCTCTGCTCCAGACAATTGTGTTATTGATTTTCCTGTGGGTTTGACTACCTCATATGTTGCTTTATATGACGTTTTAAATTCAATAACAATATCGTTTGAAAGAGGACTTTACCAACCCGACATCGTGCCATATGATAAGAAACAACGTCTTTCCTTTGGTCTCAGTTAGAATTTCTAATAAAGAAGGATGACAGGCAGTTTAACTGTTACAAAACTAAAACCATAGAGGGATGATTGATAGTTTTTATAAATTAGGATCTGAACTGAAAATGAACCAAACCACAAGTGATCCAATGTATTTAACACTGATTGATAATATGCATTATGTCACATTAAAATTTTTCACAATCTATATTATTTTAAATGCGTCTAAGTCTTTATCAAAATGAATCAAATTTGTTTAATTTGTAACACTTTTTATAAATAAATTTATAGTTTATTTTATTTGATTTTTTATTTAATTATCCCATTTCATATTCCTTTTTAATAATTTTGAAGAATAAAAAAGATGAGAAAAGGGGTTAGATGATGAAAATCAATTAAAATTCAATTGAGGACTTGACTGCAATTAGAAAAGGGCTTGAGTTCAATAATGAAAGAGAAACTAGGCTGATTTGAGAATAAGAAAAACCAATACACTCTCCCTTAAAGCATAAAACTGCACAAGTGAAAACTGGTCAAATGGCAATCGTGAGGAAAATAGACGACAAGGGACAAGAATAAAGTAAATGAAGACGTTTTGATGAGGATAAACGAAGCCGAAACGCATCTTATAGGGCTGTGCCTTGTTCGTTCAAGCATTTAAAAGCTTCTTTTATGGACATTTTAGAGAAGCTAGCCGTCGCCTCTCGTTTGAGATCTCATTTCTCTCTTTCCCCTTCCCGTTTGTTCCAACTCCAATCTTCATCTTTCTTGAAGTAAAAATTGCCCCCAAAAGGAAGCCCGACGCTTGCATAACCATTTTCCTCCTTCACCGAGATTCGTCATCTTCCTACTGAACTTTCGTACTCCTTAAGACATTCGTAGTTGTCCCGAGGTGATTACAGGGCCATCGAAGTGGTTCTTTTTCTGTCATTGTTTTAGTGCTTCATTTCAAGAATATCATATCATTATTTCATGTTCACGTTCATGTTTTGTTTTCTTCCTTTTCTACATCATAGAGGCTAGGATCAACACCAAAAATGAGAAGCAAGTATCACTGTATCAGTCCAGCGAAGATCGACAGCATGCGCCACCAACTCTTTTCCACGTGTCGGCCGATTCCATACAAACATCTTTATTTCTGTAGGCTTTAATTGTTTCCTTTGATTTCTGCCCCGATTTCATCATCATATTGCAATTATTTTTATAAGGGATACTTTTAATTTCATGTTTAAGTTTTTAAATTTTTTAATTAACTATTTTTATAATATTAACAACTCAACTTAAAACATTATTTTTGTTATATTTCGCTGCTTTCACTAACATAAGTATTTTTTATCTATGACATGTAAAAAGTAATGGTCAACTAAGTATTCATATAGAATAAATTAACCAATTCATAATTCATATCTCTGACCCGTTACTCATATGGTGGAAGGTTCAATTTGACCTTTGAACTTTTGACAAAAAAGTTTAAAATGGTCCTTGTAGATATCTCTAGGACCAGCTTATCACCTAACATTTTCAAAATGTAACAATTTGTTTAGAAAATACTTATTTTGTTAAATAAGTGTTATGTCCATATTAGGTTGGGCACCTGAGCATGTTATATAAGGACAACAGTAATGTATATGAATGTTCTTTTTTATTTTAAATTAATTTTTTACTTTAAAATTATTTTCTAAAAATTAAAATCCCAAAAAATAAAACACAATTTTTTTCCTAAAACCTAAACATCATAATTAACTCTACTGTTGAAAGTGCATCGTAGCGTGCATTGTATGAATCCTAGGATCGTAGTTGTTCTCTTCTAGATATTCCAAGTTAAATCTTCTACGAGATCTTTTACTGAAAGATAGGATAGGGCGCTCAGTTTTTGAAAGTGGTCTTGATTCATAAAATTCGTCGTGTTGTGGAGAAAATTGATTTGTTAAAGTAGTAGACAAGATTTTTAAATCCATTATTAGTAATCCATATATAATCCTTTTCCATCAGCTTCCTTTGATTTGCTCTCTCAAAAAACCATATATACAGTTAAAGGGAAGGACAAATGAACCACAAAAACTCTACATTAACTTCATTTTAACCTCTTAAGCTCTTATGGCACTGAAGAAGAATCGAAAGGTGGTAGAGCTAAACATCACTTACCTCTACAATTGCCTCTTTGAGAACTTATTTTTTGGTGACGTTATTGACTTATATTAATTGGGATATCAACAACCTTCACAGGTTACAAAATTTACAAATGCAAAAGCATACTACAGAGTAGTCCTTGTTTGAGATTTTACATGTGGTTTCTAACTATTCCTCCTATCTTGTTACAAGCTAGTGCCATAAAGCAATTGACACACAAGAGAAGAATCACCATGAGCAGCAGTCACTAACAGAAACATCATGTGTAGTCTTCTGCTTAAAGATGTTCTTTTTCACACCATTTGAATCTGTGCCCAATATATTGGGTGTTTCCAGAATCTTTAAAATAATTTCCTTAAAACATTGTGCTATATTGACTTCGAGGATTTTGACTTAGTCTAGTAGCTATCTTCTTCTCATACTGGGGGATAGGTTCTTTGCTAAGCCTCTTGCAGTCAGTGTATGTCTGCTGTATAGAATAGTCTTCTGGTATAGTTGTTCCATATCTCTAGTTTCCTTTCTAAAAACTCTTCTTTTCCCACTACACTATAGTAGCTAGATTGATCTCTGTTGCTTTATAATCAGCTTTCCTTGTCATTTCTGTTGTTACTAGCCTTTCAATCAGGTCTTCCATCTTTGAACTTGTAAATTAATACCAAGTTCTGTTATCAATCTTTCCCATATTTTCTGCGTGTAGCTGCATTTCAGAAGTAGATGGTCTATTGTTTCTAGTTGATTGTTACATAGTTCACAATCATATGATTCAATAGGAAATTTCATTTTATCTTCGGTTTCTAGTTACCCAGCAATAGCTATCCAGAGAATAAAAGTATGAGCAGGAAAAATATCATGATCCCATACTAAGTTGCTCCAGGTTACCTTTGTATGATCCTTGTGTAGGAATTTTCTGCATGACTTTAAGAAAATGTTTGGTTGGCGTAAAGTTTTTAATGGAATAGAATGGAATAATGATTTATAATGGAATAAAACGTAAATGAATGTAATATTAGAAAATTGTTATTTGGGAAGAATGAAAGGCTTCATAATGTAATATAGTGAAATATTGTTTAGATGAATGGTTTATAATGTAATATAGTATAAAGTTGTATATCATTTTACATTCCATCCTCAACTCCCCAAATCGGAGGTTTTTTATTTTTACTATTTAGGATGGAATAGGATGTAATATGAAACCATCCTCTTACATCTCATTCCATTCCATTCCATTAAAACCTCCTCCCAAACGATAGAATAATATTACATTCCATTCCATTCCATTATAAAACCTCAACTAAATATAACCGGAGCTGAATGTCTTGGAACTCCCAGCAGTCTATAGTGTTTCATGCTCTTTTCTTCTTAACAGGTTGGCATATTATTCACAATAACTTCCATTCTTTTATTATTATCGAAAGGCCACTCCCATTGGTTGATTTTGATGAATTTGCACACTTTGGTATTCAGATTAATCACTTTGAAAGCTTCGAAGAGATAAGGTATAATTCTCGTGATTGAAAAGTTCGTATCTTTATATATCACATTAACTTAATTCCATTCCTAAGATTGCAGAATTGTAGTTACAACTTTCATTTATATGTACTTGTTTTGTTAAGCTTGAACTAGATATTGCCATCTTCAACTGCTAACTTCGGACCGATTCTACAAAAGAAAGAACTGGGATTTGGTTTATGCTGCCGACTTCTACAGTGAAAGATGACTTCCAATTTGAATGTTTGAAGCTTATTGGTCTGAATTTCTAGTAGAAGTTCATTTGGAAGCTCACTCTTGCAATTTAGGTTAGATTTTAGGGGAAATTTTGGTTTTTAATTTCTTGAAAACAATTCAAAAATAAATTAATTAATTTGAAAATAAAATTTAATTTTTATACATATGTCAATTGCCATGTTGGCAATTGACCTTATGTGGCATGCCCAAGTGGACCAATTTAAGTAGGACGTAAAGTATACTTGACAGAGTGGGCAATTTTTTAGAAAAAATTGATTTACTATGGAAACATTAGGGGGTTAAATTAGTACCCAAGATAATGGCAAGGGCCATCTTAGACTTTTTACCAAACGTTAGAGGCAAGCTTACTTGTTAAGATTACAAAAGGTTGGTCACTTAATTAAAAATTTTAAGAACTTAGACACTTAATTAAAAAAATCTCAAAAGGTTTCGCACTTTAGAATTTGCTATCCCCTTTCATAAACATGATCATCTATGTCTCTTGTGGTTAGGACCGTTAGGTGTACCAGAATCTGGGTAACATTTCTTAAATGTTTCATGTTAATGTTTTTATATATATGTATATATATATATATATACAAAGCTTGTGACTTTGACTTTGCTATGGCCTACATGTACGATCCCAATGTTAATGTTCTCGAGTCCAGTCCATACTACTAGTTTTGTTGTTTTTATAAATTAATATTATGATACGTCTTCCTTGTGCATCTCCTATTTGGCTTAGCACAAAATAGGATAGATGTTTATAATGTCAAGTTTGGAAATTTGGGGTTACTAGATAAGTTCTTAATGCTCGTAGCATACCAAGGATTCCATAAGGTGGATGGTATGACAAATATTATTTCCTAATATATTCCTTTATTTGATGATTTATAGTTTTTAGCCTTTGTCCTTAAAGTTTTTAGATGATTTTTTTTTAATCTTTTGCTTGTCTAGTTAGGTTTTGGGGTTTTTATGTATCTTATGCTCCTTATTCATTATGTTATATTCTGTAGCATTTAATTTGTGGACTATATTTTTTTATTTTGATCTTTTAGATCAATCCCAAGCGTTTATTTTATATATTACTAAATCATTTAAACATAAGATTTGACTTTTTACAATAACAATAAGTTTGAGTTCCCTTTTTACTTTAAGTCTAATTTGGAAACTCACTTCTGACAATAAAGTAGCTATTATGTAACTAAGATAACACGAATAAAATATTTGCATTCCTATATTGCTATTATTAGAAAATAACATTACAAGTACACAAAATTAAACTTTAGAAAGGAATATTTTCAATAGGATAGCAAACTTATAAATGCACATTCATTAGCTTATCTTATAGGTAGTTGAATATATAATAGAAAATAGTCTATAGGAATTGGACAAAAAAACTTTGGTAATTTAATTTTTCCATAATTGTATTTAACTTAAGGTAATTTGATTTCTCCATAATTATATTAAAATGGATTTTATGATATACTTTGATTGATAAGACTATACTCATTACTCAACATAATGTGAAAATTTAAATGTTTAAGTAATGTTTTTTTAATTTTGACTAATATATTCTTTTTTGCAAATCCATTTTTTTAATATGTCCAAATCTAAGTTATATCCTATACATTAGTGAAGAATATATCTAGATATGCTTATAATTGACTGTTAAATTTTTATTGCTAAGTAATGATGTTACATACAAAAACTTTATTTTTAATAAGAATTTATTAATTTAGTTTTGACATATATTTTTGTTTATTTTTACAGATAAAAAAGGAAAATTCAAGTACTCCTAATAATTCAATATCTTCAGAAAGATTCAATGATTTAGTATGAACTTATGCTAATTGATTCTTAGTATGGAGAGTCATGTTATTTGTTCATATTGTAAGAAACATTTGAAAGGTGAGTGAATCATTATATTAAAGAAATATTTAATCAGGATCAAAGGTGATGTGGAGCGTTATAAGAAAATTATCTATGATGTGAAATGGTGAATGAAGACTTCGCTTGAAGAGTATCAAAATAAAAAGATAGAAGGGCAAAGACTAAACTACGAAATTGGTATTGAAATTTGTTTTTGTTGTGGTCATAATGATACTAATAATGTTAAAGGTGGTATTTTTACCCAACAAAAAGGGATTACTGCACTTGATGTAAGGAAGAGAAGAAGACATATTGCTAACTTTTATGCACTATAAACAACTTCTAGAGCTTAACCTTCAATTCATAATCCTTTACAATCTAAAGAAACCGTTTATAATATGGATATGGAAATCACTAGATGGTGGTAAGATTCTAGTGTATCATTCAAGGTTCCTCATTCGTATTATTACCATCATATGGTGGATGATACTACCTCTTATGGTCTTAGATATAAAGCTCTTTCAATTAATGACTATAAAGGTAACCTTTTGAGTAACTTTATTTGCAAAACAAAAAACTGTTTAGATAAAAAGAGAATAACTTGGTAACTTATGGGTTTCAATCATATATGATGGTTAAACAAGTAGAATACATAAGCCTATAATCAATTTTTTTAGTTTATTTTACACATATGGCCTTATAAGAAATATCAATACTCTGCTTAGAAACACTGTATATTTCATCACTGTAATGACTTTGCTTATAAAGCAATTAGAAAAAGGTTCCAAAGTAGGTATAATTCTCGTTAGGGATAATAGATTCTAAAATGTCAAACCTTTTGAAATTTTTTAAATTTAATGTTCAAGATTTTAAAAGTTTCAATTAAATGACTAACCTTTTACGACCTTAATAACTCAGTTAAAATACTTGTTCTATGGTATTTTGCTAATTTGTCTAACAATATCATTTTTTCCCATGACGTGTAGGTTTCCACGTGAAAAATTAATGGCCAACTAAGCATCCATGTGGAATAAAACACCCAACCCAGAGCCCACAACTCATATGCCCATAACCAACTTTATTTTAGGTTGAGAGGTAGTGAGAGCTCTGGTGTATGGCCACTAAAATATGTTATAGGTAATTTTCAACCTAAAGAATCCTCAAATTAGGGAACAATTTTAAAAGGAAGCACTTAAGGGACTCAAAATGCCTAATCACTAATTTATCCAAAGTAAATATACGAGCTATACCAAGTTCCTTCATCATCTTTACCATAAATTATTAGGAGAATTGGACAAATATGTGGAAACGGGTATGACTAAACTCAATGGAATAAGAATCGTTCTCTAAAATAATTAATGTAAGGCTTCGAGCCTTTAGAAGTGGAGCTTTAAGTTTCCAACATCTTATAACATTCATTTCTTTCAAAGGAGGAAGGCACTGAGCTTCTGAAGAAGAGGCAAAGCTCCACTGTTAACTCCCTTTCCACAAGGAATCCATTCTTGAAACTGTAGCATTTTTTTTTTCAAACCTTAAAATTTCAAAGGCTTGAAATGTTTTACCGGATGAATAAGCAAAGCTCTCTATTTATATGCTAAAGCTCTCACTACCTCTTAACCCATAATCAAGTTGGTTATAGTATATGCATTATGTGTTGGGAGTTTTAGTCCATGAAGATGCTTACTTGGCTATTAATTTTCCATGTGGAAGCTTGCATGTCGTGGATAAAAATGATTCCATTAGCCAAATCAGTAAAATACTAACAAAACTAACCTTTTGAACTAAGATGCAAAATCTATAAAGGTTAGTCACTTAATTGGAAATTTTAAAATCTTGGGCACTAAATTAAAAAAATTCCAAAAGGTTTAACACTTTATAATTTGTTATCCCTCCTTTTTATTAGACTCCCGGTACTAAATATTGCGTTGACTTGATGTTGAAAGATATAAGAAATCGTAGACACTTTCTTATCATTGATAAATTCTGTAAAAGGTAAGAAAAGTGACCAAGTTCATCTATAATCATGCACGAGTTTTGAATTTGATGACAAGAGTTTCACCAATTGTAAGAATTTATGTGGTTCTGCTATTACAAGATCTGTAAATAACTTTTTATCACTTCACTATTTTGTTCTAATTAAAAAAAACTAAGACAAATGTTTACAAAGGATAAATAAGTTACATTTTAGTATGTTGGGTCTAATGTTAGAGTGGAGATTTTTAGAATTATACTTGAAGATCATAACTTTTAGTCTCAATGTTAATTTTTTATCTGAGTTTGTGAGCCTTTGGTGAGAGTATTTCGTCTGAATGATAGTGATGAGAAGACAATAATAAGTTATTTCATGATGTCATCGAAAGGGAGAAGGAATCAATCAAGGCCAATATGAAAAATAGGCCTTCTTTATATATAACTTATGTTGCATTTTATCAATGAAAAATGGAAAAGGCAACTTCAGTTTATTGTTTGTTGATAGGGAATTATTGAATAATGTCTATTTTAGACCAGTTTTGTAGGGAAATCTAAAGTTAATAGGGAAATGTTATTAACTATCACAATAATTATTTCACATAAGATTATGTAAGATCTCCTTAGATAATAAATGGAGACCTACAAGGATGTTTATACTGATTTTAGGATGCCCACTACAATATGTCAATGAGATAAACTTTAGTATATATTTCTTTACTTTTGTTGCTTGTTTAAAATCAATTATCACTTTTATTTATTTATAAAGTTACTTTTATTATCTTACAGTACTTGGTAAAACTAATTCAAAAGGGATATTCTAGAATAACAAAGGTTTGTAATTCGAATTATAAATCAATGTGTGAGTGCAATTGGGTATGAAAGGAATTAGAGCACATTTGAATTCATCCATTCTAAAAAAAGAAGTAAATTGAAATACAAAAGATTGAATAATTTGATCTTTGTTTAATATAACTTAAAGTTTCGAGAGAAAGATATATATTATTATCTTTATTAAATTGAACATAATTTCTTAATAATTTAATTTAATTCTTTATTAAGACTCTTAATAGAGTCTTAATAATTTGCCATAATCATATTGATCTTTTAGTAAATTGTGTTTATAAGGACCCAGTTTTATAGAAAAAAATGACTCGAAAGATAATCTTAGATAAGAAAATATTGACATGTTATTTAGTTGAAATGATAGAGATAATGAGACTCCCGTAAATGATGAAAACTTGGCACTAAATGAAAATTAAGATTAGTGCAATTTGAAAGGATAAATCATAATATTTATTTATTTATTTTATTCATTAGATCTTGATTTTTAAAAAAATTACTATTTATATTCTTAATTCATCTCTTAAATAATTCTTCTATAGATTTCTTTAGGAGTGACTCTCCTATTAACGTTTTTCAAATCCTTTACTATTCCAAATTTATAATCTTCATTCATTTAAATTGATCTTATACTCACGCCCAATCATTTCATATTTGAACTTTTAAATTCGTAAATTTGTTGACAAGTTTCAATAATTGTTTAAAAGGGTAAAGTTAGGTATTGAATAGCTTTTTCACTAATAATCAACCATTAAAATTTTTTTATTTTTGTAATTTTTTTATTTTTTAATAAAGTGCGTGCTAATTTTTTTCTTATTTAATGGCCTGTAAGTCAGTTTTATTTTTATTTAGGACATGTTAAGCGACGAACAAAAATAATTAAAATCAGGATGATCGGATAAATTATGAATAAAGTTCTTGAAAACGAAGCGCAGAGCATGTCAGGTACTAGATATCTTCCCTTTCTTGATGAGGACGTGGTGAGCAATTCGAAGATGTTCCCTATTTTGTAACTTGAGATTGAATTCTTGCAAGTACGAATGGGTAGCAATTTATAATTTTCAATAGAAAACACCATGTAAATGAGAATTTTGTTCTTGAGAATTATGTATATCCTGGCTATCACAGCATATAAGATGTTAAGTTTCAGTCCTACTAAACTATTTTAACACCTTGTCCTGAGCACAAGAAATTATACGAGCAAGATGTGAATCATGTCAACAGTCTAAACTTGAAGGACTGCTTGAGAAAAGAAAAACTCACGACGTATGCAGGAACCTACACTTTCTTGAGGGATCAAGAGTCTGCTAGGCAAAATCTTGGACATAGAACTTACCAAGGCGAAACAAGTATACACAACTACCTATAACGACAAAACCATAAATGATTTGAAAGTGAGTACAAAAGTAAGGAAGATGACCAATGGTGTGATTTTTCAGGTTCTGGTGCTTTGACTGAATGATCTACGATTGCCTGGGCTCAGGGGACTCTTGCATGATGCTTTGCCCTCTCGGCTCCCTTTCAAGACATAGCCTGGAGGATTCCATGGAAGAGATCTTGTCACTGTTAATGGTTTTGGTTTTACTGCATCAAAAATCAACAAACATTGGTCTCATTATCCTAATATCTCATTAATTAAAATCACATTTCTAGTAAGATACTATTAAGTTCACACAGAGTGTGAGAGCGGTGATGTGTCTGACCAAACTTCTGGGTTTATAGCTGATCACCTGTAGCTTTTCTCATCCTCACCGCAGTAGTTTTCTTTCTGGACAGGGTTTTCTTGCCTGGAGAGTCGCAATTGCTATCTAAGCTAACATGATTCTTCTCTGCTGGCTCAGACCGAACTGACCTCAAATCAGAAGGCATTTTCGTCTCAGAGAACACTGGACAAACTGACTTCACATCAAAACAAACTGCCTTGGTGTCGGGAGCAGCATCAGTTGCTAGTAAAATTGGATCCTCAACAACAGAATTATTCTCATCCCAGCCATTTGAGGCTCCTTCACTTGCTGATTCAGAGTTTTTAAATTTAATACTCAGTGCAGTCTTTTCTCTCTCCACAAGCTTATAAACAAACATTTGAAATGGTATTTGTGACATCGAGGTCGATTCAGAACTAGACTCTCCTGGAAACTTCTTTAAGAATCCAACCTCTAGGTCGGAATAATCTACAGGTGGTGACTTCATATCAGGCTGGTCGTCAACAGGATTCATTGCAAGAAATTTCTTGACGTACCGCAAAACCCGACAGATGGAAGAGAAACTTGGACGATAGCTTGGGTCAGTGTGCCAGCACTTTTTGGTCAAGTTCACAAGGTATTTTGGTGAAAGGAACGGAAATAATGGTCTCTCCCCTGCTCTTATGTTTTTTATCGTCTGGGACGGGTCTCCTTGAAGATGTCCATCTTCAAAAGGAAGTTTGCCAGTCAAGAGCTCAAAACAGAGCATACCAAAGCTATACACATCTGCTTTTTCTGTGTACTTACAGATGGTGTTTTCCCCTGCCTGTTGTTTCTCTGCAAGTACTTCCGGGGCATGCCAAATACAAGGGTCTACAGCATTCTGGTTAGTTGATGAGTAATGAGAAGGGTGATTTTCCACAGAAGTTAATCCAAAACTTGATACTTTGACATGAAAATAACCTTCGCTGGCCTTCCTTGGTTTGATATAGACATTACTAGGGTTCAGATCTCCATGACAGACCTTCCGTGAATGAAGATATTCCATACCTCTTGCAACCTGAAGCATTATATCAACCACGACAGGGAGAGGAAACAAAATCCGCCTTCTTGGACTGCTGCTCTCCTTCATGTGGGAATAAAGATCCTTGGTCATCAATTCCATTACAAGGAAGCATTCCTTATTTTCCTCGTCACTGAAACCACAGAGGTATTGAACTATGTTGGGATGAGAAAGTGATAAGAGTGTCGATATTTCAGACCTTAATGGTTCGATGTTCTCAAAGAAATGTCTCAAAGCAAAGCCCTCTCCTAGCCACTGAATTTCCTTGTATTGGCTTCCTCCTCCCAAACGTCTTCGTACTTGGTAATCTTCTGCGCCTAACAAAATTGAACTTGGGGCCAGTTTTCCGTTAACCAGCTCCTGTCCATTTAATTTCTTTAGCAGTAGATCCCCGAGCCTATTCTCATTCTTTGTGAGAGATCCTGTATTTTTCTTCTGCTTAATTGTTTCAATAAGAAGCCATCTATCTTCACTTATAGCAGTTCCAATTTGACTACAAATTTCTCGAGGTACTAGGTACTGCTTTCCAAATCTGGTCTGAAAAAGTTTTGGATCAGTCCAACATCTATCATACTTTTTTGCTAGCATTATTCTTTTCCTTCGCATTTCCTCCCGATCGAGTCCTGATATCTCTCCAGCAGTCTCGATTGCCTCGATTACAGCAGGAAAGTGGTTAAGCAAGTTGTGAATGTGAAACTCAACCGAATCCTTGTTTTGATGAAGGTAAACAACTTTGCCCCACCAATCTTTGTGATCCAAGCATCGCCTAACATATAGTTCTACTTCTTTGAGGATCCTGTAAAGCTCTCTCAAGGGCTCTTCAAGGGGTTTCCATTTGGTGTTCTTTTCTTCTAGTTTTAGGTTCAGCTTGATCTCCTCTGCAATTGTGGTGAAGGCCAACGTGGAGATGTCCAGCAGCAAACAGCACTGCCGTTGATTGATCTGAATGTCGTCCTGTAACACCATCAGAGCCTTCAAACTTCCTAACACCTCCCCTATCTGGCGGAATTGCTCCATTGAAGGCGCTGAATGGAACAAACTTGTGCCTTACCCAAAAAAATGCGAGAAAACGCTTTTAATTGTTCAAAAGTTCAACCACCGAAGGAAAAAGAAGGGCCTGCGGTCGAAAAGATTTTAATGCAAAAGGATCGTACAAACATCATACTTTTTCATGTCAAGAAACCTAATACAAAGCCAATCAGGATCATATATCATTCATTGAGCAACATCCTTTGAGCTAATAGCACAGTTATTGTGATATTTTCCTATCATCATCAGATGTCTTAACCCCAGCCTATTAAACTATGCTTGGCGATATGTTCTGTACAAATATGATAGCTAAACATATGTAACAATAAAAAAAGAGGAATTCAATCTGTACCTGAAACGAAAAATCATAGAGTCAGGTCCATAGTCAAGTCCAACTCCGGGTCCTGAAAACGTGCTTCCAAGGATTGATTTTTTCTCCCAGCCCCAGAAAGAATATGAGGAAGCCCTCCCCAATCTGATCAAGCATGAAGATGAACCCATCTCTATAGGCTATGAAGAAAAAAAAAATGCAAAAAAAAGATCACAAACAAGACTAGGAATCGGAGGCAAAACCTGACCAGTTTACGGAATCAAAAAGGAGCCTCCCCAAGGAACACTTGTACAATCCAAAAAACCAGACATAAACCCCTGCAGACAAAAGAATGGAGAAACGGATTATCAAAAGCCGAATTTCAGGGAATATCCACCAAACAACCCACTAGTTACAACTGTTTTCTTATATATTTTCCATTACCGTATCTTAGATTTCCCTATTGTAAATCTTTCTTCTTTTTGAATACTAATTAAAAGAAAATGAATGGGAAGAAAAGAACTAAAAGAGAGACTGAAATGGCCGTTGAACAAGTCCCGGTTTCTATGGAGTCTTAGAGTTTCGTTTTCGTTAATGTTAACGCCAACATACCGTTATTTATTCCTTAACTGTCGTTTCTATTGTTCTGACACGACGTGGCTGGACCCCAGGGTTGACGTGGAACATACATGAAGGTGGTGTAGAAACTCGAAAATCAACGGACGTAGATTCAGCGAAACAAGGGACTGCGACGTGGAGGACTCTTATACGGTTGGATGTGGTCTTCACATCCTCCCGCCGTTGAACGCGCCTGTTAAGTGATGAGACGGCGTGTTGTCCACGATGTTTGATTATCATTAATAGTTTATGCAAGCAAATAAAACTGATTAATGTCATTATTAGTTAGTTAGTGTTGTTCTTTATTTTAAGTAGCTTTCAGCCCTGACATACGCATGCGTATTTGAGGCGTTAACGGAAAATGGTTGAGTTTCTTTCAATTTATGTACCTTATATATAGACGCTATCCAAATGGTCAAACACAACTATGAACAAAAAAACAAGCTAGTTGAACAAGATTCTAATTTTAAAACTCTCTTTATTGCTGAAACTATAGTTCCGGCTACAATTTACCAGTGAACCACCAGACTTTTAAAAACTGAAACAGAACGCATAGGAGATCGGAGAACTATTAGTCAGCAAAACCTGATCTAGGGAGAACGTACAGTGATATTGGCTGATAATGATTGGAAGTTAGAAATAGAGATCAGGTGTCTAGCTTGTGATCTCACATTTAATATGTAAATTTTCTAATTTTTAATTTTTTTTAATTTTTTTTCAATTTAGCATTCAAAATTTTCAATTAAGTGATCTTAATAATTCAATTTAAACTTTTTCTGATATATTTGAAAACAATCTCTCTACTAGCTAGATATAATGTTACATACTATTAGACATCTTCAAACTCTATGGAGCAACATGATTAATACTAGATGTTGTTGTTATTGTTGTTTTTATTGATATGATTAATAAATTGACATTCATGTAACATTTAGTAGACATGTCACATCATCAAAAATAATTTTTTGAATTGAATTGTTAAAACTTTAAAAGGTTAATCATTTAATTGAAAATTTTAAAAACTTGGGTACTAAATTGAAAAAATCTTAAAAAGTTAGACACTTTTAATTATATTATATATGAAAGAATTAATGTCAAGAAATCAAGATAGGATCTGATTCCACGGATAGTGGAAGAAAAATAAAATTTTTCGCTGAAAAGTAAATTTACTTTAAGTTCTATAGCATCATTAATGCAACAAAAATAAAGTATGAACCATAAATTTGTACCTTAATTATAAAATTTAATAATTTTCTTATATTTTCTTTCAAACTGGTTTCTAAAATAGGTTCATCACTACTGTAGCTGCATAACATTATGCCTTTAAATGGTATCCATACAAATTGGTTAAGAAAGCCCTACAAGTGGTGAAAAGAAGGGAAAGAAATGATTTCTAGTTCCTTTGGAGTCTATTCCATTAATAATAGGGTATGAACTTTTCTAGTAATTTATTTGAAATTTAATTTTATCATTATAGCTAGTTCTAGTTAAATACTAATTAAGCTAAAATAAGATCTAGTATCTTATATTGATCCTTATTTATTAAGCACCTCATATTTAATCTTTAAAGTTTCTCAAACTTTACAATTAAGTCTAACTTGATTAAATTATCTTTTTCTCTCATCAATCGTTCTTTATGTGTGACCCATTAGGTCCCTAAATATGTAGACAATGGATATAAATTACAATCCTAAACTACATTAAAGATTTGATAAATTAATCTCTTTTAATTTATTTTTAATTCTTTAATTAAATAATTTGTAGTCATGATGTCCAACAACATCTTATGATATCTCAAATATCATGAATACTAAAGTAGTTTTGACTAACATTTTTATCATGATTTTTCTACATAATTCAATTTTTCATCATACAATGCTCCAATTAGGCATATAGTGTGAGATTAATGTATATGCTATTTGAGTCAAATCATCTTAGTTTTTCACCGTTAATAATTTATTTTATTAATAATATTTAAAAACTATTTCAAATTATCATTCTACCTTAGCAAATTATTTCTTTAGTCAATACTTATCAAGATCAATAGAACCTGCTCCCTTATTAATTTACCTCGATTGATTACTCAACTATCCGTATATAGTTAATAATATGTTCAATAACTACCACTGGAGCTACCCATTATTAGGATAAGTCTAATTAGTATCAAAGTGCAAAAATCTTTATATAAGATACTTTGGAGATTAAAAACCAAAGGATTACTTATACAATCACCATAATTTATAATGGGAATTTTCATAGACATATAAATAATGTTCCAAATAGAATTCTCATATCAGCTCAATTCAGTGAATTTGTTCTATAACAAGAACCATACATTTATTTAAGTGTCTTCGTATTTTAATCTATGAGATTAACTATTTTCTTTATAAAAAAGAAACATAACATATAATATAATCTTTACACTCTATTAATGCCTAATCTCAATAAAATAATAATTAGGAACAATTTAAGGATGATACGTAAATCCGATATGAATCTTATAATTATGATCTCATCATAATATCATTTAAAATATATATTTATTCCATGAAATTTATCTTATACATGAGTTAATGAAATGAATATGCATAAGATAAATAATATCTTTAAATAATTATGCCATTAAAAATACAACCAACCAATTGCCTATAGAGCGTAAGCCAAATCTCTCACTTGTATTAAGTTAATTATTTTAAGTATCTTATACCATATCACCAACGATGACACAATATTGTTAGAATAGTAATTTAGAGAGAGAATTCTATAATATTCTTTATAGTGCTTGCTTAAATCTTACAACTTTTATCTCATTTATCATCATAATGAAATATATGAAGTTCATTCAAGATCTTCTTAATACAAATAATAATTTCCATTAAATAAAAAATTTATTAGTAGTAAATTAGCAATTAATTCTATATTAGAACTTTTCTAATTTAAAATGATATTGTTCTAAATAAAATATACTTTGACTTGGACTTACTTTGTTCTTGATAAACTAAAGTTAAAATCTTTATAACTCTAAACTCAGATATCAACTCAAATAATAGATATTTACAATATTTCATATATATCAAACACCGTAATAATAAGCACCTTTATTACATTATTTTTGTACTTAAGACTAGAATAAATAAATGACTTTCATATTTATCTTTATAGATCTAATTCTCATAATTAAGCTGTTATCTTTTCATATCCAATCAAAGTTATTCTTGGACTATCATATCTTAAACAATTCAAAATATGAATTATTGTTCTCTAGGAGCATTACATCTTTATACACTCCGATTCAAGGTTACAACTACACTCCCACTAACTTTCTTATAAACATGATAAATTCAAAATGATCTTTAAAAAACTCTTTCAATTTATCATTAAAGTGAATCTTTTAGCATCTTATAATCTTTTAACTATAAATCAAATTTATCAAGAAAGGCACTAGTTTTAATTAGATGTACTGTCATAAGATTTGAGCCTTTTCAAACTTTATCTTACTCGTGCTACTTATCTTGAGAACCATTCTCCTATAAGTATGCATAGAGACAAACATTTTATTCAATGTGGTTTGTAAGATGATATATAAACTTTTTAATATATCATAATTTTATAGTATCTAGTTTAGTTCTAAACTTATTAGATAATATATGTTTTAATTAAGCACCATCTCCAAACAATATTAGCTTTGACTCTTTCTTTCTTTTTTATGAATTGATATTACATCCAATACATCATATACATAACATTTAACAATTCAATACCATAATCATCCTTTTCACTAATGGTTGATTTGGTTATACTCCAACCTAATAAGTTTCACAAGTTTCAGAAGATTCATAATCAAAATGTTATATATATATCCTTGTATGTAACTTTACGATTCTCATTATATTGATTCAACCTATATGAAATAAAAGAATAATCTCAATTATTTAACTTTCTATTTTTACCACTCAAATTAAGTACAAGTCTCCCTTCATCTAACAAATACAAACTATTTGTATAAACTTGGATCAGGTACTTTTACTCAATAATCTATTTCTTATCATGTTTTAAACATTATAGTAATGTTTATTTCAAATTTAATATCAAATATTTAAAAAGCATGAATTAGAGTTATATATAATCTCTATCTTATCTTATATTAATATGAAACTTCACGCAATTATTTTTTATTTAATGATAACTATTATCATAATATAGCAAATGCCTTCAATGGTAGCCTATATTTGTGCTTTTACTAAGCTAAATTAAGTGAAACAATCACGTCAAAGTGAATTTATAATACTCATTTATGCAAAAGTTGTTTTTTTTTCTTTTTAGATAATAAAGAGTTTACAAGAAGTCACAATTACTTATAGACATGAATTTTATACAAAAGAAATATCATAATGAACGTCAAGTATTCATTATCCAAATTCATAAAACAAATCAAACTCACTTATTCATCAATCACTACAACATAAACTACATTTGGCTACCAAAAAATTCATCACTAAAACTCCCCAAATCGTCGCTAATAAATTAGCGACGATTTGTATTCGTTGTAAAAGACGTTGCCAAATCCCCGTGGCTAAAAACTATAGGCGACGTTTTTCGTTAATCATCACTAATAGTTTTCTCCTAAGCTTTATTTTCGTAGCTAAAAACTATTCGCGACATTTTAGAAAATCGTCACCAAAACATTTTGGCTACACTTGGATTTCTTAACTAAAAATTATTAACTACATTTTCGGAAACGTAGCCAAAAGTTTTTAACTACGTTTCCAAAAACGTAGCCAAAAGCTTTTAGCTACGTTTCAAAAAACGTAGCCAAAAGTTTTTAGCTACGTTCCCAAAAACGTAACCAAAGGTTTTTAGCTACATTTATGAAAAAGTAGGCAAAAATTTTTACCTACGTTTTTTAAAACATAGCCAAATATTTTTAACTACGATTTATAAAATGTAGTCAAATTTTAATATACATTTTAGCAAAATATTATATCATGTTAATTATAATTATTTGTAACATTTTAATCCATATTATTATATATAATATTTGCTTTATTAATAATTTAAAACATTGAGTATAAAAAGTAAAATATCATTAAATTATACCAATAAAAAATATTCTTCTTATACAAGATTTTAATTACAACTTGAACAATTTTTATAGACAAAATAATAAATGTAGAGACTAGTTTACAAATTATAAATGTTGAGATAAAAAAATTGCAACATAACTAGGACGACTAGGTAGATTTATCCATGTCGATGACAGCAACTTCATACGATCATATAAGAAAGAAAAGTGACTAGAACCTCCTGCGATTTGATCTCCACCAACTATTTAGAACATATACTTGTTAAGTGTTAAGTGTTTTTGCTCATGTATTTGCATAAACAAGACAGTTTGTAAATTTTACAGAACATGATCATAACAAGATAGACAAACAGTTAACATAGACATATGCGAGATATCCCTAAGATAATAACAAGTATTGTTAAACCTAATTTTATTACATAAATATAAGATATAACATGTCACATTAGTTACTAAAATTGTTACTGAAATTATAATTGTTAAATATCACTCTAAAATTGAAAATTCATATGTTTAAATTATTTAATTTAATTATAAGTTCAAATTAATTGTAACTTAGTGAACAAAGCTCCCATAAACTACCCTTCCTCCTTACTTACACACTCTTTCTAATGCTCACTTTCTTTTCTGCTTTCTATCTTTTCTATCCATCAAAAATTTTTAGCTTCTACAAGTCAATTTTAAAAGGATATTATTGAGCAGATATCCATACTACGTATTCTCTAGCTTTTTATGAAGAACAAGTTTTAAGTTATACTTTCTAGTGCCCCTCAATCATAAATGTCTAATGTTCCTGCCAACTGTGCATTACTTCAATGAGAAACTAGCTAATTATCGACTTTTGTGCCTGTGCTTTTATGGAATATATATAGACCAACCAATTAAACACTGAGTTATTTTGTTGACAAAACTTAGAAATATCCAAAACTAAATTTAATAATTAAATACCATTTCTGCACAACGTGGAGACATCAATGTCATTGACAATCTAAATTTTGTTGACGACTACTACATTCTCGTTTCTTTTCGATTCATTTATCTTTCCCTCCCATTACTTTACCTAAAATTACTTTACTACTAATGACTATTGTGATATATACTATATGGCAAAATAGAAATGATTACCTTTTCCTATAAGCATTTCTTTTATTAATAAACACTTTAACACTTTAACACAATCCTAAGACAACTTTCATCAAACACTTTATACACATGATAAGTTCATTCAAAACTAACTAAAAAAATTGTGTCTTTTTCCTTTCTTCACCAACATTAACACATTGCAACTAAAATTCAACCATTGATAGTCCAAATAAATGCAAACAACTGAAAACACATCGAATAAACCTTCGAACATCAAAGCATTTAAAACCAACAAAGCAAGCAGAAAAAAAAACTCAAGAACAAAGATTAAAAAACTTACCTCCACCAACAATTCACCAGAGATGATGGAAGCAGACAACGGAAGATGGTGGACTCGTAAATGAAGAAGACAAAAGGATGGCGAATGGAGAAGAAATAAAGAGCAAACGCCCCGGAGAGATCGAAATAATTTGGGGAGGAATGGGTCAGGTTCTTTACGTTAAAAAGAATCGAAATGACGTCATTTGTTCATTTTTGCTTTTTTTTACATCCTGCAATAGTTGGCGACGATTTTGGAAATCGTCACTAAAAGTAACCCTTTAGCGACGATTTCCAAAATCGTCACCAAAGGTCCACATTTAGTGACAATTTTCTAAAATTGTCACCAAATGTGAACCCTTTGATGACGATTTTGGAAAATGGTCACCAAATGTGTACCAAATTAGTGTGGAACCTTTGGTGATAATTTTATAAAATCATCACCAAAAGTCTTTTTAGTGACTATTTTTAAAAATTGTTACCAAATGTCAACATTTTAATGACGACTTCGAAAATTGTCACTGAAAGTTCAACACTAATTTTGTAACCATTTGGCGATGCTTTTGAAAATCGTCAATAAAAGTTCCACATTTGGTGACAGTTTTCTAAAATCGTCACCAAATGTGAACCTTTGGTGATGATTTTGGAAAATGGTCATTAAATGTGTACCAAATTAGTATGGAACTTTTGGTGAAAATTTTCTAAAATCGTCACCAAAAGTCTTTTTAGTGACGATTTTTGAAAATTGTCACCAAAGGTTCTACTTTTTAGTGACGATTTTCGAAAATTGTCACTAAAGGTTCAATATTAATTTTGTAACCATTTGGTGATGCTTTTGAAAATCGTCACTAAAAGTTCCACATTTTGTGACGGTTTTCTAAAATTGTCACCAAATGTGAACCCTTTGGTGACGATTTTTGAAAAATGGCCACCAAATGTGTGCCAAATTAATATGGAACCATTGGTGACAATTTTCTAAAATCATCACCAAAAGTCCTTTTAGTGACGATTTTTGAAAATTGTCACCAAATGTCAACCTTTTTGTGACGATTTTTGAAAATCGTCACCAAAAATTCAACATTAATTTTGTAATGATTTGGTGACGATTTTGTAAATCGTCACTAAAAATTCCACGTTTGGTAACGATTTTCAACACTAATTTTGTAACTATTTGGTGACGCTTTTGTAAATCCTCACTAAAAGTTCCACATTTAGTGGCGGTTTTCTAAAATCTTCACCAAATGTGACTTTAGTGATGATTTTGAAAACTGGTCACCAAATGTGTACCAAATTAATGTGGAACCTTTGGTCACAATTTTCTAAAATCATCACCATAAATTTTTTTAGTGACAATTTTTGAAAATTGTCACCAAATGTCAATCTTTTAGTGACGATTTTCGAAAATTGTCATTAAAGGTTCAACGCTAATTTTGTAACCATTTGGTGACGCTTCTGAAAATCATCACTAAAAGTTCCACATTTAGTGACGGTTTTCTAAAATCGTCACCAAATGTGAACCCTTTGGTGATGATTTTTGGAAAATGGTTACCAAATGTGTACCAAATTGATATGGAACCTTTGGTGACAAATTTCTAAAATCATCACCAAAAGTCCTTTTAGTGATGATTTTTGAAAATTGTCAGCAAATGTCAACCTTTTAGTTACGATTTTTGAAAATTGTCATCGAAGGTTCAACACTAATTTTGTAACCATTTGGTGACACTTTTAAAAATCGTCATTAAAAGTAAACCTTTAGCGACGATTTAGAAAATCGTCACCAAAGGTCCACATTTACTGACTATTTTGTAAAATCGTCATCAAATGTGAATTATTTGGTGACAATTTTTGAACATAGTCACTAAATGTGGATCCTTTAGTGACGATTTTCTAAATCGTCTCTACAGGTTTACTTTTAGTGATGATTTTTAAAAGCGTCGTCAAATGGTTACTTTTAGAGACGATTTTTAAAATGTAGCCAAAAAAACGTAGCTAAATGTTTGCCTTGTTGTAGTGAATACTTATAACTAATTACATGAGCATCCCAATTCAACAAGACAATCAAATACATAATGAGTTATCTCCAATAGCATGCTTTCAAAAAATACTTCCCACTGAGAAATTTATAACAAAATTGATAAGCTTGAATATAATCTTATAAATCCCTCCACCACACTTGAAATAAATATTGTCCTCAATATTTCCTAACATTTAAACACAATAACAAAAATGAAAGAAATTTAAAAAGGAATTGAACTTTCCTGATTTTTGAGTTTTGTGTTCAAGTCAAAAAGTGAATCCATTCCACATATTTGTCATTGCAGTGCTAAATGGACTACGAAAAGAGATTTGACAAAATTGATGATTAAAATAAAGTGATAATATAAAAAATGTATATACGCGATCAAGAAAATTCATATAAGCAAAAGAAAAATATATAAAGGGAAAGTCAAGGGTCCTGAGGAGATGGTGGTATCTAGCGTGGCATATACGACACTATTGTCGATTGTTCCTTTAGGTCTTCAAATGATATCATCTTTATCAAGCTCCTAAAGGAGGACTCAATTGCCACTATCTTTATATCGTTGTTAGGGACAATAGTCTCCTCTCTAGTCAGTGTGATAGTCTCCTCTAGCTTTATAACGTCAACATCCTTCTCTCTAGTTATTCGCTTGGGCTTATCATCCTCCCTAGACTCTTTAGGCTAATCTTTATCATCCTTTTTTTCTACTGGCTCATGCTCTATCTCCTCCCCGTAGTTGGCTCCTTTATATGTACAAATAGAATTCGAATCTCCACTCCTAGAAGCTATGTAATAGGTACCATGGTGTCACCTAGTTAATGTATGTACACTTAAATGTGAGTCCGATTGGCTTGCTGAGATTCTGGTGAATATGGTGGTGGTGGAGTAGGTGCTCTCTCAAGTCTTATAATTTGGTCCTCTTGAGCTAGAGCCTCCTTATCTACTAGTAATGTTGTGAATACCGTACTGGACTTGGTATCGAATTGAGTTCTGGTACGATATTATACTAGTACCGGTCAATACTGGATACCGTTTTGGGTAATTTTTTAAATTTATGAAATAGTCCCTAAATTTTTTTAGAAATTGCAAAATAGTCCATTGTCTTATTGTACAGTTGTACTATACTTTATAAGTTTACATCAACCCTATTTTCAAAAATCATAATAATAAATAATAACCACAATTAATATGAAATAACAATAATTTTCAAATATTTCACATATAAATAATAACCATAATTAATGTGAATAAAAGACAATTATCATTAAACAAATATAAAATTAAGAATAATACAAAGTGTTTAAAATATGACAATTTCATCATATAATAAATAATAATTACATCAAAATTTCAAAACATCAAATAAATAAATATGCTTAACTTTCAAACTATTACAATTTACCACAAGAGTTCGTGATGAGGAACCAATCAAGTAAAAGAGAAACCTGTAACAAAAACATTTATAGTTGCATTATATATATATAGAATTTAACATATACATTAAATATAAGTAAAATTAAAAGAAGAGGAAAAACAAAAACTGAGACCTTCATTCAATCATCTATAGGAGGATACCCACTATAACTACATTAACCTTAGTTATCATTTGGTACAAAATTATTATCATTAAGAAGAGCCTCATCATCATTATCATTCAAATTCAATACACCAAATGACATGTCAATGCTTTTCCAACCAAGATTATCTTCCAAGTCATTCACATCTATCAAATCCAGTTCCTCAAAAACCCAATCATTAAGAAGAATGATATTACCAATAGATATTGGATCTGTTGAACTATTTATGCTATTAAAACCCCTAATAAATAATAAATTTTAATTATTAGACAATTATAAGAAATTATATCGAAAATAATAATGATAATAACATACATTTCCGGAAGCATCAGGTGCAGGTGTAACACTACCACTACCACTACCACCTTCAACATTTCCACAATCATCACGAAAACTAACAAATGAAGTTCCACTACCAATTTCAAAATTCAACCTTTCTCTTCTATCTTTCTAATGCTGATATTCTTCAAGCAAAGTTTTCATCCACCACTTCAGATCATAACTTACTTTTTTACATAATTCCACATCTCCTTTAACTCCAGCTAAATGCTTCTTTAATCAAGTTATTCCTCAACCTTTAAAATGCTTGTTACAAAACAAGCAAATACTATGATTTCTTATACTGGGAACCAACGCAGCATGAGCCCAAGCTGGGTCATTGTATCTTCTTGAAGTGGTTTGATCAAGAGTACTTGAACTTCCTTTTATTTATCTGTAACATAAAAGAATGCATATATCAAAACAAAGAACACATAATTTCATTACGCAAATACGCATGTCCATCTTATATAATATAACTCATACATCATACACAATTCAATTTTATCGAACACAATTCACCATAAATCAAAAACTGACAATTTAATTATTCAACAAACATAATTACATAAAATATACATAAACTATTCATATTTTCAACAAGCACAAAACATACATAAACAATTTCCATCTCCAACAATCACAAAACATACATAAACAATTTCTATTTTCAACAATTCTATTTCCAACAATTTTGAACAATTTCAATTCAAAGTTTTAAAGATGAAGATCAAGTTAAAGGGTATGACTTAAATAATCACAAAACATACACAAATAATTTTATTTCTAATAACCAACAATTTCAACCATCACAAATTCACAATTCACAAAATAATGAAATATATATAAACAATTTCCATCTTTAACAATTTCTTATAATATTTTCCAACAATTTCAATCCAACAATTACAAAATATACATAAACAATTTCTATTTCCAACATTTTCCATTCCTGATAATTTTCAGCAATTCTGTTTCCAACAATTTTGAGCAATTTCAATTCAAAGTTTCAGACATCAGAAAGCATATATAAACAATTTCCATTTCCAAATTTCCAACAATTTCATTTCTAACAACCAACAATTTCAACCACCACAAATTCACAATTCATAAAATAATAAAATATACAGAAACTATTTCAAATTTCAACAATTTCTAACAATTTTGATTTCTTAATTTCAACAATTTCCAACAATTTCATTTCTAACATTTTCCAACAATTTCAATTCAACCATTACAAAACGTACATAAACAATTTCTATTTTCAACATTTTTGATTCCTAATAATTTTCAGTAATTCTGTTGCTAACAATTTTGAACAATTTCAATTCAAAGTTTCAAACATCACAAAACATATATAAACAATTTTCATTTCCAAATTTCCAACGATTTCATTTCTAACAACCAACAATTTCAACCATCACAAATTTACAATTCACAAAATAATGAAATATACATAAACAATTTCAAATTTCAACAATTTCTAACAATTTTCGTTTCTTAATTTCAACAATTTCTAACAATTTCATTTCTAACATTTTCCAACAATTTCAATTAAACCATTACAAAACATACATAAATAATTTCCATTTCAACATTTTCCATTCCCAATAATTTTCAACAATTCCATTTCCAACAATTTTGAACAATTTCAATTCAAAATTTCAAAAATCACAAAACATATATAAATAATTTCTATTTCCAAATTTCCAAAAATTTTCTTTCCAACAACTAACAATTCCATTTCTGACAACCAACAATTTCAACCATTACAAATTCATTTCCAACAATTTTAATTCAACAATTACAAAAACATATATAAACAATTTTCGTTTCCAACAATTTTTATTCCAATAATTTTCAACAATTTTCATCACAAAATATACCGATAATTTCCAACAATGTCCATCACAAAACATACACAAATAACTAAATACAATAAATTTGTTTTTCAACATACATAAACAAATTTTCATTTACAATAATTTCCAATAATTTTTATTCCAATAATTTTCGACAACTTTCATCATAAAACATACCAATAATTTCCAACAATTTCCATCACAAAACATACATAAATAACCAAATACAATGAATTTGTTTTTCAAATTTAAGAGCAAAAAATACACCTAAAAAATAAAAAATCTATTTCAATTTTCAGATCTGGCATCGGGAGGGCGGTGGTGGGCTAGTGGGTGGCGTTGGGCTATTGCTGGGGGTGTGGTGGTGGTCGCTGGACTGTGGGAGATGGAGTGGTGGTGATTGGTGGCGGCGGTGAAGAAGAGACAGAGTGAGAGTGTGAGAGAGAAACTAATGAGAGGAAGAAGAAGGAGAACGTCGGGTGTGGTATGGAAGGGATGGGGTGAGTGAGAGAGTGTGATTTTTTGAATAAAAGAGAGAGTGAGAGTGTGAGTTTGTGAGAGAGAAAATGAAAGAGAAAAAAAAGAAGATGCAGCAGTGGTAGGTAACAACCAGGGGGGAAGAAGAGGGTTAATAATTTTTTTTCAAAAATACCCTCGAATTTTTAAAATTTTTGGTATCAGCCGGTAGAAGATGATTTAAGAAATTTTTTTGCAAAAATACCCCTGAATTTTTAAAATTTTCGATACTGACCAGTACCAATCAAAACAGGCTGGTACAGAC
>JAOTAY010000190.1:28636768-28650650 GCA_025629805.1 Erythroxylum baracoense
TGTGCTATTAAGACTCCTAGTAAACAATAAAATTTAATTATTAGAAAATTATAAGAAATTATATCGAAATTAATAATAATAATAATAACATACCTTTCCCAAAGCTTTAAATTGTAATGAACGAATACCAAGTCATTCAATCTGTTGTGCTCCAATCTATTTCTTCTTTTAGAATGGATGAATTCAAATGTGCACTAGTTCCTTTCATAGTCTGTTGCACTCACACATTGACTTAAAATCTGAATTGCAAACCTTTATAATTCTGGAACACCACTTCCAAATTGATCCCACCAAGAAACTGTAAATCGTAAGATAAAAAAAGTAGTGTTACAAACAAAATAGAGTGATAATTAATTTCTAACAAATAAGAAAAAAGAAACAGTTAATACCTAAAGAAAGTTTTGTTCTTTCTAGAATAGCAATCGACAATCCAAAATCTCCATAAGAAAGCTAATAAAGCTCTATTTGTGAGCTTAAAAGATCTTGTATCATTTCATGGCCAACAATTGTTGTAATAGTGAATAGCATTCCTTTACTGACATTAGGTTTCTTTGTAAAATCCGCCCTGAAATATAAACTAGAAATCAAAAGTGCCCCAACAGCAAACAAACGAGAAGAATGTTGTCTTTCCCATCTCTCATTGATGATTGAAAGATACAGTGTATACAAAGAAGGCCTATGTTTTAGCTTGGTCTTGATTGCTTGCTTTGCTCTTTCAATGGCATCCAAAAAATAACCCATTGTTAACTTTTCTTTACTATCAGCTAAGTGAAGCACTCTCACCAAAGGCTCACAAACTCGGATAACAAATTGACATTGAGACTAAAATTCTCTATTTTTCAGTATAATGCTGGAAACCTTTAATCCAGAATTAGACCTATCATACTGAGATACAACCCAGTTATCACTTGTAAACATTCTTTCTTCATCGAAACAAAAGACTGAAGTGATAAGAGATTTGTTGCAAATCTTATCACTCCAGGACGACACATATTCTTACCATTGGTAAATTTCTTTCTTATCAAATTCAAAACCCATGTATGATTATAGATAAACTTGGTCACCTTTTTTGTTTTCTACATAGTCTCATCAATAATAGGAAAATACCTAGGATTCTCTATGTTGTCCAGCATTAGGTCAATGCAATATGCAGTACAAGGAATCCAAAAAAAAGAATTATATGTATTATGTAACCTTCTTCATGCCGCTTTATAAGTGGAATCATTGTCAATAATGAACTCAACAATGTTTTCTAGCCCCGCTTCATTCACAACTTCATCAAATATCGCAAATAAAGTATCAGTACTTCTAATAAGGTCAGATGTATCAATAGACTTAAAAAACATTGAGCCATTTGTAGAATAAACTAAAAAATTAATCATAGGCTCTTGTCTCCTATTTGTCCAACCATCACACATGATTGAACACTCAAAAGTAACCTAATTCACTCTTCTTTCAGCCAAATAAATTTTAATTTCAAAAATTGAGCAACTTAAAAGTTTACCCCTTAAGTCATCAATCGAAAGAGCTTTGTATCCTGGACCGTAAAAGGCTATTGCATCCATCATAGGTTGATAACAGTAAGACTATGAAGCATTGAATGATGAACCTGTATCATACCACAATCTAGCTACTGCCATATCGACATTATGAGTTGTTTCGCTTGATTGCATTCCACTACAAATTGAAGGTTGGGCTCCAAGAGTTGTTTGTGGTGCAAAAAAACTAGTCACCTACCTTCTTTTTTTCCTAGCATCAGGTGCAAGTGTAACATTATCTTCTTACTAGGCCTGGGATGGAACACTACCACCATCATTACCACTACCAATACCACTACCGGCTTTAACATTTCCAAAATCATCACGAAAATCAGCAAATGAAGTTCCACTACCAATTTCAAAATTCAACCTTTCCCTTCTATCTTTGTCATACTGATATTCTTCAAGCAATGTTTTCATCTTCCACTTCACATCATGACTTACTTTTTTACATAGATCCACATCTCCTTTAACCTCAGCTAAATGCTTATTTAATATGGTTATTCCTCTACCTTTCAAATGCTTGTTACAAAACAAGCAAATAGTATGGTTCCTCATACCGAGAACCAATGCAGTATGAGCCTAAACTGGATCATTGTATCTTCCTGAAGTGGTTTAATCAAGAGTACTTGAACTTCCTTCCATTTATTTGTAAAAATAAATGGATGCATATATCAAAATAAAGAACATATAATTTCATTACACAAATACACTTGTTCATCTTATATAATATAACTCATGCATCATACACAATTCAATTTCATCAAATACAATTCACCATATGTCAAAAACTAGCAATTCAATTATTCAACAAACATAATTACATAAAACATACATAAACAATTTCCATTTCCAACAACCACAAAGCATACATAAACAATTTCTATTTCCAACAATCATAAAACATACATAAACATTTCTATTTCCGACAATTCCATTTCCAACAATTTCGAACATTTTTAATTCAAAGTTTCGAAGATGAAGATCAAGTTGAAGGATATGATTTACATAATCACAAAACATACACAAACAATTTCATTTCCAACAACCAACAATTTTAACCATCACAAATTCACAATTCACAAAATAAAGAAATATACATAAATAATTTTTATTTTCAACAATTTCTAACAAGTTTCGTTTCTTAATTTCAATAATTTCCAATAATTTCATTTCTAACATTTTCCAACAATTTGAATTCAACCATTACAAAACATACATAAATAATTTCCATTTCCAACATTTTCCATTCTCAATAATTTTCAACAATTCCATTTCCAACAATTTTGAACAATTTCAATTCAAAGTTTCAAACATCATAAAACATACATAAGCAATTTCTATTTCCAAATTTCCAACAATTTCGTATCCAACAACCAACAATTTCATTTCCAACAACCAATAATTTCAATCATCACAAATTCACAATTCACAAAATAATGAAATATACATAAACAATTTCAATTTTCAACAATTTCCAACATTTTTCATTTCTTAATTTCAACAATGTCCAACAATTTCATTCCTAACATTTTTTAATAATTTCAATTCAACTATTACAAAACACACATAAACAATTTCCATTTCCAACATTTTCCATTCCCAATAATTTTCAATAATTCCATTTCTAACAATTTTGAACAATTTCAATTCAAACATCACAAAACATACATAAACAAATTTCATTTACAAATTTCCAACAATTTTATTTCTATCAACCAACAATTTCATTTCCAACAACCAATAATTTTAACCATCACAAATTCACAATTCACAAAATAATGAAATATACATAAACAATTTCAATTTTCAACAATTTCTAACAATTTTCATTTCTTAATTTCAACAATTTCCAACAATTTCATTTCTAACATTTTCCAACCATTTTAATTCAACAATTACAAAACATACATAAACAATTTCTATTTCCAACATTTTCCATTCCCAAAAATTTTCAGCAATTCCATTTCCAACAATTTTGAGCAATTTCAATTCAAATTTCAAATATCACAAAACATATATAAATAATTTCTATTTTCAAATTTCCAACAATTTTCTTTCCAACAACTAATAATTCCATTTCCAACATCCAACAATTTCAACCATCATAGATTCATTTCCACCAATTTCAATTCAACAATTACAAAAACATACATAAACAATTTTCATTTCTAATAATTTTCAACAGTTTTTATTCCAATAATTTCCAACAATTTCTATCACAAAACATACACAAATAACCAAATACAATGAATTTGTTTTTCAAATTTAAGAGCAAAAAATACACCCAAAAAATAAAAAATCTATTTCAGTTTTTAAATCTGGAGTCAGGAGGGCAGTGGTGAGTTGGTGGGTGGCGTCAGGCAGTTGCTGGGGGTGCAGCGGTGGTCATCGGATGGTCAGAGAGGGAGTGGCGGTGACTGGCGACGACGGTGAAGAAGAGAGAGAGTGAGAGTGAGAGTGAGAGAGAAAATAATGAGAAGAAGAGGGTTTAGCAATTTTTTTTTGCAAAAATACCCCTGAAGTTTTAAAACTAGTATCAACCAAAACAGGCCAATACATAAGGTTGGTACTGGAGCAAGAGTTTTTGTACCGTTTACTAACCGGTATGGTACGAATTTCCAAACACTGTCTACTAGTAGTTGCTTATCTTCAGCTCGACCATCTGCTTTGTTTAAAGGTTACATATGGTCATAGACATAAGAGTGGAAACCAATGTAAGGTCCATGTCATCAATAAACACTCTTAACCTATGCTTCAGTTGTATAACTATCATCTGTACGAGTTCAATAGCCACTTATTGTCTGATATTAACATAACATCATCTCGAGTCTTGCTTGGAGCCTTTTTTTGCGTACTGCGGCTTGCATGTTCTTCTGAATAATGTAGTCTTGATGTATTGCCTCCGTTTGGTTCCAATTCTTTTTGGTGGCTTCTCTAATTTTCCACTTCCAGCGTACAAACAATTATCAGTCCTAAACTATTTTATATGTGGAATTGATTCTAATTTTTGCGCCCACTGTTGAGATAAAGTTTCATACAGAACTGGTTCTCCTTTTCCCAAAACTTGATCTTCCAGTGCCTGATTACAAAACTTTGGAACATTTCCCTCCGAAAAATATTTTAACGAGGAGTCCTTGGCATTGAATAATCTATGGTTTTCTATGCGTGAACTATTCTTACAGAAATCCATTTTTCAGTGTACTCCACTTTACGCCTGATTGATTTAAGTGATGTCTTTATCATGTAAAACCAAAGAATCCCCCTTTTGCCTTCATATCATATATAAAACCAGAGCATGAGCGGGTTTAATAACAAAACTTGCAACAATCAATGGCTCCTATCCATTATCTGAACTAACAAGAAAACCTGTTGGAGGCTTGACTCTAGCGTGTTTGGACGTGCATATGTCTTTGCGATCAGAGAGTTTTCTTGGCGGTGGACAGCCTGCTTTATTTTCATTTCTATGAAAAACAGAGTTAAACATTCTAAAGCCGCTTTTCTGCTCTCAAGTTTCCAAGCTTCTCTCCTCTTGTACGCACAATAAACCTTTCAAATGTATGTAAGAAATATGACAATGTCGTGGCCCAAATTTTTTACAAGTTCATATTAAACTTAGTTTAGGGTTTTTGTAGTTTAATAGTATATTAAATTTTAACCATTAATTTAGTACTTGATGGACGTATAAAATTTAATGGTAACAAAGAAGTGTATATAAACTAGTCATCTCTCTACCTTAAAGAAGTACAGACAAAATTAAATACAGAACGTAGGTATTTGTATATTGAGCTATCCATTAAACTATCTTCCAGAAAGATGGTTAAGAGAGAAAAACTAGTTCGTAATCGGTAAAAGCTTTCTCTCTACGTCATGACGAATTACGCTTAAAGTAAGTAATTTATTCGCTTTATCTATGTGATTATTATTATATTCAAGATTTGAATGAACACAAATGGTTTTCGTATGATTCATAATTTATGTGTTTAATGTTTGAATAATCAAGGACAGAAAAATTTACATGTGATATAGAGCCTTGATTTTGAATAGATAGTAATCCTTAAATTAATGATTGATGATTGTTTAGGTTATGATGGTTATAAAAAAATTATGATTTTGGGGTTTTGTTTAAAGAATTTTGTCCCTTAAAAAAAATGTGTTGCCGCCGTAAACAGATCTCAGCTTGCGTCTGTGCGGCTCCTTATTTCTCTCCAGACGTTGGTTATTTTGTATGGTCGGTTGCTCATAACCGTCTGTGCGTTTCTCTCTTTATTTATCTGGCTTTGGGATTTAGTTTAAAGAAGCAAATCAATTTCACCCAGGAACGTTTCTTGGAGAGCGTGATAGAAGTTTGGAAATAATGAGACAGGGGTCCATACCATTAAATTTTTTTTCGCTGATTTACTTGGTGTACTGTGTTAATGTTAAAGAAAATTTTCTAAGCAAGGAAAAATAATCGTTTGTGGCTCTGTGCTTCCCCCTTTGGCTGTTTCTGTTCAATGTTGTCCCACTACCGTTACTGTAATATATTCTTACGACTGTCAGAATGCTTAAAGTTGGTTTTTAAAATTTTGATATTTTAGGATTTAGTCGTATTAATGATATTTTGACTTATAATTAAAATTAAAATTTTAATTTCATCTTATGCATATCTTATGAATATATTATTATTATTATTATTATATGACAGTATGACTAAAATTAATTTGTTAGTCACCAAAGTGGCCAAATTAGTTTTGAATGTGTGGTCATATAATTTATGTATTTTTTGAAATGCTATTATAAAAATTTTATTAGTTGATAGAAATTAAGGATTTTACCCAAAGGTAAATCAATGTTCTATAACTAATAAGTATAAAGGAGAAGATTTATATATTCTCATATATGTATAGTTATCCAAAGATGCTAGAGGTATTTGACGAAGTTTATTTCGTTTTCTTATAAAGTTTAAATAACATTCTAATAATGATGATGATATGTATTGTTCTGTTTACCTAAAGGAAATCTGCAATATGTTTAATGTATGCGCTTCCTATCTGAATCTGTTGCTTAGTGAGTGTTTATATGTTTACAGTTATTGGCTTTCACTCTCAAGCTTCTTCTATTACCTTGTTCACTAGTGTAAATTTCTCTGAATAGAGCGAACAAGTCACTTTCCATTTAGGTGCTTTGGATCTTGACTTGGCACTATTAAAGAATAAGTCTTCTGACCTTAATGATACCAGTATAAAGGCTGAAAAGGCACACTGCTGAAAAGGCACATATAAGGCATGAACAAGGTCTAACAGGCTATGTTTGAACTTTATGTGAATGATGATTGCCAACAACATTAAGTCTACTATTCATAGCACTGAAAATCAGAATGCCAAAGATTTTCTTAAGCTTGTGGAATATCAGTTTCATTCTACTGACAAGGCACTTGCAGGGACACTTATGAATGAACTCACGACCATGAAGTTTGATAGGTCAAAGAATATGCAGCAACATGTCCTTGATATGACTAATATCGCAGCAAGACTTAAGATACTGGGTATGGTTGTGAAAGACTCCTTCTTAGTGCAGTTTATTATGAACTCACTTCCTACTAAATATAGACCGTTCCACATCAATTATAACACATTAAATGATAAGTGGAATGTTGATGAATTATCCAGTAAGCTTATTCAGGAGGAAGCGAGATTAAAGAAACAAGGAGTTCATTCTGCCAACCTAGTGGGTCAAGGAGTTGGAAAGAAACTTAAACCAAAGACCAAGAATTTTAAGAAGAAAGGACCTGCTACAATTCCTTAGGTTGCTGATGGTGAAAGGAAGGGACAAAAGTTAGATAAATGTCACTTCTGCAAGAAAGAAGGACATTATTAAAAAGGCTGCCTAAAATGTAAGGCTTAGTTCGAAAAGAAAGGTATACATTATGTTTATGTATGCTTTGAATTAAACTTATCTGAAGTTCTTTCTAATACTTGGTGATTTGATTCTAGTGACACTACTCATGTTTCAATATTATGTAAGAATTCCTTACAATCCAAACCATAAGCCCAACTAGAAACTTTCTGTTTATGGGGAACCGAATGAAAGCCCCATTTGAAGGTGTAGGGACATACAGGCTCACATTAGATACTGGGTTTCACTTGGATCTAATGAACACTCTTTATGGACCTTCAATTTCTAGAAATTTAATTTCTATTTCTAGACTTGATGGTAGTGGATATACCTTTAAGGGTTTAAATGGTTGTTTCAATTTGTATAAGAATAATTTCTTTATTGGTTATGGAATGCTTATGGATGGTTTATATAAATTGAAACTTGATGATGCTTTTTTTTCTAAATCCCTATTTATTATTAATCATAATGTCGGAATGAAGCGTAGTTTGGCGAATGAACATTTTGATTACTTGTGGCATAAAGTTTTGGGTCATATATCCAAAGAAAGGTTAGAAAGATTAGTAAAGAATGAGATTATACCGATTCTAAATTTTACTGATCTTGCTTTATTTGTGGAATACATTAAGGGCAAGCAAACCAAACATAGCAAGAAAGGAGCTATGAGAAACAGTTGGCTTCTTGAAATAATACATACTAAAATTTATAAACTTTTTGACACTCCGTCCTATAATGAAGAAAAATACTTCATCACTTTTATAGATGATTTTTCATAGTATGGATATAACTATTTGCTGCATGAAAAATCTCAAGTTGTAAATACCCTTGGGGTGTTTGTAAAGGAGGTTGAGAGGCAATTAGATAGAAAAGTGAAAATTATAAGATCTAATAGATGTGGTGAGTATTATGGAAAGTATGATGAAACTGGACAATGTCCTGGTCCGTTTGCTGAGTTCCTCGAAAGTCATGGCATAGATGCACAGTACACTATGCCAGGCACACCGTAACAAAATGACGTGACAAAAAGGCAAAATACAACATTAATGGGTATGGTTAGGAGTATGATGAGTAATTCATCATTACCTAAATGTATGCACTTAAAACTGCTATATATCTATTAAATAGGGTTCTTAGTAAGGCAATTCTTAAAACTCCTTTCGAGTTATGGACTCGAAGGAAACTGATGTAGCTCCGCAAGTTCATGGGTCTCAAGTAGTATAGTATAATATCGTCCCACAGGGAGTAATTGTGTAAGTACTAGGCTTGGATTACTCAATTAATTGGACTAAACAGTTGAGTAAGAATGGGGAATTAAATTAAGGAATTTAACTATAAAAAATAATAAAACTAATGCTAAACAAAGATGTGAATGCCTCTAGGGATTAATCCGAATGGAATGTGATAAGCTTCAAGGAGGGTTCCACTTTTAGCGTTTTCTATGGACTTCACCGGATTGATTTATGAGGCGAATGCTAGTTGATAGAAGGTTGAGCCTAGAGTTTCTTAGATCCTCTTTCAAGGTATCAAAGGAGTATTATGCCATAACCCTAATCTACTGTCGTAGTCTAGCAATCAAGCATAACCCATTAAATTATTTGCTAACCGGGGTTTCCTCTCATAAATACAGTCTATGTCTAAATCTAAAATTTATGAATTCACTGTTTTGGAGTTCCGTTATCAATCTTCACCTATCGGTTCTTCAATTAACAACTAATGTCAAGCAATGGTTGGCCAAACATAATACCAGTAAAATTAATCCCAAAACAGAGAAATCAAAACCAAGAAATTCAGACTTATAAATCAACCAAGATTTAATCCACAAAAAACTAGCTAAAACTTTCAGCCCCAACCTTGAAGCTTCGGGAAAACTACTCACTCGTGGTGGAATGAAAAACACATAAATCAATTAGCAACATCATAGAGGAAAAAAAACAGATATAAAAATGAATGGGTTTGGAATCCTTGGTTGTGTCCCTCTCTGCATTGCCTCTTGGAGCTGCCCAGCGTGCGTGCATCCCTGGCTCTACGTGCGTCAGCTTGATCTGCCCTGCGTGAGTCCCTAGTGTGTGCGTCTTGCGTCCTTGGTGCTGCGCTGGCGTGGAGCGTTGTTTTTGGTGGTCTGAGTCCCTTCCTCTGGTTTGCATCATTGAGGCTTGCGTTCTACAAGTGTTGTCGCCCCCCACTGTAGCCAGATGTCCAATTTCATTTTTCTCTCCCCATTAAAACCTAGTCCCCCCTTGTTCCTGCGTGTTCTTATCCTCCCCACGCCAACGACAACATTTCTTTTCAACTCCTTGCTGTTTGCGTTTTCTTTTCTCTGTTGTTCTCTCAGTTGTCGCTTTATGCTCCTTGACTGAATAGTTTCAGCCCTACTACGTCATTTTGCTTAGGACATTGCTTCCTCCATTTAACCATTGCTGTGGTCCCTTTCAAGTGTATTTCATTTCCTATAAATTAAACAAAAACCACTATAAACGCATATTAAGAGAAACTAGACAAATTAGCAGGTAAAATATGTGTAAAACCTAATGATTGTATGCAGAAACTAAAGAAAAATGTCACTCATTCCAATGAGAAAAATGCATTCAACAGTCCATTTTCAAACTTCTTTGTTAGAGATTTTTAAATGTTGAGTTGGTTATTTTTTTGAATGTTGGATAGTATGTTTTCAATCTTCATTTCATTTTAGATAATGTTTGTTGTTTGTTGAATTAAGAATAATTATGTAATTAGTAGTTAAGATTTTTACGTTTAAAAATCTCTCTCATGTCTTGCATTTAATTAGATCGATAAAATGTAATGTAGAGGAAATTTCATTCTTTAGTTCTTTTCCTGATACTATTTCTAATAAATGGTATCAAAGCAACCCTTTAAGAAAATGTGAGTTTTATTTCCAAGTGAATTTATGAGCTTAAACACTTGATTCTTGTGACATAAAATTTGCTTATATCTTTGACTTTCATTTCATTTATCAATGCTCATAGTAATAAAAGATTTAATCTGTACTTGCAATGGAACTAGTTTGATTAAATGTTCGAAAGTCTGAGGCTAAATTTAATTGAAATTGAATTTTTAAATTGAATTTTGATATACTAATATTAAATTAGTTCAATTTAAACTTAATTAATTTGTCATAATTTATTAGGTTTAAAAACTATATTTAAATCTAGTGTAACCATATATATGTATACTTAGTGATGGAAAAGGGGTTAATTGGTTGTTCTCTCTCATCCCACAGGTGTTTTAATACGGTTTTACACTTTTAATATATTAATCCCTTTATGTCTAATTTTTTAAAATGGTAAACATAGTATAATATTGTTGTACAGTTTAAAAGAAAATATTACGTGATAAAATTATGTTAGCATAGACTATTAGCTCATGAGACATACATTTAGATTTTTTCTAATTTAATTGTCAAAACAAGTGGGGGAAGAGATATTTTAATAAAAGAAGATTAGTAGACACAACTTCTTAATTAAAATTACATCACATATATTAATGAAACTAAAGAAAAACGAGAGTACAACTTGTTAATTGTTTCATAGAAATCAAAAAGGGAAGATCCCTTAGTTGAAAGTTTCATATATCCTGCTCTAACTGTAAAGTTCCTAAACTTAAGTGGGTTAGATTGCAATTAAGAAGGAGATGAGGAGCGAAAGTGAAAGAGAACGAAAAAATAGCACACTTAAATTGACCAGAGGGAGACGAGTGTGAAAAATAAAGGTAGCTCAAGACAAGGTAGCTCTTAGGGTAGTGATTGGGTACAACTATTTATATTCGAAAGTAATTGAGTAGCCAATAAAGGATTCACCACTCCTGATTGAAGGAGATGATACCTACGACCTCTTGTTAAGGTCATTACTCGGGAGTCTCTGCCCAAAGCAATTATGTGTCACGAAGAGAGTCTTCAATGACACATAGAGTAATGATATCCCAGGACAAGAACTAACATCACTTAGACTATATGTGATGTAGTTAGTCTAGTGGGAGTTGACACATAGCCTATACTCTGAACTAAGTAGGGTATAGTATGGTGAAAGGACAAATTATAAGATAATTTTCTACGAAAAGGTTCATAAGTTGGATAATTAACTATCAAAGAGTTTGTGTGTTAATCCACTTATATTTCGGTAAATAAGCATCATGAAATCCTTCATGATGTATTTGAATTAAGAGTTAATTCGAGTGCCTAAAATAGCCAAGAACCTAAGGGTCACACACATAAAAGATCAGATGAAAAACAAATGTGTATAGCCTATTTTAAGCAGGCGAGGCATGCCACGATCGTGACAGAAGCTACGAAGTGACATATAAGTAAGTTCTTCACTTATGTGCATGAAGTTTTCTCACTTCTTACACACATAAGTAATAACATAAGGGCTCTAGAAGAGTTATAGAGTGAGAGTGAAGTTTCTTGAGTCTTGTTCTTGCAATTCATGCAATTGTTGTATGAACCAAAGTGTATGTAACAAGATTCTTGACCTATCTTCCATCATCTTGAGTATCTACTAGAACTCATCTAGTTTGGTGCTTAAATAACCAATTCTTCCATCTTTATGTGTTTTTGGAGATCAAGAAAGGGTTTGGTGTTTGCAACAACCCAAACAAGTAGAAGAAACAAGAAAAGAGGAGATACACAACGTAAAAAGTTTACATTTCATGTTCTTTTATACATATCTTTGCATGCATGTTAGATCTTGTGGTTTTCGGGTTGTCATGGATTCCGACACTTTCGCTGCATTCGCATGCATGTGATGCATGCAACCATGGCTAACCTAACACATTGTATGAAGAAATGATTAAATTATATGAAAAAATCATGCACGAAAAGGTTAGTCAAAGTCACTTTGACATTCCTAAATATTTAGGTGGTCATGATGCGTTGCTAGACATCAATCTTGATCTATGATTGTAAATTGTTTAATTGGAGAATTAAAGATAAATTAAAATGAGTTTTAATTTATCTAATTCTAATTCTGAATTGTAATTATAATTTTATAATCATTGTCAACAAATTTAGGAACTTAATAAGTCTCACATATAAAATGGGTTGAAGAAAGCAGAGATATTTTAATCAAGCTGGACTTGATTGTAAAGTTTGAGAAACTTTGTGATTAAATATGAAATATTTAATTAATAAGGATAAATATGAGATATTGAATCTTATTTGGGCATAATTGGTATTTAATTAGAAATATTTATAATTCTAATTAAAGTTTAACTAAAATTAAAATTTAATTTCAATTAAATATCTAAAACGTTCAAAGCTTGTTAGAAATAGGCTTAAATACTATAGAGTTAGCACTTCTTGCTTAACTCTCTCTATAAGTATTACAGAGTTCTCTTAACCTATTTTGTGAATACCGCTAGAAGCTGGACATTTGTGGGGCTATTGTGGTTGAGACGGATCAATTTCAGAAACAGATTGAGGGATACATCAAGAACATGATAAAGCTTTAGAATAAAGTACAAGATTCACGCTTTATTATGATTTATATGTTAAGGATTTTATAGAATTAAATTAATCTTGGTTTTTGGAAAACAGATTTGCAAAAAAGTTTCGTAATTATTCCACTACGATTGGGATCTGATTCTAGTTGGGTTTCCCAAAAATTGAATGATTGCAACTAATTTTTCTAAAGATTCTTGAATTTCTTTCCATCCAAACTGAATAAACCAAATATCTAAATGTTATTTAACTAATCAAAAGATCCTCCTTGTTCCTTCCCCAACTGTTACTCAACATGGTGATCAAATTGGAGATATCTTATTCTAGTAATCAAAGTTGCATATATTAAATACTAAAAGACTTAAAGAATAGCTATTATTGAAGAACAAGTGTGTGATAGATTCAAGATGTTGTTTGTACAAAGGACAATAATTGATAATGGGGCCGGAACAATGTAAGGTATCAAGAGTTGAAAGTATTTCCTTCGATGATTAACCATAAAATGAAATAGGCTCTTGTAGATGCTTCTTTAAATCATACTACTTCACGCCTCTACACTTTAGACATGCTCGTCTTAAGGAAAGATATACACGACTTACTGGAAAATAAACCTAAGGAATGGTTTAGCCAAATGATGTTACCTTTCCCGTTGGAATTTTGGAATCCTGGGTAATATTCTAAAGTACTAATAGAGTCAAGTCCTTAGAGCCTTAATTCTACCACTAAACACTTCCTTGACAGTAGCTTTCTTTTGAATGATGCCCTACAACTGGGAAAATTGATTTATAACAATCTAAAGGAAATTACAGGTAGTAATAGCTCCACATCTAGGTATATTTTAAAACTGAAGTCGCATCAAATCTATCAGCTGCAATATATTCATCGTTGTCTAAGATGAGTTTGTTTTAGGCTTCACACTCCAAAAGTTCTCTATCTTTGAGTGTTGGTTTATGCCCTACAGCCAATCACTTTGGTTGTAGTTTAGTGACAAATTATTTAAAGGCATTATTTATCT
>JAOTAY010000190.1:28673796-28690961 GCA_025629805.1 Erythroxylum baracoense
ATGATGGTCACTCATTGAGTTCGCAAAACTCACCCAAAATTTGCAATTATTTTTCAGGACTCAGAAGAATACCCCGTGAGGCAGCGGGAGTATATTTATTGCATGTGAGTGAAAGAAGAGGTCGGGATCAGTTCGCGTCTGCATTGCATTTCTTTATTTTCTACTGAATTGTATATTCCGCAAATTTTTGTATCTTTGTAATTGAATATTACGATATGTAATAATTTTTTTGGAATTGGAAATGTTTTGTATTTGTAATGGGCCCAAATGGCTATTGAAAATTCTATTGATTATGTTGTTATGTTGAAAATGGTTATAAAACAAAGTGGGCCGATTTGGTTATCAATTTTTGCACTTTATGTTTGTGGTTTAAAATAAAAGAAAAAAAATCTTACACCGATTTCTGAGTGATTGAGTGCTATAGCATGCCACCCTCGCGGGGCACGAGCTCAGATATCACCATCGATGTCGAGTTCGGGTCTTGCGGGAGTGGGGTGTTATAGTGAGTGAGGTCTGCGTGAAGATAGGAGACATTACGTGAGTGAGGTCTGAGTGAATATAGACGAGGGGTATAGGTTGTCCAAGAGAAAGAGAGGCGTGTTGAGGTTATTACCAGTTGCGTCGAATAGGTAAAGAGGGGGGCTGTCTTTGGCTATTCCTTAATGTAAGGAATATGTAATCTTTAGGAATGTTATTCCGTGGATCATAGAATAAACCAAACAAAGGAATAGTAATAGGTAGGAATAGAAGGGTGATACTATTACCCTTAACCAAACAGCTTGTAGTACTATTAGGAATCAACCTAGATAATATGGAATCATACTAAAGATAAAAAACAAGACTCCTAGTACTATTGGGAAATATCTTTGACAATATGGAATCAAACTAAAGATCTAAAAGAATAAGGAAACTAATTTGGAAGAATTGGCATCCAAGTAAATGACTAATTTTATGTGTCCTCTGCATGCTTCTAAAATTTCAGGCTCAACGGACAAGGCTTCACTTAGTTTTAGATCCAAAACTTACAATCACACATGGACAATCGTATATTGAATTGTTTGTAAAACTCTGAATCTCATTACTACCTTGTATGAAATTATCATGTAAATTTAAATATAATGGCTTGGAGATGAAGTCCACTTGTGCTACGACATCATCTTCAACTTAGAAGAAAATTATTAGAAGAGTTCCCCTTTACAAAAAAAAAGATTGTACAAATGTTATTCTTCGTCTTAAAAGAAAAGTTATAGTGGAATTTTAAAAAGAGTCTTAGGAGTGGATCTAGGCAAAGGTTATTTGCCAAACCTAATTTGCATTCTCTTTTTCATATCCTTTTTAAATTATTGTTCAATTGTTTGATTAAATTGTATTAAGCAATTTCTCATACTTATTTATATTGATTATTATTAATTGAATATATTATTTAGAAAATTTGTTGAATTTTGCAAATACCCAATTCATCTCCCTCTTGGGTGTCATTAATGACTAATAAGTGGTATCAGAGCTGTCTATTAGGCTAGTATGTCAAGCAAAATTCTATAGTAAAGATCATAATGACATATTTAGGAACATCATCCTTATCATTCAATCAAAAGGGGTAAAACGTTAATAGACCATCTTTATTTGATGAAAATAATTATCTTTATTGGAAAACTATGATGAGATTTTTTCTGGCCAAAGTGTAGAGTTATTTCTAATATAGGTAAAGCTTCAAGTTTTGGGAAGAGAAAGTTTGAAAAGATGTTTAAAAGGTAAGTAATGAGGGCATGAAATAAATATACCTCTCTTATGCAAGAGAAGTGACCACCTCACCGAGCAAGTTGAAGATAAGTGGTGGAGACTCTTAGGAAGGAGGATGGAGAATAAAGGAGCATATGATAAGTTGAATTGTTAGAAGCAAGAGAAGGAAAAATAGTAGTGAAAGAAAAAGCAAGAATTCAACATCGAAAAAGTAGACAACGAAAAAAATTTTAAAAATCTAAAGAGAAGTTACAATATCTCTCATTAGAAGTTTATTTTTTAATCACTATTGTACATTTAAGATTAAAGAAAGTATAAAATAAAATAATAAATTTCATTAATTTAAAAGTCTTAAAACTTGATATGTGATATATGACACATTGTTGATCAAGTCATGATCAATAATTATTGCTAATGTTGCATAGGTAATCTTAAAAGATAGATTTTATTTTCTTTCTTATTATAGAATAGAGAGAACTTTAAATTCTTTGTGTACGTACCAAACTAATTATTATTGTCTTAGTTTTAGGTGTACCCTACCAAAAACAAATTATTAAACTATTTGCATTTGCCAATATTTATAAGAAGAGAATTTTAGATTTTATTTTCTGCAATATGGAGGCATTGATCTTACATGAAGTCCCACGGTGAAATTCTTATAGGTAGAGTTCATAAATCTAAGTGTAAAATTGAATTTAAATAATATTTTCATGAAAGTGAACATATACAATGAAAACTGTTAATAAGAAAGCGCCTAATTTAGACAACGTGGAATGGTCTAATAGTGTAAACTTTTCACTTAAAGGCTCTCCCCTTACAGGATGTCTTAAGTTTGAGTCACGTAAAAAGAGAAGAAATAAGAAATTTGTCTTATTGTTGATCTTCTAGTCTCTTGGGCAAAGTTCCTTGATCGGATTAATTACAGACCCCTCGCTTCCTGCAGCAGTGTGAGAGTTGAAGCTATTAGGGAACCTAAGGGTTACTGGGAACCTGATACTAAACAGGGTCAGCGATTAATCAGCAATTGACCAATGAAATTTGTAACGACTCCTTATGCGCAGAAACGTACAAGTTACGTAAAAACCTGAAAAATCTTAGAGTTCCAGATTGACATCTTCTAAGACTCTTAAAGTAAGATTTTAGGAGCTTAGAATTAGTCCAACTAAACTGAGATACCTAATGCAACCAAACTATAAAAAAAAGTGCCTAATCTAACACACGTCTGTATCGATATAGCCTATGGGTTGTATTGTACTAATACATATACACAAAAATCACTCAAAACGACAGCAAAACCTGCGGGGAGTGGGCCCCACATTTCTTTTCTACTCCTTCCGGTTAACGGCTGAACCGGTCTTTCCTCGTAGCATATACTATGACCAACAACCGCATCTTTGCGTGTTGACTCCAAATTCCCGGAGAAGAAGGCAAAGAAAGAGAACAAGGCCTCTCTCTGCTTCACTTCTGGGTTGTCCTCTTCCTAATCTCTCTTCCGTGTTCGTTTGAGGGAGAGGACAGACTCGCAGAGCAAAAAATGGCGCTTTCTAGGGTTTCCTTTGGGTTGGTGGCGGTTGTCGCTACCCTTTTCTTTCCCGTTGCCGTTCAGGCTCAATCCTCCGCTCCCGCTCCTACTCCCACCAGCGATGGTATGGAAAGTTTCTTGCATTTTACCTTTTTATAACAATATTATAAGATATGTGATTCTCTAGATCTAGAATGAGTTGTGTGGTGGCAGATTGGAAATGTAGGAAAAGAAGGATGCTATGGGGACATGAATAAGCAATGCAAGTGTGGAACTTAAGTTTTTGATTTTCGTTTTCTTTTTTTGTAGATTGATTGGATTTGGGTTACAGAAACTGGTTAGGAATATCTAGGGTTTGATAGTGAGGGATGTAGCAGTTGTGTTTGCCGAAACGCGCGTTACAATTTAGATAACAAGTATAAAGAAATATTTGGAATGGATACACGGTGTGTTGATTGGCAACTAAAATGTTAATGCCGAGAAGATTTGGTGTTTTGTGTTTGATAACAGGGACAAGCATCGACCAGGGAATTGCATATGTGCTAATGTTGGTGGCACTTGTGCTCACATACCTTATCCACGCAGCTGACATCTCTTTTTAAGTATGTTCTTCAAAAGAGAAGGCTAAGGCTTTGTGGGGTTATTTGACGCTGTGATGTGTGCATATCTTGATTATTGGAGTCTTTTTTTTCTTTTTCCCTTTTTCCTCCCATCCCTATGATTTTGAACTAAGTTCTTCACAGATTTTACATTTGAGATCTACAATTGCACCTTTATGTTTAGAGCAATAATAGCCAACCCGCTACAAGCCCTCCTAACCTGGGACATTGACAGCGCCTGCGCCTACCTTTTTCTTTTGGTCAACGAAAATGAGTTTATTCGTAGTTTATCATCATAAAATGATAACTATAACTTCAACTTTGGATTTTGAAAATAATTGCATCAAGATAATTTTTATTTCAATTGATACCAATTTTTAATTAGAAAAAGACATAGGTTATCAACTTAAGGGTTTTCATAATCATCATTGTAAAGATGGTTTGTTGATGCGCAGGAGTAATTTATTCTGATGATTATTACATTAGTAGCTAATTAAAAAAGAAAGTATTAAATAAAAATTAAATTGATTTATTTTAATTTATAAAATTTTCATTCAATTTTGCATAAATTGAATCAAGAAGTTAAATTGGTGAAATTAATTTTATTTTTAAAACATTGATTTTACCGATAAAGAAGGTGTGTTTGGATTTCTGAAATTTTTTAAGCTTATCATAGCACGCAAAACAGTGGATTCAACTAGTGGCAATAGTCTGCGCTAAAGTTGTATCCATATCAATGTATCCACTAAAGCCCTGATAATATTGACGGGCAATATGGATGTAGTAGTTAGTGTATATATATTCTTTAGGGCAACACAACCGGAAGGCATCCAGAGACTGCATCAAGACAAAGCAACAGGCCGCACCCCAACAACCTTGCAGAGCCCATTCATTAAACATAACAACAAACCCAATAGGTCAGCCCATAAAACCATTAAAATGAGGAGTATGTTGCTAAGTCATCCGCCAGAGAAAAGTTAGAAAAAAAACCAATTAAGTCCTCCTCTTCTTCTCTTTTCTCTCTACTTTTTCAGCTAGTGGGTGTGTCAAAGTGCACCACTTTGTTCTACATGTAACACTTTCCTTCTGGGTTCCCTCATTTTTTTTGTTTTATAGAAAATTTGGAGGAAGTTATGGAGGTTAACAACTCCAAAATTCCTCACTTAGGTAATTTTTCAGCTGCAATTTTGTGACTTTTTTTGTGATTTTTGATCATCCTAAACTAGTTTATAGTTGATTTGCATGTTGTGGTTGATTGAGTTGCATGAAGAGAAAAAAAATGAAGAAAATGTAGCCGAAAAATGATAAAAGAAGAGCATATGGGAGAAGTGAAGAGGGTGAAGATGATAGCATTATTTTGAAAATTTAAGTTACATGTAAGGGCAGAATAGGAAATGCAGAGGTGAAGGGTAAATCTGGAATTTACTTGCACGAAAGGTATTTTTGGTATTAATTGAAATAGATGAGAGTAAAATGGGGCTTCTAATTAGTCAAGGGTATTTTAGTAATTATGGCGATTAGGTTGGTAAGGATATTATTTTTATAATTAAGAATAAATTAGAAAAGAGAATAATGTTGGTGCATTAAGTATAATTGGGTTAGAAATTTCTCGTAAATTAGTCTAATAAAATCTTGTAAATTTTAGGTATGACGGTTCGAATAAGGAGTAAATTGGACTATAAATTATTTGAATCTAAAACTAAGGTAAGAATAATCTTAGACTTTACTCTTAAAACATAGTACCGTTTTGTTATTAATAAATTATATTTTGAATTAGTCATTAATTAAATTGATGATTAATAATTACATACATGAATTATGTTTATCTTATTTCACTAATAATTAACAAAGTGAAGGTGTTTCATATTTATATTTTTATATTTTGTTACATTTTATATGATGAGTTGCTTGTTAATTTGATGAAAAATGTGATAATTAAATAGAGATTGGTTGATAATATGTTGTAAATAATTGGTAAAATTTGAGAATTGGTGACTTGCCTAGGATAGGCTACATTCGATGGTCTTAGATGGATAAATTGTGTCTATATGAGCGAGGTGGTGGCTAGGTATCTGTTTGTGGAGCAGATATCGAGCATTCTGAGTCTTAGGGACATCCTGTGTTGATGGCTAGGTATCGAAGTAGTACCTGGATGTCCTGAGTTTTGGGGATATCCTGTGACAATGTCTAGGTACTAGAGTACTATCATGGTACCAAGAGAGATTCAGAAATTAAGATACCCTGTGCCGATAATTATATATTTAATTACATGTCTACAGACCATTGGATGTAAGCCTACTAGGCTAAATTGGGCCCAAGCATTTAAGTTAAATACTGGAATAAAAAATAAATGACAGTTATAATTAATATTTGTGTATATCATAATTTGGTAAAATTTTTGAGATATTTGTTGACTGTTTAGATTAGACTAAGTATTAGTGTGTATATACGTATTATATGTATGATTTAATCGGTTAACTAAGTCTTATAATTATTTTTTTAGTTATTTGATTTTAAAAGGTATGGTCGATTACCCTTACTGAGTAGGCAGCTCATCCCTTGTCATCATTTTTTTAGGAGATCGAGTGATTGCCGATAACCTCAGTGCATGTGATAGACAGAATGAAGAATAAGTGGGGCCAGCAGATTACTTATGTAAAGTTGTTGGAATGTATATATTTTTTAATATGACAGTTTGGGTAGTTCTGTTGTATAAAATATTTTTATATTTGACAAACAATTCTCTGTTTTGGAACTAATGAGGAATTCGATGATTAATGGTACCCTTTGGAAACTATTTGGTTAATTGTGATTTAAAAAATTTTGGGAGCTTCACATTAGTTGGTATCAGAGCGGGTTTACGTTTCTAGGGTGTATTGAGTAAAAAAAACTATTGATGTGCTCTTATCTTATCTAGGATGGCTTCAAAAGATGAAAATGCTAGCCTTGAGTCACCTGGGGAATTGGAAAGTTTGATTCGTGCTCCAAATGTGCTGGATCATGGGGATGCCCAAGCAAATAAGGTGTGAGGAGAGGTATCAATCCCACCACAGATGATGTGGTTCTTTCATATGATACAGCAAGCTATTAATGTGACTCTATCCCAAGGTGTTCTTGGGGTAGATTGTAACTATGAGTGGATCTGTAAGATGGGGACAGTAGAGTTTCGAGGTACTATAGATCTTGAGGAAGTTGAGGCATGGTGGGAGCAGGCAGAGATAATTTGACCGTATAGAGTGTACCGCAGAAATAAGGTTGTAGTATATTGTTTTCTTATTATGGGGTAATGCACTGAATTGGTGAAAGTTAGTGAAGAGATCTTATGGGACCTGAGAGATGACTTGGTAGGAGTTCCAGAGAGAGTTCAAAGATAAATACACTCCTCGGATATATCAAGATCGAAAGAAGATGGAGTTTATGAGTTTGGTTCAAATAGAGGAGATGTCAGTGGTTGATTATGAGGCTCACTTTGCAGCCTTGTCTAAGTATGCATTAGAGGCAGTGGCAAATCCTGAAGATAGATGTTACCAATTTGAGCAGAATTTGAGGATAAATATTTGTTTGGGTTTGAGAGCTGCTACTTCTGATTTCAAGAAGTTACTAGAGACTGCACTCAGAGTGGAGGATGTAATAATACAAAGTAAAAGGAGAAACCTGTCTGATGGAGATCGGGTAACTAGCAGGGATTCAGGACAACATAGCACTGCTAGTATACCATCAATTGGATCCGACAGAGGAGTTAGTCAGAGGTTTAGAGGATCCTTTGATACAGGAGTCGAAGGATTTCAAAGTTGTGCTACTTGTGGGTGATTTCACATTGTGCTACTTGTGGGAGATTTCACAGAGGACCATATTGGGGCCCTACTGGGATCAGTCTGGCATGTTATATTCGTGGAGAGAGGGGCACTTACAGAGGAATCATCTAACAGTAGGGAGGAGTTCAAGAGTGGGGGCAGAGAAGACAGTATAGGGCCAGAGTGGTGTCTTTAGTTCAGGCAGAGGTTCGGGTAAAACTGGTAGCAGATATGGTGGTAGAGTACAAGTATTGGTGGGACATCCTCAACTCAGAGTCAAACTCAAGCGAGGATATGCCATATGACGAGAGAGGAGGCACCTGCAGCTAACGATGTCATTTCTGGTACAATTATATTATTTGATGTTAAAGCTTATGTGTTAGTAGACCCAGGATCTACACACTTTTACATTTCTTTAGAGTTTTCCTCTAGAGTTTCAGAAGAAGTTAGTCCCTTAGGATATAACCTAAGAGTATCGTTACCAGTAGGAGACTATGTGGTAGTAAATCGTTTAAGGAGAGAAATGCCAGTGAGGATTGGTGAAGTGGAGCTATTAGCTGACTTGATAGTGATGGAATTGAGGGAGTTCGGTGTGATTCTTGGGATAGATTGGTTGGCACAAGATTGAGTTGTAATAGATTATTATGCGAAGGAGGTGATGATAGAGTCTTCTGGTAATTAGAAAGTGATATTTGTGGGGGATTATAGAGTGGTCCCAGCATGTATGATCTCGACCACGAGATATTGGATGGGTGTGAGGCATATCTAGCTAATATTATAAATACGAGGGAGGTCAGTCCTAGATTAAAGGATATTTCTATGGTGAGGGAATTTTTGAAGGTATTTTTAGATGATTTACTAGGTTTACCACCTCAAGGATAGATAGATTTCACCATTGACACTATGTTTGGGTTGCACCGATTTCTATTATACCATAGAGGATGGCTACTGTAGAGTTACATGAGTTAAAAAGGCAGTTAGAGGAGTTGTTGGAAAACAATTTTATTAAACTAAGCATTTTGCCATAGGGAGCTCCAGTGTTATTTGTGAAGAAAAAGGATGGTAGTATGAGACTATGCATGGATTGATGACAGTTAAATAGGGTGACAGTGAAGAATAAGTACCTGTTGTCGAGGATAGATGATCTTTTGGATCAACTGAGGGGAGTCGTTATATTTTCCAAGATTAAATTGAGATCGAGATATTGGTAGTTGAGGATAGCTAAGTCAAGTATTTGCAAGATAGCTTTTCGTACTCCGTATGGCCATTATGAGTTCCTAGTGATGCCTTTCGGGTTAACTAATGCACTAACTACATTCATGGCATTGATGAATAAGACTTTTCAAGAGTATTTGGATCAGTTTGTGATAGTGTTCATTGATGATATATTGGTGTATTCGAGAAGTAAAGAAGAGCATGAGTAACATTTGAGGATTGTGTTACAAATTCTGAAGGAGAGACAGTTTTATGCTAAGTTGAGTAAGTGTGAGTTTTGGATGGAGCGAGTAGTTTTCCTTGGAGATGTAGTGTCTCAAGAAGGAGTGATGCCTGATCCTACTAAGGCAAAGGCAATTATGGAGTGGGAGTCGCCCACAAATATATCGGAGGTAAGGAGTTTTCTAGGACTTGCTGGGTATTATCGGAGATTTGTAGAAGGATTTTCGATAATAACTAGCCCATTAACCAAACTGCTGAAGAAAGAAGTTCAGTATGAGTGGACCGATCAATATCAGGAGAGTTTTGAGAAGCTTAAATAGAGATTAACTTCTAGCCCAATTTTGGTGTTATCATCGGATGGTGGAGGTTTTGAGGTATATACCAATGTTTCGATGATAGGTTTGGGGTGTTTACTCATGCAACATGGAAAGGTAATAGCATATGCCTTTCGTCAGTTGAGATCTCATGAGTTAAATTGTCTCACCTATGATCTGGCGTTAGCAACAATTGTGTATACTCTTAAGATTTGGAGACATTATTAGTATGGGGAGACATTTTGAATGCTTACAGAGCACAAGAGCCTCATTTATATCTTAACTCAAAGGGAGTTAAACTTAAGGCAAAGAAGATGGATCGAGTTGTTGAAAAATTACGATTATATTATTGATTACCATTCGGGGAAAGCCACTATAGTGGCAGATGTTTTAAGTAGGAAAAGCTTAGGCATAATGGCTAATTTGAGTGGACACAGTATGGCACAATTGGCAGAGTTGAGGGCACTGGATGTCAAATTGGAGATTGATTATGTGAGTGGTTAATTGTCGACATTATAGGTCTAACCAGATTTGGGTGATAGGATCAGAGAGGCTCAAGTTCAGGATTCTTATCTGATGGAGATGAGATAGAGAGTGCAACATAATAGGGTGACTAACTTTTCAACAAGAGCAGATGGAGCATTGGTGATTAGGAAGTGAGTTTATTTACCGGATGTAGTTGGATTATGAGAGGAGATTTTGAAAAAAGCTCACAATGTATCATATGCTATGCATCCTGGTCCTACAAAAATGTATCAAAACTTGAGACCTTATTACTGGTGGCCAGAAAGATGTAGTAGAGTTTGTGTCAAGGTGTTTAACCTGTTAGTAGGTTAAGATAGAGCATCAATCCCCAGCGGAGAAATTAAGACCCTTAGCCATTCCGTCGTAAAAATGGGAAAAATTTTCAATGGATTTCATGGTAGCATTATTGAGGACCCGACGTAGACATGATTCAGTTTGGGTGATTGTGGATAGGTTGATTAAGTAAGCTCATTTCTTACTTGTACAGCAGACAAACTCCTTAGATAAGCTTGCCAAGTTGTATGTTGATGAGATTGTAAGATTGCACGTGGTTCTAGTTTCTATTGTACCATATCGAGATCCACGGTTTACTTCTTGATTCTGGTGGAGTTTATAGATAGCTTTGGAGACTAATTCGAATTTAAGTACTACATTTCACCCTCAGTCGGATTGATAGTCATAGTGTATGATTCAAACATTGGAGGATATGATGAGAGCTTATATGCTGAACTTTGAGGGTGATTGGGATAGATATCTACCTTTGATGGAGTTTGCTTATAACAATAGTTATCACTCTAACATCAATATGGCACCATTTAAGGCATTATATAATAGGCGGTGTAGAGATTTGATATGTTGGGATACAAAGGGAGCTAGATTATTAGAGGGGTCGGATTTGGTTCAAGAGACAATGGAGAAAATAAAGCTGGTAAGACAATGTGTAAAGGCAGCTCAAGATTAGCAAAAGAAATATGCCAATCGACATCGTCAGGAGATGGAGTACAATATTGGAGATATGGTATTTCTTCGGGCATCACCTTGGAGGGGAATTATAAGGTTTGGTAGGAGAGGGAAGTTGAGTCTGAGATATATCAGACCATATGAAATTGTATAGCATGGGGGGCTGTTAGCTTGCATATTAGCATTACCACCAGAGTTATCACTAATTCATAATGTGTTCCATGAGTCGATGTTGAGACGGTATTGATCGAATCCTAGTCTTGTTATATCGAGGCCTGAAATCGAAGTTAAAAATGACACGACTTATAAGGAGGAGCCTGTGGAGATATTTGATAAGCAAATTACGAAATTAAAGAGACGGGAGATTCCAATGATGCGAGTTTTGTAGAGTCATCATCATTCTCCAAAGGAGGCGACTTGGGAGGTAAAGGATGAAGTTTGATGTCAATATCCTCATTTGTTTGGATCCTCAGGTACGTAATTTAATTTCGATGATGAAATTCTTTTAAGAAAGGAAGATCCATAAAACCCACTCATTAAACATAAAACAAACCCAATAGCCCTGCCCATAAAACCATTAAAATGAGGAGTATATAGCTACATCATCAACGAGAAATGCTAGAAAAATACCAACGAAGTCCTCCTCTTCTTCACTTTTCTCTCTACTTTTCCAACTAGTGAGTGTGTCAAAATGCACCACTTTGTTTTGCATGTAATACTTTCCTTATGAGTTCCCTTATTTTGTTTGTTTTGTAGAAAATTTGGAGGAAGATGTGGAAGTTAACAACTCCAAAATTCCTCACACTTAAATTTTTGGCTGCAATTTTGTGACTTTTTGTGATTTTTGATCATTCTACACTAGTTTATAGTTGATTTGCATGTTGTGGTTAATTGGGACAATAATTGAAGTTGCATGAAGGGATAAAAATGAAGAAAATGTGGCTGGAAATGATAAAAGAAGAGGAGATAGGAGAAGTTGAGAGGGTAAAGATGATGACATTATTTTGAAATTTAAGTTGCATGTACAGACAGAATAGGAAATGCAGAAAGTAAAGGGTAAATATGGAATTTACTTGCATGAAGGGCATTTTTGGTATTAATTGAAATGGATGAGGTTAAAATGGGGCTTCTAATTAGTTAAGGATATTTTAGTAATTATGGTGGTTAGGTTAATAAGGATATTATTTTTATAATTAAGAATAAATTATAAAAAAGAATAATGTTGGAGCATTAAATGTAATTGGGTTAGAAATTTTTCGTAAATTGGTCTAATAAAATCTTGTAAAGTTTAGATCCGATGGTTTGAATAAGGAGTAAATTGGACTATAAATTAGTTGAGTCTTAAATCGAGGTAAGGATAATCTTGGACTTTACATTTAAAATATAGTACTGTTTTGTTATTAATAAACTATATTTTGGATTAGTCATTAATTAAATTGATGATCAATAATTACATACATGAATTATGTTAATTTTATTTCATTAACAATTAACAAAGTCAAGGTGTTTCATGTTTATATTTTTATATTATGATACATTTTATAAGACGAATTGCTTGTTAATTTGATTGAAATTGTGTTAATTAAATAGAGATTGGTTGATAATATATTGTGAATAATTGTTTGAGAATCGGTGGCTTGCCTAGGATAGGCTACATTCAATGGTCTTAGATAGATAAATTGTGTTGATATGAGTGAGTTGGCGGCTAGGTATCTGTCTGTGGAGCAGATACCGGGATATTTTGAGTCTCGGGGACATCCTGCGTTGATGGCTAGGTACCGGAGTAGTACCGAGATGTCCTAAGTCTTGAGGATATTCTGTGCTGATGACTAGGTACTGGAATAGTACCGTGGTATCAAGAGAGATTGAGAAATTGAGGTACCCTGTGTCGATAATTATACATTTAATTACGTGTCTACTTGGTAAGTGATTATGAGGAGATGGAATGCGATGAGCCGACAGACGATTAGATGTAAACCTGCTAGGTTAAGATAGACCCAGACAATTCAATTAAATATTATAATAAAGCGTAAATAACAATTACAATTAATATTTGTGTAAATCATAATTTGGTAAATTTTTGAGATATTTGTTAACTGTTTTAAATTAAACTGAGTGTTGTTGTGTATATACATATTATACGTATGATTTAATTAGTTGACTAAGCCTTATAATTATTTTTCTTGAGTTGATTGTAAAAGTTATGGTCTGCTACCCTTACTGAGGAGACAGCTCACCCCTTGCCACCAAATTTTTTAGGAGATCGAGTGATTGCCAAGTGCACATGATAGACAGAGTGAAAAATAGGTGAAGTCGGCAGATTACTTGTGTAAAGTTATTAGAATATATAATTTTTAATGTGACAATATGGATAGTTGTGTTGTTTAGAATATTTTTATATTTGACAAACAATCCACTCTTTTGGAACTGATGAGAAATTTGATGGTTAATGGCATGCTTTGAAAACTATTTGATTAATTGTAGTCTAAGAATTTTTGATAGCGTCACAAATCCTCAATCTCTACAAGCATCGCATGTTCATTTCATGAAATAAAATACAATAAGATATTGTCAGAAAGACTAGAATGTGGACCTTCTCGTCTTCCAACATAAACTAGTATCACCTGTTCATACTAGTTTATGTGATGACTGGTTTAAACAACAACAGATGACAATAGACATGAGAGACCAAATAGTCCATGTCGGTGCTAAAATAATGTTATCAATCAAAATCTTGATCAAGGTTTCTTAGCCACCGGATTTGTGTCCAGTTGTCCCTCATCTGCTAGTGTGAACTTCTTCACTTTCTGTCAAGAAACAAGAAGATGCTTCAATATAAGAGGACTTACAGAGGAAAGACAACAGAGAAAAAAGAACTTGCACAAACATTTAAAAACATGTGCCTATGACATGACAACCATGAACTTGATGCAATTTCTAATCTTAAGCGATCAAAGACAAATAAATCTTATATTTCCCGTCATTAGGTTACTCAGATTCAAGGGATCCCCTTTGAATGCTTTACCAACATATGCAGATTTCCTTCAAAACAAAAACATAAATATGGTACAACTTCCGTCTAACCGAGAGCATACAGATACTGGGATCCTCTGAAATTTAACCTTCATAACTAGTTACAATTTTAGAACAAGATAAATGCCTAGTCAGGTGATAAATTTAACATGTGCCAACCAAATCCACCAAACGCATTTCAAATGATATCGTTGAAGAAATTCATAAAACAAAGGTGTTGATGAATACTAAATTAGTAATAACCTATAACGTACTGAAAAAGAGCATGGATAAAATAAATCATAGGTTATTAATTCACGTATAAAACCAATTGGCAACAAAGAAGCAATTCCATACTGCAATTTCCATTTCCATTAAATGGTTTAGTAGTTTTGTCTTAGTGCTTCAAAATTCATATCCAAAACATAAACAAAAGCTTAAATAACAGTAGCTTTTGTAATCAATATCAGCACTGACTCGTTTAGAGCATAAGGAGAATCGGCAACCAGAGAGGCATCAAACTATAAGCAATTATGAGCCAGAAGACTATATTCCTAAAAGCACAACTATACCCGTTGAAATACCATTCAGAGCAACTAAATAATTGAAATTTTAACACGCTATCAAACAACATGAATGGAAAACCTTGTTGATTACGCATTGTCGCAGCGCGTTGAGGAGAGTGACGCATTTTTCATGATCGTAACTGGAGTCCGCAACGCAGTTAAGCAGATTCAGCGCCTCCTGCGCGCAGACGGCGTTCGCACGCGCCTCCTCCTCAGGCATTCTCTGGTGGGTTTTACGGAGGTTTTGTTAAAATTGATGACAAACCAATTGGTTCCGCCCCATGTTTTTGTTAATTTGCTACAAAAGGCCTACGTATGCACACGTTGGGCCAAGTTAAAACAAAGAAGCGCATCCCATTCCCATGTATGAAAAAATGTTTAACGAACATAAATTAGGCGGACCTACGACTACGGACCATTGCCTGCTTGTACAAGACACCAGGGGGCATGGTGTTTGAGTTATTTTTGATAATTTGATTAAAAATGTAATTTTTCTTATATGATGCAACATAATTTTAAATATGGATGTTTAAAATAAATTTGAATACTTGCATTTAAAAATGAATTATTTAATTATTTTAAGAACAAGTTTTGATAATTCTAAGTACATTAAAAGTATAATGGCAATTTTCATTTCTTTGCTAGATTCCAAGTAATATCAAGAGAAGGACATTTTCTTGAAAAGTAAATTGTTGAAAATTCTCAAAATCATTGGTTAGTCATTTATGGGTGTAGGTATGGGTCACAAGCCGGCGGACACTCAGTAAGTCTATTTATTACGAGCTATAGTATAATGTAATTGTGAAGTAAAAAACAGACAATTGGATTGTACTCTTTTTATCCAAAGTGAGGGGGTCTAAATTATAAGGCCCCAAATTATACCCTAATTAGAATGTTTCATTGAACATGTATTGCATATGTCTTAAATTATAATTTAAAGAATCATACTTAGAGAATTAGAATTTATTATCTTCATTAGAGACTTAAGGTATTAATGTTGGGCCCGGGTTTCGGAATATATGTCATGGATACATTACACAAGGTTTGGGTAATGATTAATTGAAAAGAAGGCTTGAAAGTTCTTAAAAATCCAAGCTTGAAGTGAATTTTTTGCATGATCAATTGTGACATCTAGTATTTGTTTGCAAACTAATGTGACACTCCAACTTGTAAGTGTCATATCTTTTGATTCCGATGTCCAAAAATTATAAACTTTATATCGTTAAAAAGATAAGAGGATAAGCTACAACTTTCATAAGACAACTTTGTCAAATTCGGCCTAATCAATATGGTTTATGGTTTATACTTGGTTAATTGTTTGGTGACATCTGAGTGTGACACTTAAACTTGTAAGTGTCATATCTTTTGATTCTGATGTCAAAAAATTACAAATTTTATACCATTGGAAAGCTAACAGGACAAGATACAACTTTCATGAAGACAACTTTGTCAAATTCAGCCTAATTCAATACAGTTTATTTATGTTTTATACATCAACTAATTACTTGGTGACAAATGGCAGCATGTTGCGTGGATGAGTGGCAACTCCTAAGTGGGACAAGTGTAGAACATGCATGAAGCCACATGCTATTACCATTTGGTGACACCTAACATTGGAGGAGACAAGTTTCTGCTGGGGTGTTCTGTTTTGCTTAGTTCTTCATCATCTTGTTCTCTCATCACCACCGAAACTCTCTCACTCATAGCTCCTGGAAATTTTGCTTGCTTGTTGAATCATCATCATCACTTGAAGTACTTACATGCTACTGCATCAAGGAAGTTAGATCCTACTATTTTCTATATTGCTGTCCTCTTGGTCATCTTAATCTTATACGTGTGATATTTTCTTGAAAAACTAGAGTGGTTTGAGCATTGTAGTAGGAATTGAGTTAAAAAAGGTATGGGAATACTAATCTTGATTTGCACGTTATCATATGTATTATTTGATGCTTAATTGGATAGAATGTGTATGGATTTGTTGATGAGTTGAGGTCTGGACATGAAATTGCTGTGTAATTGAGGCATGAATAAGGTGAAATTGTGGTAAAAAGGATGAATGTTGGAGTAAGAGTGTTGAAAGTGTAAGATGTGAATGAATTGTACTGGTTTCACTGGACAGATTTCACTAAATAGTTGTCAGTATTTAGGCTATAACATGACCTATAGATATCCAAATGAGGTGATTTTCATTTTGAATTAAACTAAACTCATATTCCTACATCTCTCATGAAGGAATGGAATTTTTATTCTATCCTAAAGGGTGATAAAATTTGGCCTAAAGTTGAAATTAAGATTCTATTGTTAATTGGGAGCAGTATGCAGTATTTTGTGGATAACTTTAGAAATACTGACCAAAATTGAATGATCTTGGTATCAATAAAGACTTAAAACATAGAGGAATAATTTTGTAGAAGAAAGTGTTATAGAAATACATCATTTTCTTAATCTTATTGATGATGCAAAGTTGACCCGAATGAGGTGCTTCCAGCGAAAGCTGGAATAGTAATTGAATGTATGAATTTTGGAATTTTTGAAGTACAATTGATGTTTACATCAGTTTAGTAAGGAAATATACCTAAGAAGTTGTCATGAACATGCATAATACATATTCAGTATACATAAATGAATGCTTAATCATGCACAATAGTGATTTGTATATTTGTTAATTGTTATAGAGGAACGCATAAAGCGACCAC
>JAOTAY010000190.1:28702243-28722637 GCA_025629805.1 Erythroxylum baracoense
ACCCGGAAATGCCAAACGAATGCATATATATAGAATTGTATGCATGTGCCAACAGTATATCATAACTTATGTCTAACATTCATTTAACTTAAGTCATATAAATGTCTCACATAATAGCCATATGTATAGGTGACGGGATGTTACATTTCATCCCTTCTTAAACTACTTCCCTAAACTTTAGATGTTTCAATAGTGAATTAAAGAATCTAAATGAGGCCCCTACACTTTTTCAGTATCACATCCAATCCATATTGTGTTGTGATATGAAGTAATATGTTCTTCAAAACTAACTATGTCGAGTGGAAACTTCTATAATCATTATGCATTCACTAAGCATCTATTAAGCTTTTTCATTAAGAACAATTTCCCTACCTGCTTATTACTCCAGGTGAATATACTTCCATAATTTCACAAGTCTAATAATCAGTTAAACTTTACAAAAACCTTTCCTTTTTTAGCAAAATGCCAATTAAAGCTTTTTCTTGGCCTTCACTACACCAGCCATGTTAAATATAAATATGCAACTAGGAAACCAAGACAAGCAACCCCAAAAACCTCGACAGAACACTTTCCCCCTTTAAATTCATCTAACAAACTTAACCTTAACCACTTGGTACCAAACAAACTCAAGCTCATCAGTGCTTGATATAGCCTCAAGGAAGGAGTTTTGGAGCTGCATTGTTGGTGACACAAACATATTTGGCAACTTGAGGTATATTCAATCCAATATGGAGTAGCTTATCTCTCCTCCTTTAGAAGTACCCCAGATGTCAATAAAGAAGTGGTGCACATATATGATAGGTTATTTTTTGGAGAAAAGATTTTCTTATTCGATGGTATAAAAATGGGATAACATTGCCTGGAAAAAATTTGGCTTAGAAAGTTTGTTGGTGAATGAGGATGAAATGTTTGTTTTCAAATTTAACTTAGTGGAAGGAACTTAGAAAGTAACCAAAGCAAGTCATTGCCATATATAAGTAAACCTTATTTTTTTCTAAGAGATAGGTTTCATGTATTAAATTAGACAAGAGTATGCTAGAAACCATCACATTATGGGTGAATTTCACAAAATTCTATTGGAGTATTGGTTAGCTAAATGTATGAGTCATATTGCGAGGAAGCTTAACAGGCATTTTGAATTAGATGATAACACTGCAATGATGAAGAGAATAGGTTATGCTAGAGTATGCATAGACATTAAAATGAGCAAAAAGCTATATAAGTACTGAAAATTATTGAGTTTAACAGTGATGGGGGGCTCGAAGAAGATACAATTAGGGTTATTTATTTATGGAGGCCTAAGATTAAAGACTAGAAACAAGTTTGGAAGATAAAAGAAGTGGAGAAATCTTACCAAAGGGGGCGACTGGGTCAGCTGGAAGCAATGAAAGAGTGACAAAGGCCCTAAAAAATAGATAAAAAAACACCAATGCAAGAAAAGAACACATGTGACACAATTACTAATAAGGGGAAGTAATATTGATGGAAGGTGAAGGGGAAGGCATATTTGAAAACTTAGAAGTTGTTAGCCCAGTTAAGGAATAAGGTGAAACCTCTTATGCTATGCATGATGCTATAGGAATCATACCGATGGAGTTAGGGAAGAGATCTAAGAGGAAGAAACTTGTAAAAGGTAACAAAAAGATGCAAATATTAGTATAGAATATTAGAGGCCTTAATGCCATGAATAAACAACTAGTTGTTAAGGATCATATTAACCTTAAGAGGCCTGATTTTGTTGGTTTAGCGAAAACCAAAAATAAAAAAGGAACAAACTGATAGATGCTTATGGTTTTTAAACAAGAATTGGAGCATCTTGACAAACCTCAATAGCCATAACAATGGTAGAATTGTTGTTAGCTTCAATCCTAACAAGGTAAAGTTAATCAATTGGTATTGTACTGACCAAATGATTTGTTGTGAAATGTTAATCATTGAATCAAGAACTCCAATGGAAATATTAGTAGTGTATGCTTTTAATTGTGTCTTTCAAAGAGTCTAGTTGTGGGATGAAATAAGAAAGACCAATCATAGAATAAATTACCCTTGGACCAATGATTTCAACTGCATACTAAATTCAAGTGAATCAATGGGAGGAAAGAAATCGTCTATCTAGAACTGGAAAGATATTAGATCCTATTAGGTAAGATCGATATTTAATTTGAACTAATTATAATTTCATTAAAGTTTAATTGAAATTATAATTTTATTTCAATTAAATTATTAAAATATTCAAAATTTATTATAAATAGGCTTAGGATCTAAGGGAACCAATACTTTTTGTCTAACCTTCTCTATAACAACTATAGAGTTATTTGAACTCAATCTGTAGATATCGTTAAAGGTCAGACATATGTGCAGTTACGATGGTTAAGATGAGTTAATTTGAAAAATGATTTGAGGGAAATGCCCAAAAAACTATTAATTTTTACAATAAGATATGAAACTAAGATTTATGTTTTATGTGTTAATCATATAATAGATTTAAAGCGATTTTAGCTTTCAGGAAATTAAATAAAAAAGATTGTATTTATTTTACTATAGACATGATCATATCTAGCCTTGATTTCCTAATTAAAAAAAACTCCAATTAAATGACAATAAACTATAGCGATTGGTTCATCGAACATATCTTGGAGTAAAAGATGACTGGAACTAACATCATTATTATTAGGAAAAAACATGATCTTGAGATTAGGGAGACGAAGAGAAATGAAGCCCACTAACTCTAGTAAACCGTAATAACAAAATCGTTTCTTTGATAAATACAGAGTATAATGTGGATCGGCAAAGACAAAAACCAAAGATGTGTTTAACTTTTCTTCTTGGAGTCGTCGGTCCTAGCAAACAAGCGAAGAAGCACTTTGGACTGGACAGAAATTAAAATATTTAGCTTGAAGTTTGATACGACGATTGAATCAAGGCATTAATTGCGAGTAAGAGATGCCAAGTCAAATGAGGACACCACCTCCTTCCTAGATACAAGTAATTACTTCGAGCCACGCAAACTCAAAAGAATTCACTGAAAGAACACCTGATTTTACATTATTTCTCTCAAATAACAATTTTGTTATCTTAATGATATACAAGAACAAGAGGGGAGGCAGTGTCTTTTTATTAATATTTGACAATAGTTTGAAATTGAGGATACACATAAGCCGACCATTTTATATGGTCTCACGTTCATAGTATTCATGTTCACTAATTTGAGGAATTGATCTCTGAAATCGACGACAGTGAATGACCGGCTGGCAAGGCAACGGACAGACCCCAATGAAGTGAATCTTCAAATCGTTTGAACGGTGCCGTACACCTTCTACCGAGTAGCGAACTAGAACAGAGTAGTTATCTATTAATGATAACGGAAAACGTAAAAGTTACAAAGATGAAGCGAAAGACAGACGTGATGCCATAATCATTAATAGATAAAAGATACAACATACGTTCCCGACTTAAAAGTGATAGCTTGGAATTGAAGTTGCCCCTTTGGGTTGGGTATATCTGTTTTCTAACAGGGGATATAATGGTTATGTTATCTTAAAATGTAAGGTTCTCTTCCAGTATCTTTGGATTATTATTATTATTTATACTTAGGCTAGCAATGGAATTGAAATGGAGCAATCTTATCAGAACCTTTGCACCTGCTTCTTCTTCGAGTTGATGCAACTAGTCACCAATGACGTCACATTTGGGAAAGTAATTAACTCCGCAGATTCCGGCCAATTTATCATAAATTTTTAAAATTAAAATTTCTATTTTAATTATAATATTTTAATTATATTTTATTAAATTTTATTCACACATTTATTTAAAATTTATGTAAATATACTGATAAAATTTAATAAAAAAATTAAAACAGACTGACTAATCACAAAAGATTTAATATATAAACTCGCATCTCTCAAACAATCTGTCTTATTACGGCATACTTATAATTTCACTTTTTGTTCAGATGGAACCTATCTAATGCACCACGTGAAAGGCTAAAGTGTAAGTGATTAGAGAATCATGTCATGTACTACTGATTTAATCAAAACTTAGAGATGTCCACCTCAGCAACAGTATATTTGTGATCAGTAGTAGGGTTGGGGTCACATCGTACATTTTCACCTTGCCTTTTGAAGAAACTGCCAGCTAACGGTGATTGAGCCAGAGCACAAGCCTGTTTACTTTTTCTGGGGCTTTTACACGTGCAATCTTCTAATCAAATAAGCGAAAAGACTAATAGGGCCGTGATAGTATACTCCAACAACATTGTTGGTAGGCACAAAAAGACGTTGCACACAGTGCCCCATGAAAAAGAATACAATTAAACTGAGATACAACTAAGCTTTCACTATCTTTTGCTTTTTATAGGGAATCAAAACCTATATTATATAGGCAGTTGCAGAGATGTAACAGTCTAATTTTTGACTCCCCTTAGTTTCCGGCTAACGCTCTCACAGTCACTGAAGATGCCTTACTTTCGTTTTTTGTTTTTTCCTTTTCTGTTCGACTTCAAGTTCTTATACGGAGACTTTATATGCTCTAACCTAAATCTATGAATAAACTGCCAGTGGGATCAATAGATATCATTGTGTCAGAAAAGAAATTCTTTGATTGTAGTGATTGGTACATGTAGTCGGTCAAGTGTTTCGGTTGCATGTGCAATGTGAGTCAGTCAGCTTCTTGCATATCTAAATAAACTTTAATCCGTGCCAGTAATATCTAATATTTTGTATTAATCCTTCTCCACTTGTTTGATGTGTTCTTAACTGATGATTGATCAATTTGACCATCACGAGTTGCAATCATCTGTGAACTGAAGCAAAACAATTGTCAAGTGCTTGGTGTGTGCGGATTTACTTGAACTTCATCCATTTAACAGACATCACATCAACAACTGAAAATGTCAAATTTCCATCGATGAGCATGGTAGCATCTCTGGATAGCAATCAACAATCTTATATAATAATAAGCTGCTAGGTGGGACTATTAATAAATATTTAGGGAAATTATGGGAAATGCAATTTAAGAATTGACTCGGAATTGCACCGACAAGGCGACACTTGAGTCTAGTCCAATGGCTACCTATCCTAAACATTTTTTGTGGCTGAATTACGTAGGTTTTGACTCTCAGAGGTGAGAGCCTATGGCAGCCAGAAATGAAGAGATTGAGGCTTATAATGCGATTATAGACACCATTTCAATGCCTCAAAATATGGAAAAAAAAGTATAATGCAAAAGCATTAGAACGTCTGCGGCTCATGGAAAAAACTTGTCCAATACAAAACATGTAAGAAGGGTAGCAAGTTTAGGAACTTGCTTTCTTCCTCGTAACAAACCATTGTCGTAGGTCTATGATTATACTAGTAGCTCTTAGCTCAATCATGTTTCATGGCTCTAGCTGTCAATGGGAGGGTAACTCTTCTTGTGAATCACACAAATATAGCTTTTAAAAGCTTTTGGTTTCTTATTTGGCAACCCCAACTTGGACTTTAAGTTAGAGCCCTTTGGGTTGACTTTGTTACAACTAGCAACATGAGCTAGTACGAAGATCCACTAACTGCTCCAGAAAGGGCGCCAATTACGACTCACATTGTCACTTCCCTTTGACACGGTAGCTAAACTATTTTTTCAATGGGTGAGAAACACAATAGTTAAGGCTTGAACAGGGTGAAGCAAAATATTTGAACCTTCCACTACCAATAAAACACAGGTTTATTAAAGACTTGTTAGTTTTATATGATAATACCTCCTAATCCTATGGAGTAATGCCTCACATTCATGGCATTCTATATTTCCTCTTAATTTCTTTAAAAACGGCAGGCATATGTAATAACCTTAAGTGCTGCGACGACACATTAAGACGTAAATTTTCAAGGCAATAAGATGTCTATTAGGTATCTGCCTAATAACTATGCATACCAGGAACTTTCTCCAATCCAATTCCTATACCTATTTCGTTAGCAAGGAGTACTTGGATGATTTGGCAAAGTTCTACACATGATCTTTGCTACACACGAGCCCAAATCAGTAAAATGTGTTCAGAAGGACGATTCCAAACTCTCTCCCTTATGGTCCGCTTATAACAGCCACAGATCACAATTTGTTTGTGCATACTTACTTAAAAGACCAACCACAGAAAAAGAAGCCCTCCCTCACGTTCAGCAACGTTCTTTAACCCATAGCATACTTCTGAGTCCAGCTTCTTGCAGTTGTCTCATACTTGGCCCTATCAGTCTTGTACATATGGGCAATCTCAGGTACCAATGGGTCATCAGGATTTGGGTCCGTCAACAGGGAACAGATTGAAAGCAACACCTGAAAATGAAAGAGACACTTTTCAACACAACAACCCAAGAATTAAAAGATGTCTGTCTGTCTGGAGCTAGACATGCCACAATAGGCCTTCTAAAGAAGGATCAAGTTGTACGTGCCAGCATTAACAGAACTCAATGTTAGTGAGGATTACTTCGGAGCTTTAGAAATCAAGTTGTTTTCTAACTTTTGACATAACATGGTCAATCTTGGACTGATTTTGATCACTTAAAAAGGAATGAGGACATTAAGATATGGTATCAGGAAATCATGTTCTTGGGTTTAAATCCAATGGCATGTCATTGGTGTCCTGACAACAATCACTAACAGATGGAAAGGCAATTCCTCCTCCTCATGTCTTAATTATCACCTTATTTGCTAAAATTTAGCTAAAGCAAAATAATTTTGTTCTGCTGACACCAGTATAGTGGACCTATCAAACCAAACGAATGATATGATTGGAATGTGCGATTATTCCTGTAAGAGGACATGCTTAAGTACACCACGTACCAAATCATGCTGCTGTTCATTCAGTTTTACTTAAGAAAGCAGTTTCAATTTGACATCACAATTAATCAAAATTTAACCTTAGATATAGTGAGGGCAGGGCTCCACTGCTCCTTCAAAATATCAAGGCAAATGCTACCATTGCTGTTGATGTTAGGATGAAAGACTTTTGTCCTGAAAGCAACCTGCAGAGAACAACCAATAATTGATAAATTGATGAATGTTGATAACTTCTTCAAAGCTTACTATGTGCAAGATGCTTTGTTGAATGGACACATGAATGATCACGTAAAAGGTACGGATGCCAAGAAAAAACAAAAACCAAATATTGTGGTCAAATAACCAAAGACAACATAAGTAGGAAAATTCGAAAAATAGAATGAAGTCTAGCCATCATCACATAGGCAACGAAGTTAAAAAAGGTCAAATCTTTGATGATTCCATCATACATGATAGAATTGCGAAAACTTTCATGTGCAAATAAGAATTCTAAGGTAGATCAGATTCTAGTAATCAATCACTGGCTCCATAGGAAGCTCTGGTTAGTCGAGTACAGCATGTCCAAGCTAGATGAATGTTACCTACTCCATCCCACAATAAAGCAGATTCTATTTTATCAGAGACAGTGGAACTTAAAGAGATTCCACAAGAGGATTTGAGCTTGGTACAAGGATTTGGAGCTCATGGAAGGCATTCTCAAAAGCTCTAGACCATTTGATTTTAGTGTTTTGATAACCAAAGACTAGAAGAGATTTTAATCGCTCATAATGTGGTTAAAACTCTTTATTAGTCGAATCCCATCATCTTGAGAATGTCAGAGCTGTTTGAAAGCACTGAAGAGTTTTACAATATGATGAACTAATATTTTGTCAGAAGATATATCCCTATTAACCGAAACCTATATGAATTTAGTTTTAAATCTATGGATAACTTAAAACAAACACATGCCACTAACAAATTAATCGAAAAGTTTGGAAATTATCTCCGTACAACAAGCAAATGCATGTAGATAAAACAAAAATAAACGCATACAGACAAACATCACAGAAGGCCTAAGCATAATGTTCTGCAACTAATAAGAACACCACACGATATATATATATATATTTCCTTTGGTGTTATATCAGAAAAGAACTATTGATTGAATTCACACAGGTAGCAAAACTTCTTGCTATCTGTTGTTAAGTTATTAACTATCAACTGTACTAAACACCTGTGAATCCCAATCTTCATCCATCTTTTGAGCATATTAATAACACATGCCCACTAACTGTAGAAGAAAATATTCCAACCATATATACGTCAACTTAAACCAAAACCACAGTTGTTATATTGTTATATAAATCCGTACTATATGGATTCTGCCGAAAAAAATAAAAATAGAGAGCTCAAATAACCCAAAGTACAAACAATAGAGAGTGAGAGAATCTCAGTGCTAAACAACAATCAAAGTCCATAAACAACAGTCACAAGGAAGACTAAGAATTGAAGTGACAAAGCTTTATTGCCAAGTTCATTCTTAAAGCATTGGATGTTCGTTAAGTACCTTAGGTGGTTTAAATGGATAGTCAGGGGGGAAATGAATTGTGACTAGAAACACTCCACCTGCATATGGACTATCAGGTGGACCCATGATTGTTGCTTGCCAATGGAACATGTCTTCAGCAACAGGGCCTACAGATGCATGGCAACCGAGGCAAAGACAGTCAGACTACTAATGTTGGAGAACTAATCTAACAGACTTGTCTGAGTATCACATCAAAACCCAAAAGTGGACTAATAAAAGTAGCACGCACACACAGAAATAGAGATACAGAGAGCTGACACTGTCAATGTGTTCATAAACCATCGACATCCTTACCTCCTGACTTGAAATCTAGAAGATATGTTTTAGATAAATAGTTCTACACAATTTATATTTAATCTGACTGTCCATGAAATGGCACATAAACACAAGTTCAATAAACAACAACCAAAATGTTTATATGTTGTCTATAGTTAATCTTTTAACTTCTATAACTATAATGCATCAGTTGACTTAGCAAACATAAGGGTTTAAGTGAGAAAAAAAATCCGCATGAGAGAAATCAGACAATATTGGGATACTTTTCTTCATAATCAGTAGTAAAGACCATCAATCTCTGAAGAAAGACCAGTGCTGGGTTCATTGCTCAAACGTTGACCATCAAAAGGTCAAATTTCCATCTATTCTCAATAAGATAAAACAGTAAAAAGAAAGAGACATCTATGGTCAAATTAACAAAGAATAACCTCTCAAACTAAAGTACCGCTAGACATAAGCAGGAGTATCCAGTCTTGCGTATTTTCTGTTGAATACCTCATTCTGATGCCAAGTCCGAATTTCTCAGTCAAATTTACCAAATTGGTGGTATTAATTTACCACAGATATCTACACTCTACCATTATGATAATCAGACACGGAAATAACATCAAGAAGAGAAAAAACTTGAAGTATAATTATTGGAGCAGTACCCACTATCAACACCAAAGGGAAAAAAAAAACAAGAAAAATTGACCATAAGTTTGAGCACAAAACCAACAAAAACGGAAAACAAAGTAAAAGAAAGGACAAAGGAATTAGATCTCGAAATCACCTGCGCTGCAAGAGATAGGAGGATCCTTCTGGAGATCCTTGAGCTCCTTCAAGATTCGCTTTGAAGCCATCACCGATCAGACACAGGGGAAAAAAAAAAGAGAAACCCTGCGTTTCATCAAACCCTAGATCATCTCACATTCTCAATTACAAAACAAACATAAGAAAGGAGAAAACCTTACTTTACCCAAAAAGAAAGCATTGTTAATAATTAAGATTGAAAAAATGAAAGAGAGAAAGTGCACCTGAGCTGAGTGAGATCCGTCTCTCCTGGTTATTATTAGATTCTGAGAGAGCTTGAATTTAAGGAGAGAGAAAGAGAGCGAGATCATACATGTCGTGGTTGTGGGTTTTTATATTTAACAAGCAGACGTAGATTACTGATTCTGTGCTCTTCTCTTTTGAATGGTATCGGGTTTTAAACTGTGGAGCCCACTATTTAATCTCTACGGAGAGTTATCCTAGCCTCCTCTCTTGGATGATTTTGCAAAGCATCGGGAAGTTGCAATTTTGCAATCACAAGGGCGTGATGAAATGCTCCTACGCATAATGCCTTGAAGATTCGCATTAACATAATCAATAGTATAGCACTAGGCCTAGGATCCAACATTTTGACTAAAACGTAAATAAGGATTACATCACATTTCTAAGAACAAATAAAAAATATTAAACTGCCTCCCTACTATGAAAGAATGATGCGTACTATCAAATTCCGCATCGGTGCAGGATTCAGATTGATTGTGACAAAAGTTCAAATAAAATTAATTAAGAGCTGATAACTGAATCTGAATCTCAGACTAAGGCCTCGTTCCCAGTCATTGGAGGAGGTGGTGGTGTACGACTTCCAGATGGAACATTCTCCTGTTCAACCCTTGGTACATTTTCAATCATTTTCAGTACATCTGACATCTTAGGTCTTTGATCTGGCATCCTCACGACACAGGACATAGCTATCTGCAGCATCTCTACCATCTCTTCCTCTATATTTGGCCATCTCATCAGCTCAACATCAAACACTTCAGCTGTCCATTCCTCTCGAACTACTGAATGAACCCACCTTACCAGGTGGATTATCTCATCCCCACCAGTCGTGTGGATCGGCGACTTCCCAGTCAGAAGCTCAAGTAAAACCACTCCGAAGCTGTAGACATCAGATGCTTGTGATGCCTTCCGAGTGTCTGTCACTTCTGGAGCTCGATAACCAGCAGCCCGGGAGATAGCTGGAGCTAATGGACTCATTACAGTTGATAAACCAAGATCAGATATACATCCATGCTGTCGGGAATTGAGAAAGATATTTGAAGATTTGATGTTGCCATGCACAAATTTCCCACTATTCTCTGCGTGGATTCGAGCAATTCCTCTTGCTGCGCCTATAGCTATTCTCATTCTTGCATTCCAATCTAGAGAGACCCGTTCACCTCCTTTGTTCCCTGCAAAATCATAGATGCGTGCATTAGAGGATGATACTGCAATGGCCTAAATAATCCAATACAGCTTATTCAATCTTCTAAGCAGCCCAGTTCCATTTCTCAACGTTATATCGACAAATTCACTAGCTCCAATTAGGCAACTACTGTTTCAATTTTCAAGTGAACTCAATGATGCCTTAAATACAATCAGCAAATTGGCTGCCTGGATCCTACTTGACCATCACGCTCTTCTAAGGGCTAAACTTGCTATTGAAGAACACACTTTCCTTTTAGCATAAAGCAAGCTATTCGGACCTGCTCATGAAGAATGTCTTCACTCTTTCAGAAGTACCTCTTCCTATGCCTAACTTGCATTTCAACAAAAAGCAAGAATAGCTTGCACACGCGGGTGCGCGTGTATATATCAAGGAGAACCTGCTGTTGCTACCCTTCGAGTGTGCACTAAGTAAACCCTTGAGACCACGTAAAAGTCTGCCAACCACTTATTTAGAGCCATGTAATTGACTCAATCTAATCAATATTGGTGAGCTCAGTTGCCTCCTTCACCCACCCACATCAACAAGCCCAAGGTTTAGGCCAGAATCTTGGAGAGCATACTCAATTCAAGATTCAAACCCTGACTTCAAAGATGTTAAGCAACTTTGGAGAGCCCTCCACCACCAATTAAACCACCCCCTAAGGGGCAAGGTGGCTTGCACTTGGTTTGAGCTGTAGACACAGTGACACATCAAATGGTAGGATGAATTATTCCCTATAGGGAATTAAAATTATTATCACCTGAAAAGCTAGTTTTGAGCAAATTGTCCCATTCGAATGCAAATTAAGGTGTTACAAATAGCAATCACAAATACTGTCAGTAGCCTGTAACAGAAAAAAAATAAAAATACTGCCAAATCTCTTTGGTAGTTCTGAGATTTCAAACTGTACATATATGCTACTGTAACGTGTAAGATGTTGCAGAAAGTAACATACCATGAAGCATGGAAGAAACACTCCCTTGAGGGTAGTAATCATACACCATCAGCTTTTCATCTTTGGAATAGTAATATGCCTTCAGCTCAACCACATTCTCTTGCCTTATACTTCCAACAATATCCATCTGTTGCTCAAAATCCCTCTTTCCAACACTTACTTCCTTTAACCTCTTTACAACCACCGTGGTTGCATCCTCTAATATGGCCTTATAAGTCATGCCAAATGTACCCTTTCCCAATACTTCAGCAGAAGCTCTCAATAAATCCTCCAAGTCAAATGCATAATTGCATCCGTCAAAGAAAACCAGTCTATTATTAGCCTCCTGAGTTCTTGAGCTCAGTTTCTCCGGTGACATGCCTTTCACCAACTTCCCCGAATATTCAACCCCACCATTCTTTCTTGAACAACAAAAGACTACAAAGAAAGTAAATGCTATCAGCCCCAGAACACAAGCTGCAGTTATAATACCTAACAGTGCAGCTTCACCAACTCCCCTAGCATTGGTAGATTTTGAGTGAGGCAAAGTAGAGGGTGCGAGGACCGGTGAAGAAGGGGGTGAAATTTTGTCAAAGGAAACATTGTTACCAGCAAATACCGAATCAGGAAATTTTCTAAGCGACTCTGGTACTCTACCACTAAGATAATTATTAGATAAATTTATCTGCTGCAAGTTGGGAAAATTAAGATTAGGAATTTCCCCAGAAAGCGAATTATTGGCTAGATTCAAAGCAGTAAGCTGAGTCAAATTGGAAATCGAATTGGGAATGCTCCCATCGAACCTATTGTTGGACAAATTAATGATAGTGAGATTTCTCCAAACGGAGAAATCAGCAGGTAATCGGCCAGATAAGTCATTATACTGAAGATAGAGAAAAGACAAGTTCTTTAGATTGAAGAAATCATAAGGAAAACGCCCACTAATACCATTAGATCTAAGGCTCAAAAGCTGCAATGCAGATAGCCGACCAAGAGTATTTGGTGGAATAGGTCCCTCGAACCCAACACCTGGCAATCTAACGGCTATAACACGAGACCCATCTGCGCTGCAAGTGACTCCAGTCCAATTACCACACACCGGAGTGCTCAAATTCCAGTTTAGCAAACGAGAGTGAGGCAAATTGTTGAAAAAGTCGAGCAAGGCCTGCTTATCCTCAACTGGTTCTGCCGTTATTCCACCTAAAACCAAACCTAGGCATAGAATGGAAGCCAAAATATGCCAAGCTTCCATTGAAGCGAAAAACGAGGTGTTTCCGCTCAGTTGACCTTAGGTTCTTGCTTTGCCCTGAAAATTTAGTATGTAGGTTTTGGCTTAAGACAAGAACCAACTAACTGAGCTAAATAAATAAAAAAAACTCGAAATAAGTGCAGTTTTGAACACAGAATATGAAGAAAAGAGGAAAAAGAGAAAAATGCAGATTCCAATATAATTGTCGAGCAAAGCAGAGGCGACTTGGGCTAATTCTGTACATGAAAGCAAGCGCTTTCCAGGCTTTTTACAATGGGTTTGTAGTCAAAAGAAAGCTTTCAATTTCAAATTTTGTTTCCAAAGCAAAGTTCTTACATCAGAAGTCGAGCTTTCTTTTTGTTCTTTGGCTGCACTTTTTGGCTGATATACTGAAACCCCCAAAAGAACACTCTTTAAGAGAAAAGCTGGCAACTTTACTCATCAAAAAAGAGAGGAACAAAAACTCAAAATCTCAAAATCTCAGATCTGAAACAAAGAGACGCCAAAACCCTTTGAAATGCACTTACTCTAGCTCGAGCTAAAACCAAGTAGCCCCAAGAAGTAAAAACCAAGACCGCAACACTAAACTTGTAGACTTGTAGTCCGAGGAACTAAACCACTGAATTAACAACTCCAAAAGATCTCTGGGAGTGCATGCGTGAGAGAAAAGTCGAAGAGATATATATGGGAGACACGAAAAGCAGCGAGTTTTTGCCGACGCTAAAGGACCAGCAACGGCTATAAATTTCAATGTCTCACGGTCTCAGTAATGTGGGAGTTAGTAACAAGTGACTGACAATGAAAAATAGAGAGAAGTAAACAAGGCAGTCCATGCCGGTGAGTGGGTTGTCGACTTTAATTGGTAACCGGCGTCTGGAGGAAAATAACGACGCCGTATCTTTTGGTTTGGTGCGGTAACATGCGGGGTCCATAATTATCGCTTGACCTATATGGAAATGTATGTCGTGTTACTATGATGTTTGTCGTTTTGTTTTTGGTCGGATTCAGTGGAAGGTGGGGGCTGATGGGTCATGGGGCATGGTTAATCTAGTGGAAGTGGATGTGGGTCGTCGATATAAGGTCAATAGATTAATCTAGTGTATCTGGACCGTTGGATTGGATAAGGATAGAAACTTACTTCTTATCGATTGGATTATTGTAAGTAATTAGTTGGATACTTTATTCATCTTAAGATGTCATGTCATGTCAGGTATGAGAGGAGACTTTTGTTAATTTAAGTGTTGACATTTTATAATTTTATTTAAATAATATGACGAAAGAATTGCATTCAGTATAATTATGTAATGTTATAATATAATTTTCAGAAAATTTTGAAATTAAGCTTGTTCACTAATTGAAAAATTGTAAATTTTCAGTTTCCTGATTTATTTTTGTGTAGAACTTTTACTATGATTTTAATTATACTAAGTTTTTTTTGGACACCCTCAAGTTCAACCAATAAACCTCATTGATCATATCAGTTTTCTATTGTTACTCTTGAGCATACATAATTATAGGAGTCGAGAGAAGTAGAACCAAGCAAGATAATTTCATTGGGAACACCATAACGTGACACCACATATTGTTCGTGAGAAAAATATAAAGCATTAAGGACTCAATTACTATATATACCTGAGAATAATGATTTAGCCATGTAGAAGGTCAACCATGTCACCAAACCAGAGCTTTGGTGCGCGTCTCCATCAAAAGCTTCAACCAACATTTAACTACTTATTAGGAATACATGGCTAGCCATCGTTCAGCTCTTCAGGTCCCTGTGTGTTTGCGTGGACAAGCCATGCGATGACAAATTTCAATTATATACCAACGTTGTCAAGAAACCATACACGTCCCAATTCAATCTGACTTCTTTTGAAGGCAAGCGGTATTTGTGGGAGTTAACGTTGTCTGCTTCAATCTAGAGCAGACCAAAAGACATGTTTGGTGAAGCAACGAATTTCCCTATTTGATTTGCCATAGTTGGGACTTTTGCTTTTAAGAAGGGAATATGGTATGACATCTATCCAATTCAGTGTGTCCGCTCTATGTATCTTGGTGTACGTTTATTTAGCTCCAATGAATTGAAATTGGTGTTTTCATATCAACTTGGGACTTGAAAATGGGTGCCCGTGGCTTTTAGATTTATTGACGGGGTGGATACAAAAACAAATTCGCCTGTTGGAACTAGGAATGTTGGGATTTCTAATTCCAACCCCAAATGGAAAAAAATACTTGAGATGTCCACAAGCCACACCCAGGGCTGTCCCTATCGTTCTAGGCCTTGGGTGAAATAAATAAAAGGGCTCCAATAGATCGACATTATACAAACATGTAAACTTGTAAATTTAAAGTTTATATATTTGTATGAAACATAAATAACTCAATTTATAAGTTAGCATACTCAACCAAATGTTAAATGATTATAATATCAGTTAATAATATCTTATAAATATCATTAACAATAAAATCACTAAAAATAGTAACAATAACAACAAAATAGCAATAGCAGCAACCAAGCAATAATATTAGATTGCAAAACACTAAGATAATTGCACTAACAAGTACACAGAGGATAATGATTTATGAAAAACAATTTTTCATGTATTTTTAGATGCAAAATCATTAATAATATTATTAAGATCAATATTGTCTAACAAATCCTTCTCAATACATAACAAAGAGCAAATTTTACTGATAGGTAAACACTAATTTCTAAAAATACAAGAAATTAATATACTTAAGAAAAATATAGTAAATAATATTTTAAGTTATTAAATATTTCAAGTTTCCTAAGTCAAATATTATCCTATTATATAAGTTGTGAAAATGATTGAATAAATTATTATTATTATTATTATTATTATTATTACATGTTTAATAGAATCATATGTATTTTTATCATAAAAGAAACAATTTATGTAGTCTTTGAATTGAGTAAATTAAATTATTTGATTTAGTCATATTATCACTAAAATTATGTGAATTCTACAAGAAAACAAATCCAACAATTGTTACATTACTTGTGACAAAGTATAATGAAAATTACAATTACAAAAATTAAATTATTTATTAATATTAAATTATTTTTATATATAATAAATAATCTAAAAATAAAAAAGAAGAAATACAAATAAATAAAATATTATTTAATATTAATGTTATGATTTAAAATGCGAATATAATGTCTACGTTAATGTGAAATTACAAATTAATTATAGCATATTCAAATATTTAACAAGCTAAAAATACATTAAAAATTAGAAACTTTACTTTACCTTTAAATTACACTCGGAACTTAGAAGACATAATCGTGAAATTTTTATGCTGCCAATTTTTGATTTGGAATACCTTAGATGTATATGTTAAAGAAAAAAAATTAGAGGGTAAAAATAAACCTAAATACTTCAAAACTATTTATAACTATCATAAGTTAATGTTAAATTTTTAAGTTAATGTTAACTTAATAAAGGGAGGACAATTCAAAATGAATTGTAATATGCAAGATTGATTTTTGTTGTAATAATGAAGTTACTAAGGCGTGTGTAAAACGTTAATTTAATAAAGGGAAGACAATCACGACGCTAGCTTCTAAAAGGGGCCTTTTTTGTTGATAGGTCCTGAGCAGGTGCCCTACCTGCCCTTAGTTAGGGCCGGCATTAGCCACAACGTCTGGCAATGGTAAATCTACTATTGTACCTTTAGGATCGAAAGCCAAAGATTGCTTCAGGACTTTTTGTGTACCATTTTAATGATTTGTAGGATTTTAAGGCATCATATCATTTGTACTTAATACGTTATTCTAACTCTATTTTAAGTTAAAAATGAACTCGTTTTTGGTATAAACAAACATAAAATATTGCCATTTTTGACATAGAATAAAATTAGAGTAGGATATTAGATAAAAGATTTGAACCCAAAATTTGGTATCCTTGATTATTTAGGTGTGTTAGTCTAGTGAAAGCCTTTTTATAACATTTTGGGTTTTATGACTACAGTTGGCATAATCCAAAATCAACAAAATTGAATTCAATCCAATTTGGATTCGGATTCAAATTAAACCTAAAAATAAGTTCATGTTCAAGTTAGATTTTGGTCATTTAATATTTGTATCAATAGACAGAATATTATGTCAATAAAAGAATCGGATGACAAAGGTTGCATGATGATTTTTTGCGCATCATTTTAATAATTTCTTGAATTCTAGTGGTCTTGATTGTTTACCTATACTAGCCTAGTCAGGAACTTGTCATACCTTGTCATAATAATTATGATTGCAAAAAAGAATAAATATGAGTCATGTTGACTAGTCTAAAATTAGCAATTTAAATTCGAATAAATTTAAGTTTGAATTCAAGTTAAACCTTAAAAATAAATGTAGAAACAAGTTAGATTTTGATTGCAAAGTTTGTACTAATCTCGACTTTTACCTGACTTGAGTATACTTTTTTTATATACTGTCACTTTGAGTTTTAAAATTTCCCATCTCTTCTTTCAATTTATATCACCACTAACTCTTTTCCGGTTCAAATTAACTATTCTCGTTAGCCTGTGATTGCTATTTTCCCTCTTCTCTGTCTCTTAGGCATAAAATTTTTGGTTCCTTTTAATTAGACATGTCAATGAGTTGGGCCGGGCTAGACCGAGAGCCTCATTCAAGGCTGGCCAAGATGGACCGACCAGAGGCCCGACCCGCCGATGAGCCGGATGGCTCGTCCATATTTTTTAAATTTAAAAAATACAAAACGACGCTGTTTTGTCAGGCCGAGCCGGGCTACCCTTAGCCTGACCGGGGCGGACTATGGTCAACCCATAATCTACCCATGACCCATCAAACTCAGCCTAAAAATAGACCGAGCCGAATCGGGCCGGACAAACCAGGCCAAAATTATCATCCTACTTTCAATAATTAACACGTTATGTCATTAGTCCCGTCTCTTTTTTTGTGTAAATGTGTCATGTTATATTGTGTAACTAATTCCCTGTCTCTTATACTTTTTGTGGGGACAAGATCTTTTAACCCTTTTAACCAATTCCAATTTTGTGCCATGAAATCATTACCATCCACGTAACCATCAGGTCATCAATGGAAGGGCTCATATCAAAAGGGACGTAAGAACAGGATAAAAGGGACAGAGGATCCCACGTCTTTTTTTTGTTTGTTTTCTCATTAATTTTTATTATTTTCGTTTTTTTTTAGTATTGTCTAGAATTCTTACTTTATCTGTTTTGCATTATGAGGTTGTTGCCATCTAGTCATTCTATCATGCATTGTCTATTAATTTGAGAATGTTTTTCTCTATCCTCTTATTATTTTTTTTCACGGAACCATATATTTTTCTGTGTGATAAATCAATCATAAATAACATATTAATAAATGTTGCTTGAAAATCACATTTTGTTCATTTAACCTTTCAACAACAGGAATAAGTTTTAGTCATAGAATTTAGACTAACAATAAAAGAGAAAAAGATATAGATCTCCCAAGTAGTTTAAGAAATCTTAAAAAAGACTCATTGATATTTAAAATTAAAAAATTATTTTTAATTTTCAGTTTTTTAGAAAAATCCCTTCTCATAGACTTTAATTAAAAAATAATGATGAAACACACAATATGAATATCAGTCGTGGACTAATCAAATATTATTTATATGATAATTCAAACTATCATTTAAACTTGAAGACCAAACTAATCAAATATGACTTAAACTAATAATTTATTATAATTATCTTAAATTATTAATTTAAGTTAAATTTAATTGGTTCATGTCGAGTTTAAAAATTGGGCTACCATATTAGTGACATTTGATTAGTTCATATTTCATATTTTTGTTGTTATTTTTTAATTAGAATCTAAGAAAAGAGTTTTTTTTGGAAAACTGAAAATTAGGAGTTTTTTAAAAGAATTTTAAAGTTCAGGGAATTTTTTAATATTTTTAAAGTAGGGGAGGTCTATATCTTTTACCCACAATAAAATGATATCATATACTGGATATACTAGTTTAAACCACACTGGTTGTTGATGTCAACATTCATAAATAACTTAGATGATTTAATTACAAAAGAAGTTTTTTCTGAGATTCTTTGATGACTTGGAACTTATGTTGAGAGGTCTTTTATGACGAAAATATTCGCATAATTTTGTTTCTACAACTATTTATTAGAAATTCTAGAAGGGTAACCAAAACAAATTGTAGACAAACTGGCTAACATATTAAGCCTAGGATAAGAAGAGAAGCTTTTACACTACATTTCTTTGGTGGATTTGTTTTACAAATTATGAACTAACTTCCCTTCCTAGAAGTATCTATCAAGAGTTGAGGGTTAAGGGAATAGTTAGGTTGTAAGTCCCTTATGCAATTAGGAAGCTATCAAGTTCTTTCACTGATTACTGTACAAACCTTAGCATGTATAGGATAATTTAGCATAGCCCCATGTGACGTGGAGTAGATTAATTGCCCAAATCTATACTTGTTGTCAAACCACACAGATGCAATTTCCCTATTGCTAATTTTGTACCTAATTCTCGGTTGCATCATATCCCTCAATTTTAATAGCTGATTCAAAAGCATGAAAATGAGTAGCTTTTTTTCAATGGCCCATATGCTTGTTTCTTTAGGAAAGTAAGTATGCATCTAGTTTAGCCGTAAGGAATTTTTGTCCTCAAGTATCCACCACAGTCTTTTAAAAGTTAGAGCAAGGTTTATAGTTTTGATAAAAAAATATACCTAAACCTCCTTCTCCGTTAGGGAAACAAATGTCACATTTCATTTTAGCAGTTCCCCTTCCACGATTGAAATGTCTCCATAAGAAATCCTTTAACATTCTTTCAAGGTTCTTAATAAGACTTTTAGATAGAAACATATATGGACTCCAATGAATGTGAAGAGAGCTAAGGACTGATTTGATTAGTTGAAGTTTACTATCATAGGACAGAAATTTATTCACCCAAAACTTGAACCTTATTTGTATTTTCTCAATAATAGGGAGGCAGTCATTAAAGTTGAGCCTTTTAGTAAAGACTGGGAGTCCCAAATACAATATAGAGGCAGTTTCCTTTACTTTCTAGTGATTGCAGCAATATGTGATTCTAAGTAAGTAGCTCCCTTATAAATCAAGCAAATAATAATACACCATCTGTAAAACATAAATTTATTAATTTAATTTTCCTATATTTAGAGTGGAATTTGAGCCTTGTGTTTTCCCCAACTTCATACTTGATAAGCATATTTAAAGCTTCCATGCACAAGATGAAGAGATAGGGGAAAGAGTGTAACAGCCCAGACCACCCGCTTGCAGATATTGTCCGCTTTGAGCCTCGGCCTCTCGGGCCTCGCGCTCTC
>JAOTAY010000190.1:28722737-28733028 GCA_025629805.1 Erythroxylum baracoense
CGTGAGAGCGCGAGGCCCGAGAGGCCGAGGCTCAAAGCGGACAATATCTGCAAGCGGGTGGTCTGGGCTGTTACAAAGAGGGACTCCCTGTCTAAGCCCTCTTGCTTTATTAATTATATATGAGGGACTGCCATTCACCAAAACAAAAAATTATGGAGATGTGATACACTCTTTAATCCAACCAATAAAGACCCTAAGGAATCCAAACACCTTTAGCAACCTTAGTAAGAAATCCCTACTTAAACTATCAAATGCTTTATGAAATCCACATTGATAGTACAATTTGGAGTGGAATTGCTTCTTGAATACCCTTTAAGTAATTTTTAAACAATCAAGATATTGTCACCAATATGTCTATTTCCCAATAATGCTCCTTAATTCTCACTAATCAGATTTGATATGCCTTTTTTTAGTCTAGCAGCTAGAATTTTGGAAATAATGTTATAGAGAAAATTAGAACATGATATAGGCTTAATGTCATCAAAACTAGAGGGGTTAAGGATAAGAAGGTCTTATAAATCTCTTTCAGGAGAGCACTATTAGTGAAGAATTCAAACATAACATTTTTTACAAACTGATATGTCACTTCATAAGATTTGTGAAAGAAATGTCCATTCAACCCATCAAGATTAGAAGCTTTCATATCATTCATTTTAAAAACCACTCCCTCTATCTCTTTTTCCATATAAGTCTTGTTAAAGATGCAATGTTTTCAGTAGAAATTGTTTTCAAAATAAATTTGCTCAAGTGATAAATAGTAGTTGAGGAAAGGCTTGAAGTTCCATGTAGAGAAGCATAAAATCTCACAACTTCTTGTTGGATCTCATAGTGTTCCTGAAATAAGGAGCCATTACTTGAAATGATTGAGCTGATCTTGTTTTGTTTTCTTCTAGCAAGGATGGTATAAAAAAGAAAATTTGAGCATTTATCAACTTCCTTTAGCCAATTTACTCTAGATCTCTATATGAGGAGAGAAGAGTGGTTGCTAACAGCTTGCAAATAATTAGAAATAAGCAATTTCTCCTTAGAAAGCATAAAAGGACCATTATGAGAGATACCAAGTTGGGATTGAACAGAAGCAAGCTCATCCTTAATAAAATCCAAAGTTGATCTGGTGCTAGTACCTTTATAAGCATTCAACAGCTTAAGTTCTCTCTTAATAACTTTTAATTTTTGGAAATAGATAAATTTTTTAGTACCAATAGAGGACATTCAGATCCTCTTTTACAAGCTTTTAAAAATCCAAACTCATTTTCTAAAAAATATTAAACCTGAAAGGAAAATGTTTGATTACCTTCTTACAGATTTCTCCCACCATTATTAGAGTATGATTAGAGAAAAGGGCGTCCTTGGATCGAGCAATGCTCTCCAAAATTACTTTAATTAATTGGAGTTAACAAGGGCTCTATCTAATTTTGTCATAATGAACCAATTAGAGTTCTGATTGTTTGTTCAAGTGAAAGAATGCCGCTAAAATTTTAGATCAGTAACCTCAACTACTCCACACAATCCTTAAAATCCTTTTAAAAATTTTTAAAATTACAAGCCTTTTGAGCTTCAGATCTATAGAGAGTTGAGTTGAAATCCCCACAGATAAGCCAAGGCCTATTGTATTTTCTGTTTATATCCTTAATAATATTCTACAATAAATTCCTCTGATAAGCAAAATTGCCAGCTACACAAAGGAGACATTGACCTTAACTCTCTCCTGTAGAAAAAGTACTTTAAAGTGTATAGCTTGATCATTAGAGCAAAGTTGTAAGGCCTCAAATTACACCCTAGTTGGAATGTTACATATTCATGAAAGTATATGTGATAGGTGTTAAAATTGTGATATAATTTTGAATTGTATATGTTTCGAATTTTGGCCTGATCTTGAATTTTGGTTAATGGATTATACTTAGTGAGTTGGAATTAATTAATACCATTAGAGAAATGAGGTATTAAAATGGACATTTGGACTAGGAAAATTGTCAAGTGACAATACAAGTTGGTACATGAAAATTAGTATGACTAAACCTATACTTTGAATGATATTTGGCAACATTGTTTGAGTGAGAAGTGGCCTAATTGAATTGTAACATTGGGCAGCCACACATGAAGACATGTAGATGGATTTATTGAAGGAAAAGTAGCTTACCTTCATGTTTGACATGTGTCAATGAAGGATGAAGACATCTTTCATTGCATGAAGCTAGGGTGGCAAACTTTCTGCTGGAACTTTCTTCACTTTCTTCCTTGCTCTTCATTGAAAATCGATCCAAGCTTCCTTCTTTGTATTTTGATCTAATCCTTGCTAGATACTGCATTAAGAAAGCTACCTCATGCTATCTTCTATGCTACTGTCAAGAAAAATACCTCATGCTATCTTCTATGCTACTGTCTTTTTAGTGCTAATAGCATCCTAATTTCACCTTAATCTTGGATATGTGTTGGTTGCTTGGAAGGGCTACATTAGCTGATTATTTGGAGTTGAAATTTGAAGTTAAATAGGTAAGGGAATTCTAAACTTGATAGCATGTATTAATACAAGTTTTATGCTAATTAAATAGGCATGAATATTATGATGTTGATAAATGAGTTCTGGAAAATGATACTTCAATGCTAGTTTCTAGTTTGGTTTTTAATGCATGAAAGATAACGAACTATGAGCTATTAATTTAATAAGTTTGAGGTAGAATTGAAGATGATTTTGATAGCGAATTGAAATATAATTAGTGTACAATTGTGGTATAACTAATAAACTATTATAAAGATAATTTGAATTTGGTATCAAGATGATAGAATATGGAAAAGTGCAGGAAAATGGGTAGGCCACGATCTTGGCACCCATCCCACTACTGTGGACAGATGCAGAAGCTTCTATCACGGGTGGTACCCCATGATCGTGGGCAAGGTTTAGACAAAGTAAATTCTAATTTATGCATTTGTTGAACCATAAAAGGAGAAGTCACTTTAATGTGGTGTATTTGGACTTGATTTAGTTTTAAAAATGAACCTAGATGATGTTAGATTAATTGAGTAAAAGTTAATTTAGTTATGGATTGTTAATTGAGGTAATTACTTAAGGAATGTGTGGTTAGTGAATAATGTATCTAGTGTTGAAATGTATGGTGTGTTCCAGGATGAATGTGTCCTTATGAATACAAATGTGTTTTTATGTGATGTGAATTGAATATAATTGTTTATGGATTGGAAATTGGTATAATTATATGTAGTGTGTAAATACATAATGCATTTAATGGTACATTATTGCAAATGTTTATGCTCATAAGGTTTGTTAAGTTTGATTAGAAGTGTAAGTATATGTTCAACTAAGGAAAGTGGAATAATGACATATGTTATACACTATAACTTTTGCATGTGATTCTGAAACATGAAATGGTTTGTTTTAAAATTGCCAAGTTCTAGTTGTGGGTAAATAGGCATGCCTAGAAGGGTCTGCAGTTGCTACTGTGACATTTCGGTGTCTCCTGATATTGATACTTCAGTGTCTCCTGATATTGACACTTCGGTGTCTTCTATTACTGAGACATAAGTCTCTCCTATTTTGTGATACCAATTATAAGTATCTTCTGTTCTAATCCTGTGACCCACTTTTGTAAAGGATTAGCAAACTAAATTGTTTTGTGTTCTGATATATGTGCAATTCTGATATAAGCTAAGTTCAGTTCTAGTACAACTAAATTCTGTTATGACATAATCAAGTTCTGTTATGACATAATTAGGTTATGTTCTGATACTATTAAAGATTTGTTTTGTCATTATAATATTCAGTTCGGATACTGTTCTGATATGATATATTCTGTTCTGATGCAAATAATATTAGACTATTCTTTAATTTGAACAATTAAAGGTTTATGTAATTTGACATGATTCAATGCATATGAATGCTAGACGATTGTTAGAAACAGTCGTCAGATTTTATCTTGTTTAGTTGTTACCCACTATATGCTTAACATAGTAGTTTTTCCTCCGTGTAGGTTCTGATAAGAAGATCTAAGGCTGGGAAAACCGTAGTGGCCAAAGAAGGACGTATTTTGTTTTGGAAGATGTATATTTGTGTTTAAGTGTAAGTTGTATTTCAATGTAATGAATCATGTTGTATTTTGTGTTTTGTTTAATACTTTGTAATAACCTTAATATAGCATGGATTTGTAACTTATAACTTGTATTTAAAATCGTACAATATATTTGATATGTTTCTTTTACAACAACATCTAATGATATGTAATATATGTTTGCTTGAGTTTCTGGAAGTGGTTTGGATTATTTGGCATGTTTAATTCTATTTTGTGTGGCATTTGTATATCTTTCTAGGGTGTGTGTAGGTGTTACATTGTTTGGTATTAGAGTATGGTTTAGGCGATTCTGGTTTAACCAGTGCTGAACTATTGCTTATACTTGGATATTAGAGTTATGTTTGGTCTAATGCGGGTTGTCCCATGTTTTGGTTTTAGATTTGAGTATGGAAAGATCTCATAAAGTCGTTGACGAGGTTGCGGAGAATAATAATCCTATGCGATCTCGTCCATCTATTTGAGGCCCCTTTGGGGTCAATGGAGGTGAAGCTGAAGTGCCACCTTCTCCACCTTTAGCTTAGGAAGAGGCCATGGTTAAGCTGTCACAAGATATGATGACATTATTACATCGTATAACCACACCCAAAGCTCCAATTGACCAATTGCGGAAGTATGGAGTTGAGGAATTTACTGGAACATCTTTGGAGGAGTCTAAAAAGGTGAAATTTTAGATAGAAAAAGTGAAGAGGGTATTAGATGAAATTAGTTGCCCACTTAAACGGATGGTGCACTTAAACGAATGGTGCACTATGTTGTCTCCCTTCTTCAAGGAGCAGCCTATGAATGGTGGAAGTTTTTTATGAGATATCCTCAGTTACTGGAGCTTCTAACTTGAGATTTCTTTTTCCAAGAGTTTTAAGCCAAGTTTACGTTAGAAGCCTATGGAAAGGAGAAGTGGAAGCAGTTTCTAAACCTGAAGTAGAGAAACTTGTCTATTATTGAGTACGACAAAGAATTTAATCAACTCAGCAAGTATGCACCTGAACCCGTACTGACTGAGGAGTTCTAGTGTCATCAGTTTGAAGATAGTTTAAATGATTCAATCAAAGAGTATCTGGCGGTAATTACTCTCTTGCAACAAGTGAGTTACCATCAGCTAGTACAAGCTGCCATGAAGATAGAGAAGCAAGAGGTGGTTAGGAGAAAAAGGAGTCAGTAAAGAGGTTTTATTAGAGGAGGTCAATGCACAGGTAAGAGAAGTCGTGAAGATGCATCCACTTCTCAAGAATTTACTCAGCAATCCGTAGCTAGGGGAAGGCAACAGAACTTTCCCTTATCGGCTGATTCTGGTAGGGGTTCTTCTGTGGGTCGAGGTTTTGGTGCTCCAAAGTACCCTCATTGCTCCAAATATCGTTGGGGTACTTGTCGAAGAGCTACAGGTACATGTTATCAATGTGGTAGCACTAAACATTTGATAGTCAATTGTCCTGTGAGACAGTCTCAGACATCACAAGCTAGTAGAGGGTTTTATGCATCTGCTGGAAATAAAGGACGTAGTAGAGGTCATTGAGGATTTGGATAGATTAGACCTAATCCAAGTACTATATCATAAAATGTTGATAGACCAGTTGGGCCATCTGCTACAGCTCAAGCTTATGTTTTGAAAGCTTGCGAGGATCAGGATGCATCTGAAGTTATTGCGGGTATTATTTTTCTCTTTGATTCTGAAATGCATGCTTTGATTGATCCTAGATCCACTCATTCTTATATTTATGTTGGCAAAATTTCTGATAAAGTGATGCTTATAGATCAGTTACAGTATGATATTCATATAACTAGTCCTCTAGGTAGTAGTGTGTTAGTTAATTAGGTTTATAGAAATTGTCTTGTTATGATCCAAGGACGTAAATATATAGCGGATCTAATTAGATTGTCTTTTCATGAATTTGATTTGATTTTAGTCATGGCTTGGTTGTCCAAGCATCAAGCAGTGGTTGATTGTAGTGCTAAGACAGTTGTGCTTAGGAAACCTTATCAATCTGAAATAGTTATGCATGGCTTCCCTACCGGTTCTCTAGCTAATGTGGTAACTGTTATGCAAGCTTGGAAGTTCCTTAGGAAGGGGTGAGAAGCCTATCTAACTTTTATGATTGATTCTTGGAAAGATAGTGAAACTACAAGATATTCCAGTGGTGAGTGAATTTCCAAATGTGTTTCCTGAAGAGTTGTCGGACTCCCTCCTGAAAGGGAAGTAGAGTTGTCTATTGAAGTTATACATGACACTGCTCCTATATCCAGACCATTGTACATGATGGCTCCTACTGAATTAAAGGAGTTGAAGGTTCAGTTGTAAGAGCTACTAGATAAGGGGTTCATTCGACCCAGTGTCTCACCCTAGGGAGCACTGGTTTTGTTTGTTAAGAAGAAAGATGGTACTCTCCGGATGTGCATTGATTACAGGCAGTTGAATAGAGTCATCATGAAGAATAAGTATCCGTTGCCAAGGTTAAAAGATTTGTTTGATCAATTGAAAGATACAGAAGTATTTTCAAAGATAGACCTGCAACCAAGATATTGTCAACTTTGGGTAAAGGATGTGGATGTTTTGAAGACTGTATTCAGGACCTGTTATGGACATTATGAATTCTTGATAATGCCATTCATGTTTACTAATGCTCTAGCTGCATTCATGGATCTGATGAATAAAATGTTTAAGCCCTATTTAAACTAGTTTGTAGTGGTTTTTATAGATGATATCCTGGTCTATTCCAAGAATAAGCATGATCATGTTAAGCATTTGCAGGTTGTGTTAAAAACCCTACGAGAAAAATAGTCGTATGCTAAGCTAAGTAAATGTGATTTCTAACTTAAGGAGATATCTTTTCTAGGATATGTTGTGTCTTCTCAAGGGATTAGAGTTAATCCCAGTAAGATTGAAACAATTGTTAACTAGAAGCCACCACAGAGTGTAACATAAGTGAGAAATTTTCTGGGTTTGGTAGGTTACTATCGACAGTTTGTGAAGGGAATCCAAGTGATAACATCCCCTTTAACTAAACTGCTACGAAAAGGAGTGAAGTATGAATGGTCTGCTAGATGTCAAACTAGTTTTGATCAACTGAAAAGAATGCTTACTGAAGCTCCTGTATTGGCTCAACCCACTTCTGGTAAGGAATACGTTATATTTAGTGATGCATCTAGAAATGGTTTGGGCTATGTTTTGATGCACGATAGAAAGGTAGTTGCATATACCTCTAGCAACTGAAGCCTCACGATCAGAACTATCCTACACATGATATTGAACTTGCAGCGGCAGTGTTTGCTTTAAAAATATGGCGACACTACTTATGTGGTAAAAAGTGTAGGATTTTTACTATTAATAAAAGTTTGAAGTACCTGCTTACTCAGAAAGAACTTAATATGGACAACAATATTGGCTGGAACTGTTTAAAGATTATGATTGCATTGTGGGTTATCATCCGGCTAATGTCATGGCTGATGCCTTGAGTCGGAAGCTTATTTTAGCATTATCAGTATAACAGAGTGAAAGAAGACTTGTTTCTAATAAAGCTTTAATAGCTCAATTGAAAGCTAGGCTTACCTTGAGGCAAGAAATTTGTGATGCTAAAAAAGTTGACAATAAGTTGCAACAACTTATTTTGGTGACTCGAGAAAACAAACAACTAGATTTTTCTATGAAAGAAGATGGTAATCTATATTATAAAGATCGATTTTGTGTACCAGCTAATGATGAATTGAAGAGAAAGTTATTGTTTGAGGCCTATAATACTGTCTTTACAATGCATCCAGGTGGAATAAGATGTATCAATATCTGAAGCAGCATTACTGGTGGTCAGGTATGAAACGTGATATAGTAGATTATGTATCTAAATGTTTGACATGTCAACAAGTTAAAGCTAAGCACCAAGTTCCATATAGTTTGTTACATCCTATTTCGATTCCTCAATGGAAATAGGATAACGTTTTCCATAGATTTTGTCACTAGACTTCCTCTCACTCAAAAGAAACATGATGTTGTATGGGTGATTGTTGATAAGTTCACCAAGTTTGCTCATTTTCTTCCTTTTTGTCCTGATTATTCATTGGATAGGCTTGCAAACTTATATGTGAATGAGATTGTAAGGTTACATGGGGAGCCACAATCTATTATTTCTGATCGTGATCCTCAATTTACTTCGAGATTATGGAAAAGTCTGCAATAGGCTTTGGGCACTCAAATCAAGTTTAGTACTGCTTTCTATCCCCAGACAGATGGACAATCTGAACGGGTTATTCAGATATTGGAAGATATGCTTTGGGGTTGTGTGTTAGAATTCCCAGGAAGTTGGGATGACTATCTTTCTCTGATGTAGTTTGCATACAACAACAGTCATCAAACTAGTATTAGCACGGCACCTTATAAAGCCCTATATGATAGGAGGTGTAGAACTCTAGTATGTTGGACTAAATTAAGTGAAAACAAGATGATCGGGCCTGATATTGTGAAAGATAATAAAGAGAAAGTTCAATTTATCCAACAAAGATTGAAAGCTACCAGTAATAGGCAGAAATCCTATGGAAATTTAAAAACAAAAGATATTGAGTATCAGGTAGGTGATAAAGTATTCCTGAAGTATCTCCATGGAACCATATACTTCGGTTTGGGAAGAAAGGTAAGCTCAACCCACGTTATATTGGTCCTTATGAAATTCTTAAGAGAGTCGGACCAATAGCTTATCAATTAGCTCTTCCTGAAGAATTGGTCAAGTTACATGATATGTTTCATGTTTTTATGTTGAGAAAATATCGGTCTGATGATACACATAAGAATTCTGTGCAAAAAGTTCAAGTACAACTGGATTTGACTTATGAAGAAGGGCTTGTGTCTATTTTAGCCAGAGAAGTCTAACAACTCATAAATAAGCAAATACCTCTGGTTAAAGTACTGTGGCAACACCATAGACTTGAGGAAACAACTTGGGAGCCAAAATTGACTAAGAGAACTCAATACCCGCAGTTGTTCTCATCAGGTATGAATTTTGAGGATAAAATTCTTTTAAGGGGGAGAGAATTGTAAGGCCCTAAATTACACCCTTGTTGGACTGTTACATATTCATGAAAGTATATGTGATAGGTGTTAAAATTGTGATATGATCGCGAATTGTATATATTTCAAATTTTGGCTAGATCTTGAATTTTGGTTAATGGATCATACTTAGTGAGTTAGAATTAATTAGTACCATTAGAGAAATGAGGTATTAAAATGGACATTTGGACTAAGAAAATTGTAAAGTGGCAAGACAAGTTGGTACATGAAAATTAGTATGACTAAGCTTATACTTTGAATGACATTAGGCAGCATTGGTTGAGTGAGAAGTGGCCTAATTGAAATGTAACACTTGGCAGCCACATATGGAGACATGTAGATGGCTTCATTGAAGGACAAGTAGCTTACCTTCATGTGTGACATATGTTAATGAAGGATGAAGACATCTTGCATTGTATGAAGCTAAGGTAGCAAACTTTTTGCCAGAACCTTCTTCACTTTCTTCCTTGCTCTCAACTGAAAATCACTCCAAGCTGCCTTCTTTGTATTTTGATCTAATCCTTACTAAATATTGTTGGATCGAAAAATAAAACACGCAAGATTAGGCTAAAAAGGTAGATTTCAAAACTTTTTCAGAAATAAAAAAACAATGGAAGCAAGATTACCAAATCAACATGCCAAGCCATACATACGGTATATGGAAAATAATTATCATAAGAACAAGATGGAGATTATATTACCGAATCCTTTTGCTATAACTTTAACTCCTCGCTGTGCTATCCTCTCATTCTTTAGCCTTGCTTTTGAATCCTTTCCTTTGTCAATGTATCCTCTCCTTGTTGTTGTATCCCCAACAAATCCAATCTACCACTTGTTCTTCTTGGACAACTTGGTTAACAAGATCCTTTGGTGGGAAAGGAAATGAAATATTTGGAGGAGATTTTTCTTAGAAGAAAGAAGCCAAAGATGAGACACCTCTCATGCAAATTTCGTCTAAAACATGTAAGAAAGGAGAGAGAGTCCAAAAAATGCAAGAACCCTTCTCTTACACCTTTTCAATTTTGGTTATGCATGAAAAAAAAAGTAGTATCCAATATATCACTTCATTCTTTAATCAGACATAATGAAGTCATCAAATGAGACTCTTCTCATTTGTTTTAAGATGGCTATATGAAAAGACCAATAACCTAAAATGACATGTCAATTTTGATTTTAGTGATGA
>JAOTAY010000190.1:28742351-28784910 GCA_025629805.1 Erythroxylum baracoense
ATTTTCGAAACTTGATCTTTTTCAAACATAATATCTTTTCAAAAATCATTTTCATGTTCTTGTCATAAATCATCAGCTCAATAAGCTCATACCAAACACATAACACTTTTTCAAAGTATTTGAAGAGTTATAAAACATGTTCATGAAGTAGTTGAAATCGTTTATTTCCATCATTTGAAAGAACGCATTAAAGGCCTATTACTTAATCATAAAACTATAACCCACCTTGAAATCCTTGCTTGTTACTTCATCTAATGTGCCCTTCCTCTTGCTCTTCTTGCCTCACTTGCCTCACTTGATTGCCTTAAACAATAACCAAAATTCCATTCAATTTAGTTCAAAAATCGGGAAGTTACTCCGTAAACAATTTCGGACTATCCTTATGCATGAAACAAAATTCTATGCTCGAATTCCATCCAAACATTGAGATTCTTAGATACTGAATTTGGACTTGATTCCTTCACACAATTTGTATCCCTATGCCTTTAGTTTACACCAAATTAGAAAGCATCTTGTTTGGACATCTACACAAAAGGTTATGCCCAAAATATCGAAACATATTTCTGCAGGAAAAATGGAGTTCGTCGCGGCGAAGTCAGAAGTTAGCTGCGGTGAACTTCTCCAGAAACTCACTTCGAAGACCTTTTTTGCTACATTTTGCATATTGTCACTTCTCCCCTTTCATATATAACCCTTATTAACACTAAACCACCTCCTCTACTTCATTTTCAAGCTCATTTCAACCCAATATCATTGACAAATACATCAAAATATATCTTGATCATTAACCCTAAAAGAGAATATTTTCCTATAGCATTCACTAACAACTTCCCACACATGTTAAGCTATATTTGAGTTTCATCTAACCAAACAAGATGGACTAATGTTCATACTTGTTGTAGCCTCAAAGTCCTCAAGTTCTTCAAGATATCCCAAAAACCCTAGCTTTTCTCTTCTCTTCCCCTCTTCCACGATTTCTTCTTTAATTTAAAACAAGACAATAACTTCTTTTCTTTTTATACCCTTAATGATCATCTAATGTCCATTATGCCCTTCCATGTAATGCCGTAGTGTTCTAACCTTAAGTGATCTTCTAATTTTGCCCTTATACATTCTTACTTCTTTAATTTAACTTACACCATACTATACTCTAACTTAATCTTAATTTCTCATTTAATACTTCCAATTCCATCAATCTAAGCAATAAATCCTCCAATCATTGACATGCTAATTAAACTCCAAACAAAATAATTTATATTCCAAGACCACAAAATTTAATCAATTCATGCTTAATAAAATAAAATAAAATAATTTGGGGCCCAACAAACATAATGAATTTATTTAATGTTCATTTATTCAAATAATATTTTTCTTTTGTTTGAAGCTAACATAATGAATTTATTTAATGTTCATTTATTCAAATAATATTTTTCTCTTTCTCTTTTTCTTTTTTATGTGGGATAATGCAAATTCTTAAAAAGAAATCACTTCTAACTTTATTGTATGTTCAAATTATGAAAAAAGTATTATATTATAAATCAAGTATATATTTTTAAAATTAATGAAGCAAATTAAAATTAACTTAATTATCAATTCTCATGAATATTGACCTAAAAAATTAAATCATAATAACAACTAAACCTATAGTATATCATCTTGATTAATATTCTAAAAACAATTCTCATAGTTTTTTCGATTAAGCTAATTATAACAAAATTGATGCTTATAACAATTTATTCCGTCCCCCATACTTAAGGTGTACATTGTCCTCAATGTATACAATACACAAGAAAAATGAAAATAATAGAATGGAGGTAAGGATAATTGATATCCCCTAATAATAAAAGATAGTTGGCCTTATCCAATGCCATCAATATTTATCTAGGATTGGTGAAGTTTGATCTCTATTTTAGGGCAACATTACCTATATAGCCTATAAAACCCCATCAAGTCTCATTCTAAGTAAGATAATCATGATCTAATAGTGTAAGCACATTAAAATAAACTTAAATCCACAAGTTTAAAAATATAAAAACAAACTAAAACTAATATTAAAAATCTTTAAAAAAATTCTTAATTAAAAGAATAACACATAAATACTCATTTACTTCATAATAAATGTTTTTTTATAATTCTTTTAGCTATAATTTTTACTCAATCCTTTCGCGTATCATAGATTTATAATCAAGGGCTTGATTCCACTCTCTTTTATATTCAAAGTCATATTTGCTTCCCGTGTTCCACTAAAATTCAATTGTCTATCTCTCCTTCTTCTACTTACTTGATACAAGTCCTTTATAGGTCTAATGTGATTATTTTCTTCATAGAGAAAGAAAATATTAGATCAATAACATTTATAGAGAAGCAAGTATCATCTCTGTTAAGGGAATGTTTTAGAGTTTCAAATATTTCAAAAGTTATTTCCTCGTCTGTTACACTTAAGATTGACCATTATATCTATTATAGCCTTACTAGTAGGTAGGAGAGGCTATCCTAAGATCAAGGAAACCCCTACATCATCCTTTATATCCAAAAACACAAAATCCATATGGAATTCTATAATGCCCCTATGATGCTTAATTTATTTATGAATAAATTGAATACTCATCTTAGTTGGTTTATGGTAACCTAATCCTAATTTCTTAAACATAGCAAATGGAATTAAATTAATTTTAGCTCCTAATTTTGGTAATACACTTTTAATTAATAAGCTATTAATATGAAAAGGAATAGTGAAACTCATTAAATCTTTGATCTTCTGTCCTAGCTTGCTTTGCATGATGAAGAAGCACTCTTTCTTTGAATTAATCATAAATAACTCCTTGAGCCTCTTATTGTTAGAAACAAAATCCTTTAACTACTTAGCATACTCTTTCATCTATGAAAGAGCTTCAAAAAAAGGGGATGTTCACATATAATTATTTAAGAAGCTGTAAAAACCTACCAAAGTTATCCTTCTTTCTATCTATCTTAAGCTTGCTTATTATGTAATCTTTGGTTTATACTCTTTGATCACTTCTTTCCTTAGCTCGTCACACTTTTCTTTCTTCTCCTCCTAATCCTTACTCTTCTTATAAAGTACCCTTTTCTTTCTCTTCTCTCTTTATTTCTTCAACTTATAGTTGCTTTCCATTCTTTAAAGTTACAATATTCACTTGCACCTTTGGATTTAGCTTAGTATTGCTAAGTAAAATACCTTACTTCCTTTTAGAGATAAATTTAATAAGTTGCCTAATATAAATATCTAAGTTGTAGATAAAGGCTTGTTGGTTTCAGATATTGCTTTAATGCTTTAGAAGTAAGCCTTAATTTTCTAGTTAACTTCCCGTATAAGCTCTTTAAGACATAGCTTCCTTATTATTGCTACTATTACTAAAAATCTAGGTGGAGCTTTACTGATCCACGAAAAGGAATAATGGTTTCTCTACCTCGAATTATAATTATTACTATATGGGTTATTCTTCTAAGGCTAGTCCTTATAAAATTAACTTATTGGTTGGTTGCCATATGTTGAACAGAACATGATAATTATGATTAGGGTGTCAACCATCACAAATATCAATGCATCACCTAGTATAGTACCATTAAGCTATAAAATATATATTTTCAAACGTCTTATTCTAAGCTTCCAATACCTCTATAAGTAACGACATAGATTATTTTTGGTAGTTATATTCTCAGAACTTCTAGTTCCTTAAAATTTAGTAAATAAGCATAAGGATAAGAAAGAAGTTTCTTTTTGTATTTAAATAAACAATGCAAACAAAAAAAGCAGAAAAGAAAAAATTATTAGATTAATAAAAATAATTTTTAAAAAAATATTTTGGTCCGTAATAACAATGCCAAAAAATTGATTATAATATGTTCGAAAGATAAAACAATACTAAAAAAATCACGAAGGAAAATACACCTATCGTTGTTATAGTATAGTTTAGTATATGCGAGTGTCGATCCCTTAAAGACTATAACTACTAGTACTAAATATCTTTCTATTACCTAGTTTAACAAAATTAGTGACTCTTTTAAAATAGAAAATTAATTTAATTAAAATAACAAGAAACAATTAATTAAGGTGATAGATAAGAATAAATCAATTAGTAGATAAATAAGAACTAGAAGAAGAATCCCCTATAACCTTTCATATAATCGAATTTATCTTAATTCAATTATTAACCTTTGATATAATTATAAATATAATGCCACAATCTCTATGTATAAAATCTAATATTCAATCTTTTACATTCTTCGCTTCAATTCAAAACAATAAGTAAACATGAATAATTCTCAAGAAAACTAGAATCTTGTACTAAATTAAAGAATCAATTTAAAACAAGTCTAGGCCTCATCTTATCTAGATCTATATCTTAGTTTTGTCCATGAACTTAATAATAAATAATAAAGAATAAACAAAATAAGATAAAAGAATGAGTTCTCATAGAACTTGAATCTTGATGTTCTTAATTAAATCTTAAACTTTTCCTTATGGTTTCTTTCTTCTCGATGTGTTATTGACTCTCCTCTACCCCTCCTCTCGTCTTCTTACTATCCACAAATCCAAGATTGTTCTTTGGTCCTCCTATATGGCTCTTTTTCTTTTTGTCACCATTTCTCTCTTCTTCTTATCTTAAGAAATGTTAAAATTTTGACCAACACAGGCCCATATTGATATCATATTTCTTCTCTACTCTCTCAAGTTCCTTTCTGTAACTAAACACCACTGACAAAAGTCACTAAAATGGGTCCATATTGCCACTATGCTAGATTAGTAGATCCTTTGTTGTATGTTAGAGGGTTCACCATATGAACATAAGTCTAAAGTCTACAAACATGTCTATATTTTGGTCATGTTATAGAACGCAAGACCAACTGATGCGTGTTCCTTCATATGGAAAGTTGTCAAGGAATCATAATGCACTAGGGTGGAACACTGAAGGAGCATATTTTATGTGCCAAGTTGTCAAAGATTCAGAATGCACTAGTGAGTTAAAAGAGTTAGAATATGGTGTCGTGTTTGGGTTATATGGGACTATATTCAACCTATGTTCATCTAATATCACACTAAAACTTCTCCAATTTGGCTTCAGTGATTCATTACTTCTTTATTTAGGGGCTAAATAAGGCTTCTAAATAAAATGTAAGCCAAATTGAGTACCAAATTCCACAGAAATCATTCAAACACAAGAAAATTGCTATCAAAAGTCATGCTAAAAAGATAACAAAATTAGAGCTTATCATTAGGTTTCTCTAACCCTAAATTACTAATTCTAACTTGTTTTCCAATAGAGAATCAACATCCAAACATCTTCTTAATGGATTAAGTTGTCTGCAAAAATTTGGAGTTCATCTAAACTTATTTCTATCATAACTTCTCTATTTTCATCTTTTGTTTTCATTGTTTTGAATAAGCTCGTTGGATAAGGAAAACCCTAGTAGTTATTTTTTTCTCTATGAATTGATTTAATTTAATTTATGATATGGGATATATTTTCATGAGCTATCTACGATTGGTTTTAATGCTGATGTATTCATGTTGAAATTTAAATATGATTTAAATTCACTTATAGACAACTCGAGAGAGATTTTTATAAGTTGATCATGGCCTAAGTAAATGGTGTAGCAATTGAGAGAGACCTATGTGATCTTTCTTGTGTTAAAGTGAAGTTGTTCATAAGATTTCATAACATATAGTACATTTGAAGGGGTATTAGGAATAGTAGAGATATAGGTTAACAAACTGAATAGTAGGTGAATGGTAGAGATATAGGTTAACAAACTGAATAGTAGATGATTGTAGCTCAAAAAAGTGTAATCTTAGTGCCTAGGAGATCTTGTTGGTCCTGAGAATATATCTAATCTAGTTCAATTAAATTATGAAGTCAAAAGTACCAATAGAGGAAGTATTAATCTAATCATAGCTATTCAATTAAATTCTTTTATGATCAATTATCGTATCATCAATTTCCTTAGATATTATCTAGATTTTTAAAATTTTATGCTTTTACAATTAAAAAAATCATAAAAATTATATTTCTATTTTGTTACCTTTATAATAATTAATAGTATTAGGCTTTCTATTCTACATCACATCTTTATAGGATTCGACCCCTTTTTACCATTATATTATTTACCAACGATACGTGAACTTGCTTGGTTAATGAGCAACATATTTGTATTAGAGAAAAAAATTAATAACATTGGCATATATATGTGTAGCATATCACACTCATAGGAAACATACCAAGTTCAATAGTTAAATTGCAAAGGTTGGATATTTTCTTTCTAAATGGAAACAAACTTTTAGGAAGGATTCCATTTATTATAATGAATATGAATTTATTAAAAACAGCAAAGATGACTAAATTTGAGGTTAAATTATATGTAGGTAAGCATCTCGTCTATTTTTAGAAATACAAGAAATTACTATCTCTAGCTCTTTATTAAAACAATCTAAATATCTCACACAAAAACCTAGGTGGCCAAATTACTAAGTATTAGTTAGTCTTCATGTTGGAGTATTTGTATTTGTCATTTAATGATTTTGAAGGTCCTGTACAAAGAGTCTTTAAGAATTGAGAGGCCAGTTTGATAATGGGAAACAAGTAGCTTTATAGAGGAACATTTGAATTCAACCTACCAAGATGCTATGTTAAAAACCTAACAAAGTCAAGATCTTCTTCCATGTTAAAGTTAATAGTGACTTTAACTTATAGGATTCTCAAAGTAACCCTTTTAACCTTTCTTTTACTTTTTCACTATTTACGTAAGAAGACATATACATGTAGGCCAATTTTCAAACTTCATTAACTGTTCCTTTTCTACAAGTGACATATGAAGATCAAATCAAATCAACTAATAGTGTCTTTTCAAAAATTTTAGAGATATATGTATATATATATAGTTTACACAATTTTGTATTACCTCTTCTCACCACTGTATTTATCTTAATGCACTTTCCAATGATACGTAAGCAAGGTATTTCTAGTCCTTTATAGTTTATAAAAAATATAGATCCTAGATATTTGGAATAACTCAGTGATCTTTTAGGGGAGGAATATATATATATATATATATATATATACATATATTTATAGTTTACACACTTTTGAATTACCTCTTCTTACCGCTGTATTTATGTTAATGCACTTTTCAACGATACATAAGCAAGGTATTTCTAGTCCTTTATAGTTTATAGAAAATATAGATCCTAAATATTTGGAATAACTCAGTGATCACTTAGGGGAGGAAGAAGAGTATTTCATTGTTACTAATATGGATTATTAAAAAAAGACATGTATTTGGATATTTCTCTTCAACTCCAAAAAATTATATTATTCATTTTACATGAGTAGATGAAGCGAACTTTCCTAATAGAAAAATGGATTATGGAACAGTGTGACTTGGACTATTGAATTGGACTATTGAAAAACATGTGACAAGTTAGTTCAACTCAATTGAAATGATTATTAATGGAGACCAATATCGAGTTATATTTGGTACAAAGTGAGAGTTCGGTATTCAAATATTGAAAGTAGAATTCAAGTTAGTTTTGATAATTTTTTAAAGTTGCAAATTAAAATATTAATATTTTATTTTATAATAATTGATTTATAAATATAGAGAAAGTGGTGCGAAGTGTTGATGATTTTAAATTTAAAGAAAAGTAGGGATTAAATGAAAGCAATTTTCTTTTTCCATAATCTTTTGTCACATTAGGCTTTGAATTCATAAGAGATTCATCGTTACCGCTTCAAGTTCTTCAACATACCTTCAAGCACAAATAAGGAGCAAAAATATTAGTATTAATTTATTGAATTTTATGTCTTTAATATAAAAGGGTATCTTTTTTCACCATTCTTTGCAAATGTCCTTGTAACTTTTTTGTTTCTTCCTTCCACTGCCATTAATTATGATTCTAAGTTTCCAAATTATAATACAAAAAAAGATAAATTAAACATTTCCTTATAGCATGTTGTGATGAGATCAACCACACCACAACTTTCAAAGAAGATGTTGGCCTTAACAGATGAAAACAAAAGTTTGAACAAAACTTTCATCTCTTCAAGACTAATTCTCATTATGTAGCCTATGCATTATAGACAAATAGCTCATTACAAAAAGTAAAAAGAGCCTTCGAAACCTTGTTGGAATTGTTTCTAAATGCCTTAGGAATCTTGTCCCATATGGGGGGGATTTCTTGGGTGGCAACTAGGTTACCAACTTCAGTTGCCAATAGAGAACACCCAAAAATAGGGAAAGAAAGAGATTCACATGCTGAGAAAGAAAGAGAGAGGGGGAGAGAGAGAGAGAGAGAGAGGAAAGACAAATTTTAACCATAAGACAAAAATGTTAGACGATGTAGCTAGTCATATTAGAACTATTAACGGAGGGTCTAACAATATATTATTTTTGCAAAAATTAAAAATTGAATTATTTTAACACTGTTTTTTAAAGTTCGAGCTAGTATTACAAAATTAAGTAAAGTTATAATTTTTTTATAATTTACCTTTTACTAAACGTGTAAACAATTAAAAATTTTAGGCAATACATGTGTTTACTTACCTTGGACGCTTTTTTAAAGTGTCGTTGAATGACTTTCATAATTTTTCTTTGTGTTTCTTCTACTGTGGACTATATTATATGTGATATTTTCAACTACTTTTCTTAATCTCTTTTATTTTACTTTATCATACTTATGTAAAATTTTTATATATTAATTAAAATTTTCATATTTTTTCCTTACAAAATAGTTTTGGAAGGTCGTGCGACTGAATTTTTAGTTTTAGAGTGCAAGAACAACATCTTTACACTTTTGGAGTTTTGGTGAAACAAATTTGGTGGTTTTAAAGTGCAGATGACAACTTTTGCATATTGGAATTTTGGTGATACAACTTTAGAGTTTAAGCTGGTGCTTGGGAAAGCTTGGGACAACTTGTCTAGGATTTGCTAAAAGAGTGAAACAGTTTCAATGTTTCATTTTTTAACTTTATAAATGAATGTGGTCTGCGGAATCTATCAAATATAAAATTCAGTCAATCTCACCAAGCTGGATGCCTTTGTAAAACAGGAATGACTTGATGAATAGAAAATTGATTGGAGTTGCATACCCGACAAACGAGCTTCGGGTATTTTGAATAAGGTAGAAGCTGGGTTGGGCTCAGGGATATGGACTATGGTACTGTAGTCAGAGCTCACGAATTCATCGAACGCTTTTTGAAATGTTTTTGTCTTTTCTTATTTTTAAAATTAGTCAGCGAGTTTATAATCAAGAGAAGAGAGATCAAATCTTCTGGACTGTTTTCCATTTAATTTTATTCACATATTTTATAGAATTGGAACACTATAAACGACACAAAGAATCTCTTGAGTTAGAAAGCTATCTTTTACTAAATTCTTTTTTTTTTGAAATAAATCTTATATCCGCCTTAGTATCACTTGCCATATATTTTTTTTCCAGGAAAAATTGAAATGACAAGAAAATTCTGCAACGGACTAACCATTTTTATTAACTATTTCATACATCTTAAATCTCTGGCAGTTGTTGCTACTGTGGAGAAGAAACAAAAACAGCCATCTCCACTTAAGACTAAAAAGTAGCAACACTCAATTTATGTATGGTTTTTATTCACTTGTATACTACAGTTATATATGTTTTATGCTGTCTTTTATCCAAAAGATGGTGAATTCTAACATGAAGGAACAACAGAGAGTTCCAGGCGACCTGTCCATTCCTCTCCAGGCTTCAAGGTGATTGGTTTCTCAACAGCAGCTCCATCCACACACAGCATCTGCTTGTACTCTTCATCCCCAAAATCAACCATGGTCTTGGATTTCTTCTCCCATGGATTCCAAACCACTGTTTATAATCATATCACATTAGCATCAAAATTAAGGCAGAACTTGCAAGTTTCTTTTATTGTTAGTCTACCAAGCAGCAAACATGAGAAACAGTTTTTTGCGGAATATCAAAAGAAACCAAGTAAAGGGGAAAAAACAAAAAGGCTTACCAACATCTGGAAGTCCTTCTTTACGTATCACAAAGGTCCTCTTTTTCTCATGATCAAAAATGGCAATCACATCTGAAGAGCTAAGGTACACCCGATCCACCTGCAAGTAAACCAAAATATTAAGGAAAAAAAGAACCCAGAAACTCTCAGTGCCTATCTCCATTATCAAGACTAATTTCTTTTGATACATGAAAATTATTCAATGGCATCTTACACTCTAAGCTTGCTTGTTACAAGATGGAAAGTGCAATACTTATTGGCCTTTGCCTATAGCATTCTTACAAACAAAAGAAAACGTGAAGTACATCAATCACCTCAGATTCAAATGTCAGTGCATCTCCCTGTTCAGTGAAACGCTCCTTTTGACACAGGTTGTCCAAATAGTCAAGGGTTTCTAAACCTTCTACCCTCACTTCACTGTTAACAAACCGCCCACAGGATGTTAGTAAAACCATTACATCTTAAATAGCTGCAGCTGAGTTTGTCATCATGAATTCTCTAGAAAAATAATTTTATGAAACTTCAATGCCGAAGTACATGTTACCTGATGTCTGAGATTGAGAAATAAGTATGGTAAGCAATTGAGAAGCTGAAAGGCTTGCAATTTATATTCCTTATACGCGATAGCAACATTAAGTTCCCATCCGCTGCCAAAGAGACTCTCAATCGAAACTCGAAACTGCAAAAAGATGAGGTCACCATCAAGTACAAACACAAGTTGAATCATATTGATGAAATCTGATATATTGGTTTGACCAATCTATTATTTGGGAATGAGGCATTTTAGCCAAGTCAGTGAAAATAATATGCTATAATTTTAAGAGATCACATCTAATAAGAATCTTAAGTGAGTAATATGGTTACCTATGTGGCCAGATCTTTAGATCTTCTTCGGATGGCTTAAGTAGCAAGTCAACGAAGGTTTTGCCATTGGAATCTTGGTGATGCAATGGCGGGGGATTGTCGTCGAAAACCCAAATTCTTTTTCTTGCGAATCCATGCTGTTCTAATGACCCTCGATTTCCAAACTTTTTTTTTTTTGAATAAATCCCATTAGCCACACAGAAATCACAATTTGTTATTTGGACAACCAAAATTATCTCAAAATTACCTGTGGGAAGCATATAGGAATTCCTCCTCGTACTGGATGAGGTGGCTTAAAATTTGCCTAAATCAATCCAAAACCAGAAGATTAGGATGAAAAGTTTTCTTCTAACAGAGGAAAAGAGTGGAGGGCCAGGCAGTGAAAGTTTCCAATCCTACACCGTAAATAGACTGAAGAAATAAAATCTGATATTCTTATGCTACCTTACTGCTAGTGAACAGCAATTCTTCTCCTTGCTCAGTCCTCCATGCGAGAACCTGTCCTCCTTGCAAACTAACCTGCATGATCAATACACAACGGCGTCATAATGTCTGCAGAGTCTGCTTTTTTTATTTTTTGGGCAAAGACTAATTTTTATACCAAAAGAAAGCTTCTAGCTTTAGCTATACCATCCTTAAATTTAAAGGAACAATTAAAGAACCGATCAAGTGGTAGATATTTGAAAGGGAAAAGTGTACTGACCCGTACTGAAGCTCCTCGAGGATTACGAAGAACAATCTGATCAATTCCATTTCTATCTTTCACAATTCCAAAAGCTGCTCTTGGATCACAGACTGACCCAGAATGATTCATAGTGAAAACAGAGAGAGGATACAAATAACAAGAAACAGCAACACACAACTCTTACTTTCTGTATATCGTAACACAATAGCTGACACTTCTCAACTCTTTTAACTCCTGAGTAGCACAGGAGATATAAAGGCCTCAGAAGTTAATGAAGCAGTTGAAAATCCGAACTATCCCCCAGCATTTTTCTTGTGACAAACCTTACTTCTCGTGAGTAGAAAACTGAAGCCTAACTACCAATTTAACTATCACCTTAATCTGTTTCAACTCCTAGATTAGATTTGGTGGACTAATATGGATGCCTTTCAACTGGGAACCAGATGCCGAGCTAGAAACACAAGAGTAGCACAAAATTGATTTCCAAGCTGTCTGAAATTCAAGATGTAAGCTAAATTGATTCGAAATGACACCTAGCAAACGAACTTTTAACTTCAAACTGAAATGTTCAAGTTAAACACAGGAACAGTCGATGCGTAACAAAAGAGAGGATAACAGGAAAATTCCAACACCCTAACTGAAGGGTCAAGATTGGACCACATCCTTTGGAGGAAGAGAAGATTGATTTCGTCCACCATGACATAGGTCCTTGTCCTTTTATTAGACAAATATTAAAGGGTAAATAATTCTGAGAAGCTTCATCATCAGGAAGGTAGCTGACTAATAAAGAAATCAGCTGTAACTTGTCTACTAAAGTCTAAAAGGGGGTCTGGACACGAGGGGTTAATCAGCAATATGGGTTTCTGGCGTGGAGATGCTGCGGCAAATCTGATGTGGACTCGAGTGTGAAGCATGCTTCCATGATAGCTACCTTAACTAACACATAACGAAACCGATGAAAGTTTTTCTTTTTTTGGGAATACTAAAGAAAAGCTAGTTTCCCCTAGAATGGTCTCCTCTGCTCCTTAATACTGTTTCCTTTCATATTTCTTAGTTTTTCTATTTCAGCCCAAAACTTGTTGACAAGAATAAACTAGTGAGAAAAAAAGAGGGAACTTGGACACTGTATGACAAATGTGCCCAGTTCCGTTAAAACCTGAAGTAACTTTCGTGAGTTTCCACCAGTATGCTGTTTGCTAGGCCAGAAGTACAGAAGTAATTTGAGAACAATAGGCTAGGAAATTTAATGGAAGCAAGCCACAAAATGCAAGCTTTTTTAACTCGTTAAAACGTTAAATACAACCCCTAAAACAATATGATTTCAGCAGGCAAAAAAGTAGATTTGGGGAGTTTAGTTTAACGTTAATATAGGCTTTGTACTTATTGCTAATGTTCTCATTTTCCCTCCCTGGTGGCCCTGCTGCGACATGGTCACCTTTTTATCTGCATCGCGTTGAAGATTTTCTGAAGTATATGTTTCTTCCTCATATTTGAATCTTCAAACTCTTCACAGAAAACCGTGTATGCTTATGTTTGTGGTTGGTGGATGGGGTTGAGGATATATCCCATAGGTTCAGTCCCTGGGGTCCAACTGAAGGACGCTTGCTGATAGTCGTTTTCAGCTGTGGACAGGAACCAATCTAGCATTGCCGCGCGTTTCTATTCACGGATTTGACAAAAAGAGCAAAGCAGCACATGTTTGACAATGATGTATTTGAGATGCATAAATAAAGACCTTCTAATTCCCCAGAAATCCACTTCACAAACGAAAAAGTACTTGAGAGAAGTGGTTAAGTCATCTCATTTGTGAGTAATATTCAGTCAGATGCATTGCATCTTCCTCAGTTGCATGGAATTATGTTCTCTTTCTGACAAAATCCTACGTGAAATGCACCTTTTGCCCAACTTTAGCAGATTAAAAAGGGACGAAATTTCACACATAGGAAAGGGAATTTAAACACGTTAAGTACATTTCTCTCAACCTTGATGTAGGAAATTCAAACGAACATAAAGAAAAAGTTTCATTATTAGGTGTATCATTAATCAAATTACTGTATTCCACCCGTTAAAAGAAACTTGCCAGAACTTTGCTATCCTTTTGATTGTGTTTTGTTCTGATGATAATCATCTGTTTTTTTAATTGATAATTATCTCTTATTTATAGATAATGTCAATATTATTAACTATTCTTTAACAATTAACAATTGAAAGGTTACACTCCAAATTCATTAGGTGTGTCCTTTCGTTACCATCTCCGGCTTGCACATGACATAATTTAGTTAATAAGATTTTTGCATGTTCTCATACTTGTCTAATAACTCCTATGACTATCATGGAACGAGAGCTCATGATTACATATTTGTTAAGAATATATGACTTTTCGATTAATGAATCAATTTTTGGAGAGATTTTATGTTCAATTCTCTTACTAAAAATAGATAGCCATTTTTTAATACAAAAATATTTCCTAAGTCACTACAACAGAAGTCACTAAAGGCCCCAAATTCATTGCCAAAACATTCTAGCGACGTTAAAAATTCGTTGCACGGATCATTGCAAAATCATAGTAGCAAATATTATCAGTGACATTTTTACAAAATCATTGCAAATTATTTATTGCTCCGATCTCAGATACATCGCCAAAAGAGATAGGCAAGGATAAAACAAATCATCGCCAACAATATTTTGGGACGCTTTCTTTTCATGGCTAAAAGTTATTAGTTACATTATCTAGCATGTAGGTAATAATATTTTGAGACGATTGAGTTTTCATAGCAAAATATATTTGGTAACGGTTTTCAGAATGTAGATAAAAGTAATTATCACATTTTCAAATGATTACTAGCTTTATTCATAACCCGAAGATCAGCAGAATAGTGATTTATTTAACAAAACATACACTTTTTTATTTTTATTTTGCCTACCTTGTTGTTTTAGCTACTCATTTCCATGAAAAATACTAGTTAAGCTACTTAAGTTGAAAGGTCTCAAATTATAAATGAATGTGACAATCTAGAGGGTGTTAAATTTACACTAAATCCTAATTAAGTTGTATATTCATCCAAAGACTCCTAATTCACTAATTTTGTGGGCAATGATTATTCATAACTTAATAGTATGTTCAAAACTAAATCAATTTCAGTCCATCTAAGCCATTAACACGTTCAAACAATTCACATAATGTAACCTAATAATTATCATACAATATGCAAAATTATATACAAAAGTAAAACACATAACCCTCTCCACATTTGAATAACATATTGTCCCCAATGTGATATGGGAGCAAACAAGCACATAAAGGAAAAGAAAAGACAAAAATTAAAGTAATCAGAACTGAAAATAAAAATAGAAAATAGAACTGAAGGCTAATTTGAAAAAAGAAAACTGAGTTAGACAAAGCCTCAAGGAGATGGAGGCGGTGATGGTGTCGGGGGTGGCAATTGAACGCCCTAAGCCTCAAAATATCTGTAGATCCGACGGATATCTTGACTCTGGCATCATTGTGTCTGGACCATCTCCTTCATCTGATGTTCTCTACAAGTGTCTTGTTGGTTTTGAAGACTACATCCAGATCTTCCTTCCAGCCTTGCTCTTCCTCCTCCTCCTCATACTCTTCACTGGACTCTTCTGCCTGTTACGGTGGGGTTAAACTTAGGCTCACCTGACTAGCCCTAATTTTGACATGTGTCTTCTGACTGATATCCCTATGTTCCATATTGTGGGATTTAAGGATTTCAGCCAGCCATAAATGGTGTTGCTTTAGGAATTCAAGGAGCTGAACAGTTAATCTACTCCGGTTCACGCCATAGTATTCCACAATGACAGACACTATGTACCCCATTCCTAGATTGTTGCTCCTCTTGTGTGGAGTCGCAACAATGGCATTTAGCGCATATGTGGATGTGCACAATAGAATACCATGGTCTATGCACCACAACATAAAAAGTTCCTTTATGGAACACTTATTGGTTTCTATTTTGTCAAAAACTAACTGACACATAAGTTGTGCAGCAATAAGTATTCGTGGGATCTTATTACGTTGTTATGAGCATTCTTGGCATGAAAGTGCTCTATTTCAATGAGTTCATTCCAATATTGAGAATGATGAAAATCCTCATACTGATCAATGATGGAGGATTTAAGGAATCCACACATATCGCACATGATTTCTACATTCAGTTCATAAGCTCTTCCTCTCAACCTAAACCACAATTCCTTAGGGTTCCTAGGGTCATAAGTCAGTGAAGTGAAAAATTCCAACATGAGCTCCTAATAGACAGGAAATTGGAACCATATAAATTGGGCCTACTAGATTCTTTCAGCTAGGTTTTCTACCCTCTCACGTAATTCTAGCCTATCATGTGTTTCAAGATTAAAGTATTTGGGAACTACAATTTGTCTAGCAATTAAAGACTAAAAATGAATACCTTCCTCCTCCGTGTAGATCAGGAAGGACACGTCAAATTCTGTTGCTTGGTTTCTTCTTCCGCGTCCCGCAACTTGAATTCATCCTGATTGCTCTTATCGGGGGGAATTGTGAAGAATTTGGAAGAAAATTGAAAGTTTGAAAATTTTTAGAGAGATGTGAGAGCTTTCGTAGGCTTGAAGTCTAGAGAGATAAAGTGAAAATGAAAGTGAATGTAAAAGTAAAGTTAGAACTCAACATACAGGTGGTTAAAAGGGTAAAATGGTAAAACTTTCTTTAAAAGTGCGTGCTATCCTTATTCTGCATTGTCGCAGGCCACGATCGTGGCCGACAGTTTTTCACCACTTCTTGATTTTTTCTTCTTTTATTCTCTTTCCAATCTTTTCAATTTCACTTCTTGAGTCTTTTATGGCCGCTTTTACCTCTCTTTTACTTGCTTAATACATCATCCACTTTATTCCGAAATCTAATTCCATCTTGATTTTATTCGAAAACAAACATAATCCTAACTACGAGATTCAAACGTTCTAACAAAAGTAAACAAGAAACTAATTTTCCATAAGTTGCCTCACATGCAATGCTTCTTTTAACATCAGTAGCTCAACACTCATTTCAACTCACGGTGGTTGGAATGAATGGTGCGATGATAGTGTCGTCATTAATCTCAAAGTTTGCACTTTAGCTACCATGCTACCTTTTCCACCTTCCTTACAATTTTCTTTTCCTTGCCTTCTTCTTCGCAAGTGCTTCTTCTTGAATGCATTCTCAGGATCCTCGATATCCTCCCATTCTCCTCGAGGTTAAGGTTCCTTACTATCCACTGGACTTAGAGGAGATCCGTAGTCTTTCCTTAGCACTTGAAAGGTTATTAGCTCTTTTCCTATCCTCAAAGTTAATTCGCCCCATCAATGTCAATGATTAAACGCATAGTGGCCAAGAACAGTCATAGAACTATCAGGATTTCCACATCTTCATCAATGTCCAATATGTAGAAGTCTGTGGGAAAGGTAAATTTATCAACTTCTACTTGAACATCCTTTATAATCCCTATCAGTTTGTGTATTGTTATGTCGATCGCCTTTACCAAAAACTTGGTGGGTACTAACTCTCTTAACCCCAGCTTCTAACTAAAGGTGTAGGGCATCATGTTTATGCTTGCTCCCAAGCCCGTAAATGCCTATCTATGATGATTCTATTGATACAGCAAGGGATGAAAAAATCCCCTAGGTCCTCTTTCTTCTATGCGATATTAGGATTCTCTTCCTATATTCGCTCCTTCACCTTCTTCTTGATGGATTCCTTTGATGTGAGCTCCGTCTATACTAGTTCCAACACTTCCTTAACCTTTTTTGATTTAATCTCCTGTATTTTCCTTGCTACCCTCTTTGCATATAACTACTTCTGAGCCAAAATAAGGAATGGAAATACACATCGAGTTGCCTTAATTGACTCAATCACTGGCTCACTTGAAAGGAATTCTTGACCTTCTCCTTTATCTCCTTCTTCTTGCACCAGTTCCAGTTCCTCATCCTGGGTCTAACTTATAACCATGATACGTTCCTTCAGGTTAGACTCGGTGTTGCTTGGAAGAGTTCCAACATTTTGAGTAGACATTGCCTCTACTAATTGGCCTACTTGGACTTCCAGATTATGTATGGACGAGTCATGGTTCTTCGTTACTTGCTCAAATTTATTCTCAAGCCTCTTATGTGCGTCCTCTATGCCTCTGATCTTATTTAAAATCTTGTCTAACTTCGATTCCATCGAGATTGCTTTATCTTGTTGAAAGCCCGATTATCCCCGAGGCCTAAACTGTCAGCCAGTGTTGTTTAACCATGAAAAGTTAGGGTCGTTCTTCCACTTAGGGTTGTAAGTATTGGACTAGGGATTGTTACCCCCTCCTCATCTATATTGTACTCCCATATAGTTCATTTGCTTAGAATCTCCTTCCTTCATCAAATAACAATCCACGATATCATAGTCTATCTGCCTACAGAGCTCACACTTTAAATGTACAGCTTTTACCAGAGCTACAGACGACACCTTCATGTTGTTAAAATATCGTGTTAAGTTATCGATCTTTGCTTGCATCTCAGTCATTTGATCAACCGTGACGATTCCCTTCTGCTCTCTGAAGGTAGCAGGTTACCTTCCCCACTTATTCGTCCACAAACAGTTCTTGCTCGCCATCCCCTCAATCGACTCCTCCGCTTCATCAATAGTCTTCTGCATTAAGGATCCTCCTGAATCTGCATTGATCGTGTCTCATATCGGTAGGTTAACTCTATTGTAGAAAGTCTACAACAGGAACTCCTTCAATAGGTTATGGTGTGGGCACTTCCTTTGTAAATCCTTATATCTTTCCCACGCTTCGTAGATTGATTCCCTATCACCTTGTTGGAAATTGGTGATTTCCTTAATAATCTTCTTGGTCTTATTCAACGGGAAATAATTGTTCAAGAAGGCACGAACCAGCCGATCCCATGTCGTAATGTTGTCTAGGCTCAATGAATGGTACCAAACCTTCACTCTATCTCTAAGGGTAAAGGGAAACAGTCTAATTCGGACTACATCTTTTGACATCTGATGATACCAGAAAGTATCACAAATCTCAAGGAAATTGACTATATGCGTATTCAGGTCCTCGTAAGCCAATCTATAAAATTGCATATTCTACTAAAGCATATTGAAAAGTGCAAGTTTAATCTTAAATAAGGCCTCTTGAACAAGCTGCCTAGCTACTCTTTGGCTCACTGCGTTGAACCCCAGCCTCATGAAGTCCTTCATGGTCCTCTGTTGCCATCCTTGGTTCGCTCCATGATCCATATTTTGTTGAAACTTCTCAGCCATTGTTGATTTTTTGATATCTTCTTCCTCTTCTCACCAAGCTTTCCTAAGGGTTCGTTCTAGTCGATTAATATCTAAATCTAACGTTTCCGCTGCATGAGTCGAACCTCTCGTAACTCTTGTATTTATACAAGAGCACGATTTCTGAAATAACAAGAAAGAATGAAAAGAAAAATTAAAAACTAATTTAAACAAACACCTTAAACTATAGAACTAAACTATCGCCTCCCTGGAAATGGCACCAAAAATTTGATCAACGATTTATGTATGATATGTTTTAATATTTTTAACCTCAATAATACCACAAGTGCATGGGTCGTTCGCGTAGTACCTAAGGTATCGATCCCACGAGGGGGGAGTCAATCTAATCCTAGAATTTAAGGTCGGAGACTATTAAACAGATATTTAACAGACAATGAATTTAAACATGAGAACTAAATAAATCAAATAAACCAAATCAAATAACAAAACAATAATTGACAATCAAAACTTAATGAAAACAATCAACGAACAACGATTAACAACTTCAAATTAAAAAAGAATAACAATTAATGGAAATTGATTGATTTGTTGAACAATGATAGCACACCCTAGAATTTAACCTAGTGAGTTAACTGAAAGAGAGAAAAGGAAAATTATCTATCTTTAATGCCAAACTAATTGATTACGATTTATCGAATTAATGGTTCTAGATAATCCTAGGGTCAATTACTCTCTCTCAAGTTATAATGGCCTAAACATAAACCCTAATCAGATTATGGAAAGTTGTAATATCTCAATTAACAACTTATCCAAAATGTAATCAGCTCTTAAGTTCTCTAATAAGCAATTGGAAACCTATATATGATCTCTCTACACAAAAATTACCAACCTGATTTAGTTTTGTATCTATTAAATTACCTAACTCTCGTTAACCCAATTTAATCATTTTTTCTTGATTCACCTTCTCAGTTTATTATCGAGATATGAAGTGCAGAATTAAACCACAATTAATTCAATAAACACATAAAACAATAAGATTTTATTAAATCAAAAATAATATTCCAAAGGTGAGTATAGAACATAATTACAATTCAATTCTATCATCAAACTATATATCCCAATTCTATAATCAAATAAAACTAAAACTTATAGGAAATAAACTTGAATGGATAATGGGAGGTCGTGACTTCAGAAAGCTTCTTATTCCGAGTAGCACTTTGAGTCTATGTCATCTTCCTCTTCTCTCTTCCTTTACCTCTTTCTTGATCTCTCAAGGTTTTCTCTTTTAGGGTTTCATCGTGGTGGCCAATCAAAAGCTCCTTCTTCTTGTCTTTTATGTTCCTTAAATACCTTGGCAGCCCTATAGTTCATTTGGGGTTGAAACGATCCGAAAAATTCTTTGAAACTTGATGTTTTCACCTGTTTTTGTATCTGCTCGACACAGGCCATGATCGTGGCCAACGTTTAACCCTCTCTATCACGATCATGGCCTAGTTCAGACCTCTCTTGTCATGATCGTAGCCTAGGGCATGGTGGCTCATATCTCTCTGTCACGATTGTAGGTGGTAATTTCAGCCCGAAAGTCTCCGAAACTTCTCCATTCTTCACCCTTGACCTTGAAACACTAACAAACACATCAAGGTAGCTCAAAGACTCACACTAACCCATAAAAAACACTTAAACACATAAACTAACATAATTAAAACCTAAATACACACTAAACACTCAAATTAACACTTAACACGTAGCAAATTAAACCTTAAAATATGATGCAAATCACAACTATCAACAAAAACGTAACAATTTAAAGTGAGTCTCATGAGCATTGCATATATAATTGATATGTATGTTTTAAATGATCGAAATGAACTGTTCTGAATGTGAAATAAGTGGATAAAATGTTATTTGATGCTATATGATGTTAGAGTAGTGCTCTAAAGGCAATCACCTTTAGCACTTTTGTACAAATTTAATTTCATTAATAAAGTGAAAGGAAATTTTTATTGATTTGATATTCATTTATATATGAATTGATATTGATCTTAAATCAAATTAATGAAGTCCATGATACAAAACATAGCATGAAGGAAATCATGATGAGATCAAGATAATGAAATTCCTATCATTTGCAGTTATATTAGTATCTAAATAATCCCTAGTCATAGGATTAATAAAAACAGGACATTATTAATCCAGACAGACTAGCCATGTTATACAACTTGATTTGATCAAGCAGTGGATCTCACAAACTGTAAGCATAAGTTGTTTAGAGATAACATGTAGATGCTTACTAAGAGTAGTAAGTACAACAGATGACCCGCTATGAGATTATCATATGGATAATCTATCGAATGTGAATGATTAATCTCATTATAGCAATGGTACAAATATCCTTAGACTTGAGGTACTTAAGGATATCTTGGATACGAATCCTGTGCTTTGACATCATTTCTTGTTACCTCAAGATGAGGTCACTCTTAGGGTGGTGACTAGGTAAAAGTATTTATATTTGAAGGTAATTGGGTAGCCAATAAAGGATTCGCCGCTCCTAATAGAAGGAGATGATACCCACGACCTCTTATCGGAGTCATTACTCGGGAATCTCTAGCCAGAGCAGTTATGTGTCATGAAGAGAGTCTTCAATGACACATAAGAATAATGAGATCCTAGGACAAGAACTAACATCACTTGGACTAGATATCACGTAGTCAATCTAGTGGGAGTTGACATATAGCCCATACTTTAAACCAAGTAGGGTATAGTATGGTGAACGGACGAATTACACTGTAATTGTCTATGGCAATGTTTATAAGTTGGATAATTAACTATCGAAGAGTTTGTGTATTAATCCATTTACATTCCGACAAATTGGCATCATGAAACCCTTCATGATTTGATTGAATTAAGAGTTAATTCAAGTTCCTAAAATAACTGAAAACCTAAGGGTCACATGCATAAAATTGGATGAAAAACATGGTGTGTATGGCTATTTTAAACAGACCACAATCGTGACTCATAAGGCCACGATCGTGGCCGAAGGCGAGCTAGGCCATGATCTTGGCCAATAAGGCCACAATCGTCACAGAGGCCACAAAATGATATATAAATGAGTTCTTCACTTATGTACACGAGCTTTTTCCATTTATTACACACTCAAGTGATGGAAAAAAGGCTCTAGAAGTATTCTAGAGAGAGTGAGAAGAGTTCTTGAGTTGTCTTCATGTAATTTATGCAATTGTTGTATAAATCAATAAGCATGTAAGATAACCTTGATCTATCTCCCATTTGAACATTTACTTGAATTTATCAAGTTTGGTGTTCTAAAACCCTTACACATTGTTTCGTCTTCCTTCTTTGCGTGTTCTTGAGTGATCAAAGAAGGGGTTTGGTATTTACAACAACCCAAAAAAGGAGAAGAAATAAGAAAAGAGGAGAAACAAAGGTAAAAATGTTTTTATATTTTATGTTCTTTACATATCCTTGCATGCATGTATGATCTAGTGGTTTCGACGTTGTCATGGTGTCGAAATCTTGATTCTGACACTCGTTGCATATACATGCATGTGATGCATGCAACCATGGTTAACCCAACATATGTTGAATTAATGAAATGATGTGCTATATGTGTAAATACTTAACTGCAAATTGAATGTGAACAGTGAACTAATTATGGTATGGGATATGATTGAGCATCGAGGATGATCTACTCACTGAGTTTGCAAAACTCACCAAAATCGCAACGTTGTCTGTTAGGTTCAAGGGATAGCCTATTAGACCAATTGGAGTATAACCACTGCATTCCGATATGAGTTTGAGGTTAGTATCAGTTGGCATCTACATACTTTTTTGTTATTTTAGTATTAAACATTGTATTCCGCAAGCACTATTTATTGTACAAATGAATTCAGTTTGCAATAACAGTTTGACTAAACACGCTTTGAAACTATAATGGACCCAGATAATTTCTGAAATTTATGATCTCTGTATTAATTCTGACATTTTTTATTGAAATTTTTATGAATATAACGGGACATTAATGATTATTGTTTTTCCGAAATATGCATGTGATGTTTGAAAAATTTTGCAATGAGTATGATTAATTGACTATCCTAACATGTCACCCTCGTAGAGTATGTTCTCGGATACCGACGATATGTTCGTGAATATGCATTATAAGAATGGGGTACTACACATATAGTTCAGTATAGCTTATTTTAATACATAAGAAAAAATCCTACATTAGATATAGTCAATTAATTAATATGATAAAGCCCTTTAATTTTGATGTGTCATTATTCTAATTATTTTGATTGGAAGACCAATCAAAAACAAAGTTCTAATCAATTATTTTCTTCAAACTTCTCTTATACCATTTACATGTTTTCGAATTAGGCTAATCTAATTCCAAAGCATCCTTAACAGTCTACTTTTTGCTTGAAGCAATGTTAAGAGTAAAGTCATGTACTTTGCTTCAACTATTATAAAAGCTAAACAATTTTTGAATTACAACTATTGCATTAAGTTATTAAGAGTAATAACATGCAATGTTAGATTGTTTTCCAGAGAGGTATCACATATGGAATAACTGCACTACCGAAATGATGAATCATCTCATAAATGCCATAATTTATAGAAATCTAGGTTCATTATCATAGTTTACATTTTCTATAAAAAAAAAGGAACTAGAAGTCACTCACAAAACTTAGAAAGTCATAAAATAAATTATTTGATTAACACAATAGGCAACTTATGCTTATATGAAATTATGGTTATTGTAATTTAATCAAAATCACAATTTCAACTAAATTTATCATATTAAATTATAATTATTCCATTGGTAATTAGAAACTCATTTCTAATTATCATGGAAGTAATCAAATTAAACTATGAATTAGAAACTTGTTTCTAATTATATATATTGTTTGAATTAATTAATTCCAATGAATAAAAATTCATTATTAAAATTTTGAATGTAATAATTTAAATTTAATTAGAAATTTATTTCTAATTAATATTAAACTAATCAATTCAAATTTATAATTCAATTTAGAAACTAATTTCTAAATATTATTAAATTAATTCATATTTTTAATATATGTAAATTTAGAAACTCATTTCTAAATAAATTTTGTCATTTAGTCTAATGTAATATATGTTAATTATAATATCACTTGTCTGATTGTCCAAGTCTAAAACTCCTCGTTTTCTTATTGCAGCCCAAGACAGGAGTACTTCTTTGAAAACAAAGGTTGACCCAATTATTATTTTTGTTTCTGGCCCAGCCCATATGTCTAATTGTGTGTTTTAAAGTTTCCGGCCGTCTCCTTCAATCTCTGAACTGGCGGAAGCAACAACATCAGGCGGGAGGCGGCTCTTTCAGGTGCTGCCGGAGGAAGCAGTGACGGCGTTATCCCTTACTGCTGCCGCTTGTGGGAATCCCACAGGCGGTGAGTCCGAAGCTCGGATAAAGGAGGAGGAGCAGAGGCAAATATAGTCATACGAAAATAAATTTGTTAGATCACCAATTTTACTTTATGGATTCTATCATCGCCCGTTAACCTTGGCTTCACAAGGTTGTATTCATTATCGTCGGTCTTTCCATATTTCAAACTCTTCTATAATTCTTTATGAGACCTGAATGCATGAGAAAGCTATTTCCATTTAATAGTAATTCGGTTGGTGGTGTGGATCTAACCTGCCTATAAATTTGTCAAGATGAAATTCCGTTGGACATCGATCTATAAAATATTATCTTTTTATAGATCAATATTTTTTTTTTCGAACCGGTTGACTTAGAACTGACCCGGCCCAACTGCCAAGCTTACCCCATAGTTGGTTAGAACTCGGCCAAGATATTCAAAAGGACATTGGCTATGTATTATTATATTATGTATCGTTTAAACACTAACACACTCCAAACCTATACTTTTTTTCAAATGATAATTATGTATTCTTTTGCAGTCCATCAATATTTTCTTTTAACAATTAATAATGAATAGCTCACACTCCAAACCTATGAGGTGCATCTTTTCATTAACAGTTGATGCGGAAACATTAAATTAAGACCATGTATCAAGCTATGGACATCACAACCAACTCCATTTTTACATCAATTGAAAAAATAAGAATGTCTTGAGATTGAAAAATAGATATTTATAATGGTTGTGAAAATAAAATTGATGATGATGTTAATTTAATTTAAAAGTTGGATTTATAGTTAATGGATGCTGCAGTGGCTGGTAGTATAAGTCAAAAAAATCCCCATCAAAAGAAACATATGTTTATACACAATTCACTTAAATTCAAAGAATGTGCAAATGCATTTACTTATAAAGGTGAGTCAATTAATGCATCAGTCGTCTCATTCCCTGATAGTGCATAACCAAGAAAAATGGATCGTTCATGATAATTTACACCATCAAAATGAGCAAACAGAATTTGGACGGGGTATCAAACTTAACTACATCACCAAACTCAAAAATAAGTTACTCAACTCCTTGCATTTATATTCCTTAGTCTTCTTTGCTGAACACAATCAATACCATAGAAATACTTACCATCCTTTTTATTTCATTCTAGATAATATCTTATACACTAATTTTGCATATCATTTTTCCATCTTTATTAATCCCAATACGTCCATATAATTAAGAAAATTCTTTCGTAAACATTTCATACTTTTATACCTCGTATCCTAATAACAATTGAATATACATTATTGATTGAATTAATTATATAACTATTATTCAATTATAATCTACATATTACTTGGCTATCCACATCCTAACGTTGCCTCACAAATCGTAGATATCATTTTTGTGTACATTTTAAAACTTTATTATGGTCCAAATATCTTCAACCATATGACAACATGCCTAAGCATTGCAACCAATTTTTCCACTTACTTTTGGTTTCATTCTATGCATCCCTTATGATTTATGCAACTAAACTTAGTAACAACAAAGTTTCTTCTCTTAAACCCTTGTTTATCATCTTTCTTTCCTCTTTTAGCAATTGTGAACCAACGAAACCTTGTATAATTGTGTTACAAATTAAATATAATTTCTATACTTTCAAACTTAATTCCTATTTTCAATAACGTCGTCATAGCAATGTTCTTCATGTGACTAAATTGGGTCATCACATTTAGAAAGCTCTTCTCATTCTATAATTTATTACTTATCTCTACTACACCACTACATTAAACAATAAAAACTACCATACTAAAAATCATAATATTATATAAGAATTACCATTGCACACTATAATAATAAGTACCACTTCACATTGGGTTATCCATGTCAATCAAACATTTACTAAGAATTATTCAATTTCACACTAATTATATCTCAGGCATTATACAAAAAGTTCCACCATATTGTACATAATATACCACTGGATAATACAAAAAATATTACCACATAATACAAAATATACCACTCCACACTCCAATAAATGTCAATTTACAATACAAATATCACTTCGCTAGATTATTTATGTCAATTAAATACATAAAATTATTACAACTCCATATAAACTATACCTCAAGCATATAAGAAGCATATTGTTAAATAAAAACTACCACTATATTATATGAGAAAATATCAGTAGACCATAAAAAGAGTACCAGTATATTATACCAAAAATATTAATATATTTTAGAAAAATATTACTATACTATGTAGAAAAATATCACTTCACACTAGGTTATCCATGTCATTCAAATACATGCTAAAACTTATATAATCCTACTAGCTATACCTCAAATAAGACAAAAAATTCACCTCATTATACACAACATACCACTTTATAATTAAGAAATACTACCACATACAACAAAATAATATTACTTCAAAATATAATAAAATATCAAATACATATAAAAATTAAAATAGCTCGCCAAGAACTATACCACGGGCATTATATAAAAAATACCGCTACATTAGAAACAAATACTACCATATTATACAAATAATAACATTTTATTCCACAAAATATAACACTACATTTTACAACCAATATTAGTGCCCATGACTTCCATTAAGAGATCACAGAGGACAATATCCTTTTTACCTTTTTTCCTAATTTACTTAAAGTCTACATAATGTGTTCTAATTGGAAGCATATAAATAGCAAATGAATATTTTAAATAGAGAAGTTTCCACCCTATAATTTCTTTTTATCAAATTCTATTATAAGGACACTGAAAGAATAGCAACTAATTTCTTCAAATTAAGCTAGAATTTGGAGTTCCAATCTTATTGATAATATAACTCAACAAACTACAAGAACTAAAAAGGTAAAAAAATTACCATAAAAAGATCTAGCTTCAGTATTATTCAAACCCAATTTGTTAACCAATGAACTATTTCATTGGATTATCATTCTAATAAAAATAAAATTTATTGTAATAATTTATAGCCCTTCTACTTTAATACCCTTAACTGAAAGGCTATTCTAGGAAGATAACCTTACGAGATTGATAATTCATAGGAATTAACTATTATAAAATGGTGAATTATCTATAAACTATTGCGCTTTGTCATATTACACTACAAGAAAAATATGTTTTAGCAACGAAAAACAAAGATTTTCCTTTGGAAAACAAATTTGGTGCCAAAAATTACTGACAAAAAGAGTCGTTGGAGAAATGGTCATAGATAAATTTTAGCGACGGATATTGTCAATCCGTCACAAATTTAACGACGGAATATTGTATAGCTATTGGCACATTTCGTGACGGAGTTTTGTATTTTTCATCAGTAAATTTACCGACAATAATACAATATTTCGTCACTAAATTTACGACGAATTTACAATATTCCATTAGTGAAATTAGCGACGATAAATTGTAAATCTGTCGTTAAGTATACCAATGGAGTTGCAATATTCTATCACTAAATTCACCGACATATATATAATATCCGTCGCAAAATTTTACCTATAGGCAACATTATCCATCGCTAAATTTTTCCTGACGGAATACATTATTTTGTCAGTAAGTTACTAATGGAATTATAATATTCCACTGCTAATTTACCGACTGAGTATTTTAATTTCGTCGGAAAATTTAACTATTATAAATTTCAACCACCATTTCTTACTTCCTACCCAAGTTTTATGTTGATAATCTTTTGATTTTTTGTACATTTAATGTAAATAATATAACATTGATTGATAATATAAAGTTGAAATTATCCTAATTAGTAATATAATAAAAAATTATAATGTACACCAATAAGTATCTCGAAAATAACTGCAAATTAATAATTCGTACAAAAACTTAAAGAGTAGCAAAACATCAAATACATTTACTTATCCAACTAAGCTACGCAATTGTTGAAGGTAGATGCTCTGCCTGTTGCAATGACATCTTGTCCCTCCCCTTCCACTCATCGACCTCATTATAGAGTTCATCAGCCTCTCTACTATGTTCTCAAGCTACACGACTCTCTAATTTGATGCAAACTGCTTACTAGATCCAGCCGTAGTGGATATGAAAGATTGCGAATAAAATGTATTTACAAATGAGCCTAAGTCAAAAATCCTTCCACGGTGGTCCCTACCACCCACTAAATCAAGATATATCAGACTCTCATCAACAGTTTCAAAGTTCTGAGACTGTCATTCAATGCTTTCTTATATATGGTCCTATCATTATAATTGTTTATATTAATAAGTGATAATTTTAAGAATTAATATCAAAATATAGATTTTACATACATAAAGTTGCCTACATCGGGTATTGACGAAGGTCACACCAACATACTTCTTAGTATGGGTATGCAAAAAAAGCTAGCATAGTGTTACTTCAGAATAAATTGTTATAAGTAAACTACAATTTACAAAAATTTTGGCAAAGTTTCCTTTATTTTTATGATATTTACCCCCTGTTAAACAAAAAAATGTACTCATCAACACAGTCATTAATGACACCAGACATTTAAAACATTATTATTCTCCATAATACACATATATTTTCATTCTAAATTTCATACATGAAATTACATTGAAATCAAATTTCATACATCAAAGTACAAAAATCAAAATATAAATGTAAAGTTTTGATACTTGCAAGTTTCTATGCATGCTCTTGGAGGGTTATAGACCCTCCAATGTGTCTCTCCCTTTGGTCCTCCATGTCTGTTTACAAAATTGAGCTCTCAAATGGACATTACCTCGGGTAATACTACTGCCAACAACTCTATATTTCTTCAAATATAGAAGAAGGTTATACATCATTCTTATATATTGAACCAAGAAAGTCTCTATAACATGTACAAGCTCACCTATCCCATACATTATAAATTACAACATCAAATTTTGAATCCCAAAAAAATCTTTTTAAAAAAAGAAAAACATACTATAAATATTTATAAACTATAATATTTATCTAATTAATGCATAAAATTAGATAAAATAAAAGGATTAAAGAATATGCTTTTTGTACCTCAAACTCTTGATTATAAAAATCTTTAGTCGCCTGAGAGATATTCTTCCATATATAGCCCTCAAGATCTATCCTCTCCTTGAACTTAGATGAGATATTTCTAGAGTATGTTCTAGGTAGAATCGACCTAATATATAAACATTTTTAGATCATTTTCAAATTAAAACCTATAACTTAAGTATAAACCTATGGTGTTATCATGCATGTATTACAAGACTTTTAGAACTTCACTCATAGAATTGTTAACAATTGTGATGTAAGTTCTTCCATCAACCCCCTTAGCTTTAGGCTGGAGGCCGCCTCCTTCATCCGTAATATTTACCCCTAATATCTTAATAGGTATAGGGCTGGATTATGTAGCTGGGGTATTGGATGATGTAGCAATAAGTAGGGAATGTGACTCTACAGAGGATGTATGTAGGGAAGTTGATGTCTGATCTGGATGTGCAGTACTTGATTCTGTAGCATCTGCAGAAAGTGATGCTTCACTTAGAGATGCACTGGCTCCTCCAAATCGTAGTAACCTTGGCTACATCATATCCTATTTTCTCTTTTATGTCATATTTTTAAGTTGAAATTCACATTTTATTGATTATTCAACTAATAGAACAATATAAATTAAATATATAACAATATATTATTTATGCAATAATAAATTTATTCATATAATATTCTATTACTTACACAAATTAATTATTATCATCACTTAATTGCAAATCAAAATCATCATCATATTCTTTTTCTGAAGAATTAGAATCAAACTCAGGCTCCTTTTTAGATCTGTCGCCCTCCTCATCCTCTCCAAATGAAATTTCAACATATTCATTATTTGGATCTTTCAAAGGTTCGTTGTCGTGATATATTACACATGCATTTATTTCATGAACATCTTCCTGAAACGCTTCACTTTCAATTCTCTTATTTTCTCCTTTTCCATATAATTGAAAAAAAAACCTCTAAGTTTTACTTTGCAAATGGCTAACCAATCTGACTTATCTCATCATAAGCTGGGAAAAGGGACATAAAACACTTGGATCGTTTCCATCGCCAACGCGAAAGGTTCAAATTGTCTAAATATTTTCATTGGTTGATTTCAACTAGGTTGTATCTATTGTGCACTTTTATTCCAGCATTAGGAGTTGGATCAAACCATTCACACTTAACTATCACACTCTGTTTTATTGGCAATGCAGGGTAATCAATTTCAAGTATCTCAATAATTTTACCATAGTAATTCATCAATTCTCCCTATATGCAAACCCCACAATTTACTATTGCCATACTATAACCATGATATTCTGTATGAAAATTTTATCCATTAATAAAATACACCAGCTATGATTAAATAGTTCACAAAGATCTTTCCATAAGATCACATATGATCTTATTCTCTATTGCATTTTATGAGGCCTACACAAAAAATTATCATATTAAATAGTATAATGTCATTTAAACACTTTGATTTGATAATTCAACCATTTCAATTATTGCAAGTGAAAACTTAAATATTTCTCATACTATCAAGGAAAGTATCTTTCAACTTCTTTATTGATATCATTTTATATTGTTTAGCGCATTAGCTCGCATAACTGATAGGGGTAGATTGCATAATGTTTTAGTGGGTAGTTTAGTATATGTTTAGTTGTTAAATTGAATTATTAGTGCATGTTTAGGCCATGATTATGTTATTTAGTTAGATATTTGTGATTCGAGTGTTTTATGGGTTAGAGCCTACTGTTGAGCTTAAATTTTGTGTATTTGAGGTGCCTTGATGTGTTTGTTAGTATTTGAAATCAGATATCAAAGAGTCGAAAAGATTTAGAGGAAGCTCGATGGAAGATCTAGGCCTATAATGTGACTTAGGCTACGATCGTGATAGAAGAAAAATGGCCTATAGATATAGACAAGCTTTGAATACTTAACTTTTTGGGGTTATTTTGAACTTTTTGAACCTGAGTAAAACCTAAATTTTACCCTAAATAAAAAAGACTATAGAGAGGGCTAAGAACCCTAATTTTTAGAGCCTTCTGTCTGCCATTTTGGGAAACACTCAAGAGGAAAGAAGAAGAGAGAGAAAGAGGAAGAGAGGAGAAAGAAACGGGTCTTCACGGTTGCTATTTTCCTAAGGCATCTCGATCTCCATTCCACATGTATTTCTTTCATCTTTGTTTTCATTTTCTTAAATGTTAAGATGAATACAAATATGTTTATGGATTTTGGTTTGATTGAGATGTTCTAACTTTCTTTTAGGATTTTATCTTGAGTTAATGTTAATCTAGTTATTTTTGTGTTATTTTGATTGGGTATTGTGATTGATTGTTGTATCTTCATGCTTTGGTAACAAATCGAGAGGAGTCAAATGAAAAATGATTGGGTCGGTTTAATGAGAGTTAGGCGATCTAATAGACTATGGAATAAATCTAGTCGATTATTATATGAAGAGAGATCTAGTGTGAGACTCTACTATTTATTAGAGATCTTAAAAACTAATTAGGTTTAGGATTATTGGTAATTGAGAGATTACCCATTTGGTATTTAAACCAATTAGGGATTATTAATTAGGGAACGTGATTATAACTCGAGAAAGAGTAATCTCCCTTTTGATAGTCTAGAAATGACACCCTAATAACACATAAATGGCTAAATTAGCATTAATGATAGGAAGAATCCCCTCTCTCATAATTTGGTAACTTTTCTTGGTTGATTTCCATTATGACTTTTTTGTTGCTCGATTTTAATTTCTTTTTGTGTTAAACTTGTGAATTAATTTCTTGATAATCACTTCCCTGTATTATTTTTCAGTGCAATTTTATTTTCATTTTATTAATTTTCTTAGGCTTAGATAATGTAGGCTTATGTTTGTTCACACCTCCTCATGGGATCTACCCTTCACATACTACATTTCACGACCCATGCACTTGCGATATTTGAGGGCTATAAATAGCGAAGCTTGCCTACATCAATAAGTTTTTGGCGCTGTTTTTAGGGAGTTAGTAGGATTAGTTTAATTCTTTTAGTATACAAAATTTTTACCATCTCTTGTGATTGTGGTACCCAATTATAAGAAATATATAAAAGAAGGGAGATAAAGAATTTTGGGTGCAAAGTAGAATACATATCAAATTGGATGTCACAAGGCAACTATGAGGAGTCCAAAATGTTAAATGATGGAGGAAATATATTATAAGGAGAAAAGGACCCTTGTAGAATTCAATGAGGCATAATTTGATTGGGGAAGTCATCATTCTTATTGGAACATATACAATCCAGGGTGGTAGAACCACCCAGCTTTCTGTTGGTCTACCAATGTAAAGACTCACTTGAGACATCAAAACCTCTTCGTATTTAAGCAAGAAGAGTCCAGTTTATGGGATTCTAAATTGGAAAAGATCATAGATAAGCTTATGAACATGGAAGAGGCCCAGAAGAGACTAGAAGCGAAGCTTACTCAAGTAACGGAAGATCATGCCTCTTCTATTCACAGCCTAGATGTTCAAATGGGCCAACTTTCTAGGGAGTTTTGTAAGAAAATTGTGGAAAACTGTCTGCGCAATATGAAAATAAATTCAATAGAGCAATGTAAGAATATCACACTTAAGAGTGGGAAAGAGCTAGGAGAATCAACGGATCGACAAGCCGAAACCCAGCTTATAGAAGACTAAGAGAAGCATTAAAAGGATGAAGAAAAGAATAGGGACCCTCCATACATTCCTCCTCCATCTTATACACCAAAATTACTATTTGCAGAAAGACTCCAAAAGAAAAAATTGGATATCTAATTTGCAAGGTTTGGAGAAAAGCTCAAGAAATTGAAAATTACCTTGCCCTTTATGGAAGCTTTAAAGAGCACACCTATGTACGTAACATTTCACAAAGACATATTCTCAAACAAGTAGACTTGGGATGATAATCAAACGGTAACCCTAATGGAAACCTCCAACTCCTTAATTACCAACCACATGCCTTTAAAATTGATAGATCCAAGGAGTTTTACAATACCATGTGTAGTTGGTAACTTAACAATTTCAAAATGTTTATGTGACATACGTATAAATATTAACCTTATGCCTTGTCAATTTTTAGGAGATTGAGGATGGGAGATATGAAACTAACTTCTATGCTTATTTGTTAACATGTCAATCAATGAAAAGACTGTTGGGGTTAGTGGAGGATGTACCTGTAAAAGTGAACAAGCTTGTCATCCCTGTGGATTTTGTCATGCTAGACTTTGAAGATGATAAAAAAAAGTCCACTAATCCTGGGCTTACCATTTTTTACCATCGGAAAATCTTTAATCAATGTCCTTAAAGATAACCTTATCCTTCGTATGGTGATGAACAAGTGAAATTAAATATGAATAAGGTATTAAAGAATCCAAAGGAGGGTGACTCATTCAGGAGAATTGATGTGGTTGAATCTTTTAAGGAACAAGAAAAAGAAGAAAATATGACAATAAACATAGAGCTTGAAGTAGGTAAGAAAGTCTTTGTTCATAAAGTGGAAGTGGAAGAAGAGATGAGGGTGGCTGAACAAGAAGGGTGGCTGAACAAGAACAAGAACAGATCACCCTCTTACAAAACAAACTGTTGGATCTAATAAAAGATTCAGGGAGTTTTGCTATTCCCTATTTTATTGACAGTTTGTTAGTAAAAAGGACATTACTACACTTAATTGGTTTCATTAATTTCATCAATATTGTCCTTTTTATTATTTTCCAACATGTAGCTTATTTATAAGTTACAAAGCTGAAATTAGGAAACACAAGTAGAAGCAAACCACTCATAATTGATGCCGCTAAGCTTCCAAAGATGTAAGGTCAAGCTAATGACTATAGCTTAGCACATTTACTAGTTAGATTTAAATTGTTGTGTAGTTAAATTTGTTTTACACTCCAAAAATAAGTTTGTAATGATTTGTAATGGTTTGGATTGTTAACTCTCTTATTCCTTTTAAAGCAATTATAAGATAGGGTAACAGTCTTAGGTGCTAAGCACATTTGGTCTCCAACACCATCGCCATCACCACCTCAATCGCTATGATAGGTTCTTATGCTCTAACCCTTATCTTTTCATTTCTTTCTTTATTTTGTTTTTATGTTTTTGTATTATTTTATTTTGATTCCCACCTTGTATGTTGTTTTCCCTTCTCACATTGAGGACAATGTGTTGTCCAAGTGTAGGGAGGGGTACATTATGTACATTATATGCTTTATTTTGAGTGTGAGTTTTGCATATTATATGTTAGTTTTGTTTAGGTTTGCAATTATATGTTAGTTTTGTTTAGGTCTGCATGATGTGATTGGTTTGAATGCGTCAATAGCTAGGACTTAACAAAATCGGTTTAGCTTTGAACATATTCTTTTAGGTTGCGGAGATTTATTAGCTTGTAAAATTAGTATTCTAGGTTGTTTCGGTTAAATATATATGTTAATTAGGATTTGATGTTGATTCGTTCACTCTAGGAATTTACCACATTCATTTATTATTTTAGGCCAATTGAATAAGTAGCATCGTTAGTATCTTTTTTATGAGAATGATTAGTTTAAGAAATAATGTAGGCAAGAAAATATTGTTTTAAAAAAAGTTGTGTCATTCTTAAACAAATAACTATTCAGCTAGTCCTTTTTGAAACAAATTAGGATATGAATGGAGCTAGTAGCCAGTTGAGAATGTGATGTAGCTGAGTAATCGGGGACATTCATCACAAATGTTTGCTTTCGCATCAAAAGGCTATGCTGACATTCCAACTAAGCCATTTAACAAAAACATAGCCTAGTTGAGTGACCGGTGGACATTCATCACAAATGTTTGCCTTCGCATCAAAAGGATAAGTTCATGCTAATAAAATTAACAAAAATAGTGTGTTGTTTAATAAATCCTACTAATCTTGTGAATAGCATGATTTCTTATGAAAAGATGTATAAGGATAGTTACAATTTTGATTGACTAAATAATTATCAATATGTGTGTGTAAGTGATAAGAGTGAATGAGTTTGACATTAAGGTTTTAATTAGTATGTATATTTAGTTCTAAGTACTTAGACACATATTTCACAAGTTAATAAGTGAGAACAACTTGAAGGATCGTGTTTGTAGTTAAATTTGTTCCGTGAAGTTTAATGTCTTTGTCCCATTAGTGCATATGTGTATATGTTGTGTTTGGGTGTGTTTTGTTTTTCTTGTTTTGTCTTTGATTGAGGACAAGCAAAAGTTTAAATATGGGGATGCTGATAGAGGTAGATTGCATAATATTTTAGTAGGTAGTTTAGTATGTGTTTAGTTATTAAATTGAATGATTAGTGCATGTTTAGATCAGGATTATGTTATTTAGTTAGATATTTATGTTTCAAGTGTTTTATGGGTTAGAGCATACTATTGAGCTTAAATTTTTGTCTATTTGAGGTGCCCTAATATGTTTGTTAGTGTTTGAGATCATATATTGAAGAATGGAGAAAATTTGGAGGAAGCTCGATAGAAGATCCAGGCCCACAATCGTGACAAAAGCAAAATGGATAGACCATGATTGTGGCCTAGGGCCCACGGTTATGTTTATACAATAGCAGATGCAGATCAGCTTTGAAAACTCAAAGTTATAGGATTATTTCAGACTTTTTGGGCCCAGGTAAAACCTAGATTTTACCCTAAATAGAAAAGACTAGAGAGAGGGCTAACATAATTTTTAGAGCCTCAAATCTACCATTTTGGGAAACACTCTAAAAGGAGAGAAGAAGAATAGAGAGAATGAGGAAAAAAGGAGAAAGAAGCAGACCTTCGTGGCTACTGCCTTCACTAGGCATCTCAATCCCTATTCCACATGTATCTCTTTCATCTTTTTTTTTCATTTTTTGGAATGATAAGATGAATACAAATATGTTTATAGATTTGGGTTTGATTAAGATGTTCTAACCTTCTTTCGGGATTTTATCTTGAGTTAATGTTAATCTAGTTATTTTTATGTTGTTTTGATTAGGTGTTGTGATTGATTATTATATCTTCATGCTTCGGTAACAAATCGAGAGGATGAGTCAAATGCAAAATGATTGGGTCTAGTTAATGAGAGTTAGGCAATCCAATAGACTATGCAATCAATCTAATCGGTTATTATATTGAGAGAGATCTCGTTTGAGACTCGATTGTTTATTAGAGAGCTTAAAATCTAATTAGGTTTGTGACTGTTGGTAATTGAGAGATTACGTATTTGGTACTTAAACCAATTAGGGATTATTAATTAAGGCACATAACTATAACTCGAGAGAGAGTAATCCCACCTTCGATAGTCTAGAAAAGACACCCCATTAACACATAAATGGCTAGGTTAGTATTAATGATGGGAAGAATCCCTTCTCTCATAATTTGGTAACTTTTCTTGGTTAATTTCTATTGTGACTTTTGTGTTACTCGATTTCAATTTCTTTTTTTGTTAAACTTGCGAATTAATTTCTTCATAATCACTTTCACGTATTTACTTTTCTATGTAATTTTTTTTTCATTTTATTAATTTTATTAGCATTAGATAACGTAGGATTAGATTAGTTCACACCTCTTTGTGGGATCGATCCTTCACATACTACATTTTATAACCCGTGCACTTGCGATATTTGAGGAATATAAATAGTAAAGCTTGCCTACATCAACAGCAACCATTCCTCGTATAATCTAAAATCATTATTATGTATTTTAGTTATGAAAATCATCTTAAAATTACTGCATGAAACGTTGAACCCCTTGGCAATTCAATAAAATGTAACTGTGGCATCCTCTATTTATTCTTCTGTTAATATTCTTTTTATTGAACGTCTATATGTTCATCCTGGATATGTGAAAATGGATAAGTTATCATCAACATTACTTGTTTCTCCTCTATCTTCATTACGATGAAATTTTCTTTCTCTTGTATACACATGTAGCTCAAAATAATGTGAACAAAACTTACTTGCATCCTTTACTAAATAAGCATTACATATTGAACCTTCAACTCTATCCTTATTTTTGACATTTTCTTTAAGTGATGCAAAAATCTATATTACAAATAGGGTTATTACAATTCTGTGATTAAAACATGCTATAAGTTTTTTTAAAAAATATTAAGTATAATTACCTCTCAAATGGATACATCCACTGATATTGAACTGGATTACCAAGTTTAGCTTTGTATGCTAAATGTACAGGTAGATTTTCCATACAGTCAAAGAAGCTTACAGGGAAAATCCCTTCCAATTTGCACAAGATAACTAGCATTTCCCTTTTTAGATTTTCCATTTCAACCAACTTTATTTCAGATGATTTAAGCTTTTGAAAAACAAATTTAATTCTGTTGTAGCTTCTCAAACCTTTTTTGGTAGCAAGTACTGAAATGCAATTGGAATTAGTCTTTTCATAAACTTATGACAATCATGGCTTTTCATCCCAAATAATTTGTACTTCCTCATGTCCACACAACTTGCTAAGTTAAAAAACATAACCATTGGGAAATTTTTAGACTTTTTAACCATTTACACAAAATTTCCTTTTGTTTTTTCCAAAGTATAACATGCTTTTGGATATTTACCAAGGAGATGATGTTTATCTAACTCATTCTTTCTATAAAAAGGTTTCAAATCAGCTCATGATTCTGTATTGTCTTTTTTCCTCCCTTCAAAGTTCATTATGGTGTTGAATAATTGTCAAAAATATTTTTTCATTATGCATCATATCTAGATTATGACGTATCAAATTCGTTTTTTAATATGAAAAATCCCAAAAGATGCTTCATTTCTCCAACTAAAATTTTTACTAATGCTTATATTAACTTCTTCAGCTTCAAGTTCTGTAGCTTTCAACAACCCTAATTCATCAATCTCCTGCAATATCTCTTCACTAGCTTTGTGAGGGGACGGATGTGTTTGTACCATTTTATTATTAATGAACTTTTGTTTATTATGTTTAAATGGATGATCTGGAGGAAGAAATTTCCTGTGGTTGTTAAATTAAAATGTTTTGGCCCTGTTAAGAAGATAAAATGCGTCAGAATCATTGCCTCAGTAAGGACAAGCCAATTTTCCTATTGTGCTTCATCCAGAAAATATAGCATACACAAGGAAATCACTAATAGTCTACATCAAAGCTGCTTTCAATAAGAAAATTTTTAATAGACACATCATCTGTCTCCACACCAAATTCTCAAAGATGATACAATTCAAATACCAACGATTGTAAGAATACATCAATTTTATGCTTTGGATTCGTAGACCCTGGCATAATCACCATTAAGAACATATATTCCTCATTTATACACATCCATGGAGGCAAATTATAAGAAGTAATTATAATTGGCCATAATGAATATTGTTGACTGGATTGAACAAAAGATTGGCATCCATCTGTCGACAATCTCAACCTAACATTTTGACTTTTAGCTACAAACTCTGAGTAGGTGTTATTGAAATGTTTCCATGGCATTGCATCCGATGGATAGCTCATTATTCTATTTTTCTATTAATTTTCGTTATACCATCTTATGTGAGATGTAGTGACATCAAAGACATATAGTATTTGAAGTCTCAAAGTTAGCGGGAAGTAATAAATCCGCTTCTAGGGTACTAAATTTTGTTTCGTGGATTATTTTCTAGGTTTGAACCTGGATTGACCACAAAATTTGAACTTTTGTAATTCCACATCATGTACCTAAAACAACATACATCCCAAATTAAAACAATCAATTTTTTCAACTGGCAAACCGAGACCCCTAATAAGTTTCTTCATATTATAGAAATTATCAACCATTGTATGATCAAGGGATAATGATTCATAATACCAAGCAAGAATTTTATCCAAACTTCGATCAGAAATAGGTCCTTTAGACTTTATGTTCAATATTTAAGCAATTGAAGATAATTGATTCATGGTCTCAAAATTTGGACATAATTCTCAATCAACTGATTTTAATAAGTCAAAAAAATTTTGCTTGCAGGTTTGCTTCTTTTTTAACATTTTTTATATTTGCTTGAACAGTATAACCGGTTGCATCATAAACCATTTGGGTGTAAGGATTTTTAGTTGCACCCATATTATTTGTTATAAATCTAATCCCCATTCAAACCCATCCACATTTATTGATGAGTTTACTTCATTGCCCCTTGAGGTGGTACAAATTAACAACTTCCCATATCGTGTCCACTCAAAATAATTTGGAACAAATCCTTATCTAAACAAATGGAGATTTACTTTATCAGTAGGAATAAAACGAATATGTTTGCACATTTTACGTTAACATCTAATCTTTGGACCATCCATATATAGGTTGAGAACATGTATAGTGAATAAAAGCTTCAACTCCCTTAACAAACTCATAATTAATGAAATCATTGGGTGTTAATTGTTTATAAATGCAAGATCTATCAACATTACTTATTTTTGCAAAACTGTTATTTAAAAAAATGATTGTAGTAAGATATAATAATCATTACAATAGTATCCATACTAATCTTACAAAACATTTAATCTTTACTTTACACATCATTAGATCCTTCATTTCCTTGAAGTTTTTACAGGACTTTGACCATTTCCCTCTAAATTAAAACCAACCTATCCTACCATATGATTCCACAATTAGATACCTTAATCACAACCAATTTCACCTTAGTGATTGGACAATCACCATATTTTAAGTCATAAGAACCTTACAACTTCATAAAAGAATTTTTTTAGGAAAGATAAAGCTTTGAACTTTATTATCCTTAATATATCTTAATATCATATAAGCAACCTACAAATGAACTGTACTTGGCCTATGAATATATTGACCTAATTGATGGATAATATATGTGAGTATCAGTCAAATAAAATAATTTTCTAACTAATATCCTGCAAGAAGTGACATTAAGAAGTAAAAAATGCACCTACATATTATTTTTCTGACTTTGTACAAAAATAAAAAGAGTAGAAATTGCTTTACAATAAATAAAACTAGTTTCCTCAAAAAGATCAAAAGCACGTTTTTTGCTTACATATATTAATTCCAACATTAGATCGAGCAATCACATTGAAGTTTAAGTATTTATGTTTGAATTAATCACCTACAAGTTCATTTCTAAAGTTTGATTTTAAACAAGCATTATGGTACGAGGCATTGTTAGACTAGATGAATCGAGAAAGAAAGTTCTTGTTGTGACTCCTAGGCTTATGAAACTTTTAACCGATAAGCTTCATGGGAGTTGCATCACAAGTTTCCCGCCTATATACCATACTGAGGTTTATTATGCAAAGAATTGTCATGTCAATTATGTGAATTTCTTATGTTAATACTAAGTTTGAATTAACCACCTATAAGTTCATTTCCAAAGTTGGAATTTAAACAAGCACTATGGTACATGGCATTGTTAGACCAGATGAATCGAGAAAGCAAGTTCTCACTGTGACTCCTAGGCATGTGAAATTTTTCACCTATAAGCCTCATTGGTGTTGCATCACAGGTTTCCAGCCTATATACCATCTCAGGAGTTTATTATACAAAGAATTTTTTATGTCAATTACTTGAATTTCTTATATTCATACTACGTTTGAATTAATTAGATTAAAGTTCATTTCCAAAGTTTGAATTTAAACAAGCACTATGGTAAGTGACATTGTTAGATCAGATGACTTGAGAAAGTAAGTTCTCGTTATGACTCCTAGGCTCGTGGAATTTTTCTCTGATAAGCCTCATGGGAGTTGCATCACAGGTTTCCAACCTATATATCATCCTAGGGATTTATTATGTAAAGAATGGTCATGTCAATTACGTGAATTTCTTATGTTAACACTAAGTTTGAATTAATCACATTGAAGTTTGTTTCCAAAGTTTGAATTTAAACAAGCACTATAGTACGTGGCATTATTAGACCAGATTAATCAAGAAAGCAAGTTCTCGCTCTGACTCATAGGCTCGTGGAATTTTTCACCAGTAAGCCTCATAAGGGTTGCATCACGACTTTTTAGTATATCCAACCTATATACCATCTTAGGGTTTTATTATGCAAAGAATTCTCATGTCAACTACGTGAATTTCTTATGTTAATACTAAGTTCAAATTAATCACCTACAAGTTCATTTCCAAAGTTTGAATTTAAACAAGCACTATGGTATATGGCATTATTAGACCAGATGAATCGAGAAAGAAAGTTCTTGCTATAACTCATAGTCTAGTGGAAATTTTCACCAATAAGTCTCATGAGAATTGCATCATAGATTTCTAGCCTATATACCATCCTAGGGATTTTTTATGCAAAGATTTGTCATGTCAATTACATGAATTTCTTATGTAAATACTAAGTTTGAATTAATCATATTAAAGTTCAAGTCTTTATGTTTCAATTTAAACAATGCCCAAGCATAAATACTTAGACTATTAAACCCAAGCCTAAAAACTCTCCAATCATTGATAAAGGTAAATTGCAAAGAACAACACAAAATCGATCACATTGTAGACATTACTTAGTTGAATGACTTACCTTGATAGACAAAAAATCGCACACTAGAAATAAGACAGATAAGGTTGGGCAATTATCGATGCTCTTCAACACAGAACACGACTTATAAGAAAGACAATAAACAATTAGCAAGTTTTTGATAAGTTTTAAATTGAGTTTTAAGTTGTGTATGCATATTTTGTTTTCCTTGTGTTAATGTTTTCATATCTTACAACTTATAAAAAATTTTCTTAACATCATATATGGATAAAGACAATATATAAATTTTTCACAAGATCATAACCATTATTATGCAAAAAACATTATTATAGACAAAGACAACAATTAACTTTATTAATGAGACTATGTCTAAATCTTCACGTGATCATATTGCATTTTTTAAATGTAGACAGCATAACATACGTGCCCATCTATCGTCTTCTAAGTCCCAAAAAAAAAGAAAATTCATATATGGATCACATTCTAAACCTAGAGGTTATAATACTCAAGGCAAAAATAGGCATAATTTTTATACAAGGTCATCTCAAAAGAACTTACAACCTCCTTCTTATTCATATAGGCCTCTTTATCATTAAAATGGTATGAAACAAACTCACAATCATTATAAGTCCCTTTATAAGCATAACGACATGAAACTTGTGATAGAGGTGATGTGAAAGTAGAGAGAGTACCTACATATTAAAGCATCGTTGATCCTTTGACTAAGCCACTTCCTCTGTAACACCCCATTATCCTAAGGTACGTACCGAGACGCCCGTAGGTCATTTCGATACATTTCCTAAGATAAGGGAGCGCTACGTACAATTACTATAGAACTCCACATGGCATCACATACATTTAGATAAATAAAACC
>JAOTAY010000190.1:28807876-28821275 GCA_025629805.1 Erythroxylum baracoense
TTTATTAATAATAAATATTTTCATTACAATATTGTAACTAGAAGAAAATTAAGTTATATGTAAATACACTTGCTTTCCAAGATACTATATTTATATAACCATAACAATCTCCTACTTGTCCTAAAGCAAGTTTAACATATCACTCATTCCCATACCTTCTAGGTGACCCTCGAAGCTTTTCTGTCACATCATCTTCATGAATGGATCAGTAAGGTTTTGATCTGTGGGACCACATCCACCTCACCACGTTGTATTATCTCCCTTATGAGAAAATACTCTCTCAATGTGTTTGCCAATTTTTTGGTTTTGAGGTTCTTTAGAATTAGCCATTTCTCTACTATTATCACAATAAAGTGTAATGACCTTTCCACCTTATGAACTACCTCCAAATCCTTTAAGAACTTGCGGAGCTAGACTGCATCCTTTGTTGCTTCATAAGTGGCAACATACTTAGCCTCCATAGTCGAATCAACAACATAAGATTGCTTGACACTCCTCCAGACTATGGGTCCACCTCCCAAAGTAAATATACAATCAGAATTTGATTTCCTTGAATCAACATTTGATTGGAAATCAAAATCTGTATATCCCAACAGAATAAGGTCACCTATAGAGTAAACAAGCATTAAATTCTTCGTCCTCTGAAGATACTTCAGTATGTACTTGACCGCAGTCCAATGCTCCATTCTAGGATTGGACTGAAATCTGCTTACCAATCCCACTTCGTAATATATATCTGGTCTAGTGCAAAGCATGACATACATTAAACTTCTAATTGTCGCAGCATATGTAATGTTATGCATACATTCGACCTCCTCTTGGGCCTTAGGTGTTTGCTTCTTTAAAAGTTTGATTCCATGTCTAGTAGGTGTAAAACCCTCTTGGAATCCTACTTGGCAAACTTATTAAGCATGTTCTCAATATAGGTCAGTTGAGACAAGGCTATCTGCTTGTTCTTACAATCCCTTATAAGCTTGATCCATAAAATATAGAACTGTTCATTTAGCCATCATTTGATCATAGATAACTTTCCTACATCATTCCTAATGAGTAGAATGTCATCGACATACAAAATTAGGAAAGTAACCTTGCCTTCTTGTATCCTTTTATAGGCACAAGGCTGATCTAGGTTTTGAATGAACCTATAGGTTTTGATAGCCTTATCAAACCTAATGCTCCAAGACCTAGATGCTTGCTTAAGTCCATAAATAAACCTTTACAACTTGCATACCTTATGCTCATTACCTGGCTCAACGAATCCTTCTGGTTGGGCCATATAAATGATCTCCTCATGATCTCCATTCAAAAATGTGTTCTTGACGTCCATTTGTCATATTTCATAACCGAAATAGGGTGTTATGGCCAAAAGAATTCTGATGAACTTAAGCATAGCAACCAGAGAAAAGTCTCCCCATAGCTTTCTATTTGATCTTTTCTTCCTTTTAAAGATCCATTTTCACCCTATGGATTTTGCACCTGGTGGTAGATCTACAAGGATCCAGACTTTTTTGGCGTATATGGAATCTATTTCTGATTCCATTGCCTTGAGCCACTTTTCTGCGTCAATGTCATTAATAACCTATGTATAAGTAATGAGATCTATTACTTCTTAGTCTGAGATGTCAATTATACCTTCTCATAGACCTACTCTGTCTAAACACTACTTGATGCTCAGGCTGCTCTTTCGATTCAACTCTTGAATCCATTTTGACATCTTCTTCTGCTATATTCGAATCAACTTTTGGTTTGGATAAAATAGCTAACTCTTTAAGTACTATTTCACTTCTTTCTTTGTGATTTCTCACAAATTCTTCCTCCAAGAAGGTCGCATTTGTCAACAGAAATACCTTTCTATCCTAAGGACTAAAAAAATAATACCATCATGTACCCTTAGGATATCCTACAAACAAACATACTTCTGACTTTGGTTCCATCTTTGAGGATTCAGGTCTTAAAAAATAGGCTAAACAGACCCAAGTCCTCAAATTTCATAATAAAGGCACTCGTCTAGTCCATAACTCCTTTAGTGTTTTAGGCATCGATTTGGATGGGGCTAAGTTAAGAAGATAAGTTACAGTTTATGTTGTATTTCCCCATAACGATTCTGGAAGGCTAACGTAGGACATCATTGATCAGCTTCACCATTATATTGAGGTGTTTTAGGAGCTAACAAGTTGGAAACAATTCTATTGTCAATTAGGAATTTTTGGAACTCTCTAAATAAGCACTCACCACCTCGATCCAATCGAAGTTGTTTTAATGGCTTTCCAAGTTGCTTCTCAGCTTCAGCTTTGAATTCTTTGAAACTTTCTAAGAATTCACTGTATTTGTGCATCAAATACAGATAGCCATGTATAGAGTAATCATCTATAAAGGTTATGAAGTATTAATAACCTCCTTTAGCTTGTACGTTTATGGGCCCACAAGCATCAGTGTGTACCAGGTCCAACCTGGATTTAGATATGTTTCCTTTGGAAGGAAATGGGGCCTTGGTCATCTTTCCTTCAATACAAAACTCAAAAGTGGGTAATGGACCATTGTCTAAACCCGTAGGGATCCCATCCTTCACTAACCTGCCAAGTCTTTTTCGATTGACATGACTCATCCTTAAATGCCACAGATATTTTGAATTAATGCTAGTCATTGAATTTTCTTGGTTTTATTAATTTTGTGGTGTTTAGTAAGCATGTCATAAGTTCTATAAAGAACAATTCCTATTTAATTACGGCATTACAAGTAATTCTCATATATTGAAACAACTTTTTCAAAATATAAGGAAAACCATATTTTATTAAACAAAAACGAAAATCATCTTCCTTACAACCATTAGGATGTAATATACAGCCTCTAAAAATAACCAATGATCACTAGGAAAGTCTAAGATAACTACTCCCATTGTTTCTGCCAAAACGTAGGATCCATCTGCTATCTTGATTTGAAACTAGCCTTTAAGCAATCTTTTCCTTTGCTGGAACCCCTGTATGGAATTGCAAACAATGTCAGTGGCTCCTGATAATATCCAAGAATCAGATGAATCTACCACATTTCTAGTTCCTAACAAACTTAGGAAACCTATACCTTGTTTGCTCTTTAGGATCTTAAGATAGACCGCGTAGTTCCTCTTTTAGTGGCCCTTCTCACCACAGTGGAAACACTTTCCCTTGATGTCCTTTTTGGCCTTCTTTTTTATAGGTTAGGCTTTGACACCTGTTTGAGCCTTCCCTTTCTTTGAACCCTTCTTCTTTTGCTTGCTCTTACCTTTAGGCTTAGAAGAAGATGTCACATCAGCCTCTGGCCCAGTGACCCTGATATTTAATATCTCCTCCATATTTTGGAGAGTATTCATCAACACACTCAAGGTGTAATTCTTAGTGTTAAGCTCATAGTCCAACTTAAACTACTGAAAAGAAGAGTTTAAGATGTTGATGATCATGATCATCTGCGTTTTTGCATCCATTTCTGCCCCAAGCAACTCAGCCTCAGTAACCGCGATGATCTCCTTAAGCATATAATCCTGAACCAGTTCACCAAGCTTTTACCTGAGATTATAAAAGGTTTACATAACTTTCACCCTTGCAGACCTGGTCCTTACACCAAACATCTCATGTAGGTGATGGACCATTGTACCTGCATTTTACATGCCTGAAAGGTTACGTTTGAAACAATATGCTAATAAAAGCCAAAATAAAGCACTTGGTAGTCTTATTAGCATTCTGCCATCGTTCATATTACTGGACCCATGAAATTCGTTCATATTAGAGAAGGATGTCGAGGTTACGTCTTCATTCATTAAAATTTTCTCTGTTTTCCAATTTGTTATTGGTCAAGAGCATTATAAGTGGATTCATATTATGGTAATTATGTCTAAAAATATAAATTATTAAAGAATGAGCATACTAATCAAAATGATTGGAAGTTCGTATAAAATCATGATGCATGTATGCATGATGATAGAATTGACAAAAATTTTAAAAAATAATAAATCTATATACGACATTTATTTTTCTTATCTATAATGGACTAAGTGACGATGGGCCATCTTATTCATTAAAAGAAAAACTGAGACCCTCTCACTGACAAAGCTACCAAGCATCTTCATGCCTAACTCTTTAAGAAGCACCACAATTTGGTCCATGCATTTAGCAACAGAGCTATGATAGGCAGGTTATTGATAAACCATGTTGAGTGTGTAACCATTTGATTCATCCACTAAAGGTACTTACAAACCATGCCTAGGTGGGAGGTCACATTTGCTACTAATGAGTAGACTTATCCTTCAGGAGCCCAAACCATACAAGATCTAGGATTCATGTCCCCCGGTTGGTAGTAACACTTCACCACATGCAAAATGGGCCATCTTATAGAGACCGTGGACTCTCAAATGAGCATCCTATCCTACTCAATTTTTTCAGACTCTAAGTTTTAATAATTACCATCTTGTCCAGATGTAATTTATTAACCATCCTATATTGTTTCATTATATATATCTTACATAATGAATGCATGGCAAAGCCTAGGGTTGGCAATTTTTCTAAATGGCATACATTCACATAATATCGCATATTATTTGCATCCATTCATCTTATGAATTAAATAGATACTTTTACTTATCCATCTTAGAAAATTAAAAGAAAATTACAAGGCCTTTATGCCCAAGCAATTCTTCTTGGACAGATCTTCCATTTCGAACTCTTCTTTTCTTTGATCCATAGCTGCTCCATCTTCAAAATTACAGAATATTTTACATTAAAAAATAAAAATAGAAAAATTAAGACAACGAGGAAACATGGAGATGATTGGCTACCCTCCTTGTTACAAACAAATCGAAGAAAAATCACAAGGTAAATCAATTTTCTATAGACAACCAAAAGAGCAAAACAAAACATATACAACATATATTTTTATCATATAAAAAAATTCAGCATACATAACTTAATTTAATTGCCAACCTATGTAACATATGGGAACCAAATCATGCATAATAAAACTAACTCTAATCCGATTTTTGGATCAAAAATAAAAATATGCTTGGTTTGGCTAAACGATAGATTTCAAAAACTTTTTTTGAAATCAAAATATAACGAAAACGTAACACCAAAACAACTTGCTTTAATCCATACATAATACAGTATAAGTAAAATTAAAACATAAGAACAAAATTGAAATTTTTACCAACTCCTTGCTAAAGCTTTGACTACTCGCTGCTATGTCCTCCATCAATCTGATCTACCATTTGTTCTCCTTGGATAACTTGATTATCAAGATCCATTGGTGGGAAAGGAGAAAAAAAATTGGATAGCAAACTTTTTGCTATATTCGGTTTGTTCAAAAGGAACAACAAAATTGAGACATTCTCTATTACTATAGCCGACTATTTTTGTTGGACCCCAAACTTTTCTTGGAAGTTTGAATTTATTAAATGAGAAATTGTTGGCATTTAGTTATGCGTAAAAATCAGAATTCTTAAATTTGAAATTTATGGAGTTTATTGATGAATTTTTTAATTACATATGGTTGCATGGATTAAATGGAAGAGTTAGAATTAGGTTAAGGAGTTAGAAGGTATTAGAGTAAATATGGAAGGCTAACTTTGGAAGATTAGAGTTTGTTTTAGATTAATAAGAGAAGAACAAATGAAGGGTGTGTGAGTGACGAAGGAAAGAGACGTGTTCATAAGGTTAAGAAAGAAAGAAAAGAACCTAGAAGAAACTAGAGAAAGAGGAAGAGAGTCATATAGCAACAAGAGAAAAGGGAGAGACATGTTTGAGAGGTTAGGTAAAAAGGAAGAGAGTCATGTAAAATAAGAAAGAAAGAGAGATGAAAAATGTACAAAGAAGTGAAAGAAGAGAAGCAGAAACTGAACCAGAAAAGAAGAAGAAGGAAAGAGAGATAAAGGAGATAAAAAGTGGAAGAAGAAGGTCCAGTTGAGTTTGAAGAAGGTCCAGTTGAGTTTTAGGTAACTATTTATCTATTTTCTTGTTTTGATAGAAGAAGAAAGTAGAGAAACTAGTGAAAATAAGTATATGTGCTGAAAATGAATGGAGAAAGGAGAGAAGAAATCTATTTTGATTTTCATGGATTTTCTACTGTATATTAGTTAGTTTATCTTAGTTAGTTTATCTTAGTTAAAATAAAAGTAGATTAAGTCTAACCTCATATTTGGATAATAGAGCTTTATGGAAGTTCTATACGTATATGATGTTTGAATGAAAATATCCTTGTTTGAAGGGAATCAAGAATATCGAAGGTGAGAGCAAGAGGAAGAATGAACTTAAGTTTGAAGTTATAAGTAAATAGGTGAGTAATATGTTTATAGTTGTTAGGTTGATGAGCTGAATTATTTTCTTGTATGTGTACCTAAATGCTTGCCTTTTTATCATTGTGAATGTGGGAAAAATAATCCGTGATTGATATCCTGTTTGCTTTCAAAGACTTTACTACTTTTGGTATTAATAAGAAGTAGAAAAACACAAATTTCATGAAAATATGATCATGATATGAAATATGTAAGCAACGGAAATTTGCTTATATGGGAAGAGAGATATCATTTTGTTCGTCACATGTACGTTGACCTATAGCCTTCTCCAGACTGCCCACTTATGGCATATGAGCTCAAAAAAATGGACTTCTTTCGTTCATGGTGTAAATTTCGGCTTCGTAATTTCGTTCTATGGGATTCTCTCAAGCCATTTTATGTGTGCCTTTTTTTTAAATTGTTAAACACGAAATATGATTAAGTGTTATGTTTTGATGATTGAAAAATACATGATTTGATTTGAGTAATAATATCTTATCTGTGAGCTCAAATTATGAATAATCCGATTGTTATATTTATATGTGATATAAATTTATATGTCTGGTTGTGTGTGTGGTTCGTCATTAATGGCTATAAACATATTAACCACTGAGCTTCGCAGTTCACCCCATCATTTTCCACTTCTCAAGTATAAGAATTAGCAAATTAATAGTGATGGCTCCACCACCTAAGGTAAATATAGAACCAGAAGTTGATTTCCTTGAATCAACATCTGATTGGAAATCAAAATCTATATATCCCATTGGAATAAGGTCACTTTCAGAGTAAACAAGCATTAAATTCTTTGTCCTACGAAGATATTTCAGTATGCTCTTGATCACAGTCAAATGCTCCATTCCATGATTGGACTAAAATCTACTTACCAGTCCCACTACGTAACAAATATCCAGTCCAGTGCAAAGCATGGAATACGTTAAACTTCCAACTGCTAAAGAATATAGAGTGTTGCATATACATTTGACCTCCTTTTGGGTCCTAGGTGCTTACTCCTTTAAAAGTTTGATTCCATGTTTAGTATGTGTAAAACCCCTCTTAGAATCTTGCATGGCAAACTTATTGAGCATGTTCTCAATGTAGGTCAGTTGAGACACAAGGCTATCTGTTTGTTCTTACGATCACTTATAAGCTTGATCCCTAGAACATAACTAGCCTATCCCAAATCCTTCTTTGAGAAATGTTCATTCTGCTATCCTTTGACCGTAGATAACATTCCTACATCATTGCCAATGAGTAGAATGTCATCGACATACAAAATTAGGAAAGTAACCTTGCCTTCTTGTATCCTTTTATAAACACAAGGCTTATCTAGGTTTCGTATGAACCCATAGGTTTTCATAGCCTTACCAAACCTAATGTTCCAAGGCCTAGATGCTTGCTTAAGTCCATAAATGGACCTTTGCAACTTGCATACCTTATGCTCATTACCTGGCTTAACTAATCCTTCTGGTTGGGCCATATAAATGATCTCCTCAGGATTCCCATTAAGAAATGCAATCTTGATGTCCATTTGTCATATTTCATAATCAAAATAGGCTAGTATGGCCAAAAGAATTTTGATGGACTTAGGTATGGCAATTGGAGAAAAAGTCTCCTCATAGTTTATACCCTCCTTTTGAATATAGCCCTTAGCTACCAATCTAGCTTTAAAGGTCTCTACCTTTCCATCTGATCCTTTCTTCCCTTTAAAGATCCATTTACACCCTATGGCTTTTACATCTGGTGGTAGATCTACATGGATCCAGATTTCATTGGCGTACATGGAATCTATTTTTGATTCCATTTCCTTGAGTCATTTTTCCACATCAACGTCATTAATAGCCTGTGTATAAGTAATAGGATTTGTTACTTCTTCGTCTGAGATGTCAATTATGCCTTCTCCTAGACCTATACCTACCTGGTTGTCTCACAACTCTCCTACTATGTCTAAACACTACTTGACGTTCAGGCTGCTCTTTTGATTCAACTCTTGAATCCATTTCGGTACCTTGTTCCGTTATATCCGAATCAACTCTTGGTTTGGATAAAATAGCTAACTCCTTAAGTACTATTTCATTTCCTCCTTTGTGATTTCTCACAAATTCTTCCTTAAAGAAGGTCGTATTTTTCAACACAAATACCTTCCTGTCCTGAGGAATAAAAATATAATACCCCTGTGTAGCCTTAGGATATCCAACAACAAACATACTTCTGACCTTGGCTCCATCTTTGTGGATTTAGGCCTTATAACATAGGCTAGGCAACCCCAACTCCTCAAGTGCCGTAATGAAGGCACTCGTCTAGTCCACAACTCCCTTAGTGTTTTAGGCATCGATTTGGATAGAGCTAAATTAAGAAGATAAGTTACTGTTTGTGTTGCATATCCCCATAATGATTATGAAACCCTAGCATAGGACATCATTGATCTTACCGTTTCCAATAGAGTCCTATTCCTTCTCTCGGCTACACCATTCTGTTAAGGTGTTTTGGGATTTGACCAGTTGGAAACAATTCCATTGTCAATTAGGAATTGCTGGAACTCTTCGGATAAGTACTCACCACCTCTATCTGATTGAAGTTATTTTAATGGCTTACCAAGCTGCTTCTCAGCTTCAGCTTTGAGTTCTTTGAATCTTTTAAGGGATTCACTCTTTTTGTGCATCAAATACAGATGGCCATCTCTAGAGTAATCATTTATAAAGGTTATGAAGTATTCATAACCTCCTCTAGCTTGTACGTTCATGGGCCCACGCACATCAGTGTGTATCAAGTCCAATATGGATTCAGATCTATTTCCTTTAGAAGGAAATGAGGCCTTGGTCATCTTTCCTTCAATATAATACTCACAGGTGGGTAATGGATCATTGTCCAAGCCTGTAAGGATCCCATCCTTCACTAACCTGTCAAGTCTTTTTTTATTGACATAACCCATCCTTAAGTGCCACAGATATTTTAAATTAATGTTAAAGTCATTGGATTTTATTGGTTTTATTAATTTTGTGGTGTTTAGTGAGCCTGTCATAGGTTCTATAAAGAACAATCCCTGTTTAATTACTGCATTACAAATAGAGTCCTTATTCTTATATATTGAAACAACTTTTTCACAATATAAGGAATAACTAGATTTTAATTAAAAAACAGCAATCGTGTTCCTTATAGCCATTGGGATGTAATATACATCCTCTAAAAATAACCTATGACCACTAGGAAAGTCTAAGATAACTACTCCCACTGCTTCTGCCGAAACGTAGGATCCATCCGTTATCCTGACTTGAAATTAGCCTTTAGGCAGTCTTTTCCTTTGCTAGAACCCCTGTATGGAATTGCAAACATGGTCAGTGGCTCCTAAATTTAATATCCAAGAATTAGATGAATCTACCACATTTCTAGTTCTTAACAAACTTAGACCACGTAGTTCCTCTTCTAGTGGCCCTTCTCGCCATAGTGGAAACACTTTCCCTTGGTGTCCTCTTTGGCCTTCTTTTTTATGGGTTAGACCTTGACCCCTTTTTGGGCCTTCCCTTTCTTTGCACCCTTCTTCTTTTGCTTGCCCTTACCCTTAAGCTTAGAAGAAGATGTGACATAAGCCTCTAGTCTATTGGCCCTAATATTTAATATCTCCTCCGTATTCTAGAGAGTATTCATCAACTCGCTCAAGGTGTAATTCTTGGTGCTGAGCGCATACTCCAACTTAAACTGCTAAAAAGAAGAGTTTAAGATGTTAATGATCATGGTCATTTATGTTTTCACATCCATTTTTGCCCCAAGCAACTTGGCCTTAGTAACCGCAGAGATCACCTTAAGTATGTAATCCCCGCACCGGTTCACCTGGCTTTTGTTTGAGATTATGAAAGGTTTGGATAGCTCTCACTCTTGCAGACCTGGTCCTTACATCAAACATCTCATATAGGTGGTGGACCATTGCACCTGCATTTTGCATGCCTGCAAGTTACTTTGGCAGCATTGTGCTGACAGAAGCCAGAATATAGCACTTGGCAGTCTTATCAGCATTCTGCCATTGCTCATATTACTAGACTTGCTTAGGAGTTGATTTGTCACTCCGAGGTGCAAGCTCATTGTTCGTTAATACCTATGAAATTCATTCATATTGGACAACGATGTCGAGGTTATGTCTCCATTAGTTAAATTTTACGTCTCATTAGTTAAAATTTCTCCGTTTTCCAATTTGTTACTAAGCATTATAAATATATTCATATAGTGGTAATTATGTCTGAAAATATAAATTATTAAAGAATAAGCACACTAGTAAAAATTATTGGAACTTTGTATAAAATCATGATGCATGTATGTATGATGATAGATTTAACAAAACTTTAAAAACTAATAAATCTTTATATGACGGTTATTTGTCTTATCTGTAATAGATTAAGTGACAGTGGGGCCATCTTATCCATTAAAAGACAAACTGGGACCCTCCCACTCAAAAAGCTACCAAGCATCTTAATGCCTAACTCTTTGAGAGGCGCCATAATTTGATCCATGCATTTAGAAACAGAGTTACGGTGGGCAAGTTATTGATAAACCATGTTAAGTGTGCAACCATTTGATTCATCCACTAAAGATACTTTCAAACCATGCCTTGGTGGTAGGTCACATTTGCTACCAATGAGTAGACTTATCCTTTAGGAGCCCAAACCATATAAGATCTAGGATTCATGTCCTCCGATGTGGAGTAACACTTCACCACATACAAACGGGCCATCTTATGCAGATCGTGGACTCTCACATGAGCATCCTCTCCCACTCAATCTTTTTCAGTCTTTAAGTTGTAATAATTACCATCTTGTCTAGATGCAACTTATTAACCATCCAATATTGTTTCATTAGATATCTAATACATAGTGAATGCATGGAAAAGCCTAGGGTTGGCAATTTTTCAAAATGGCGTACATTCATATAATATTGCATATTATTTGCATTCATTCATCTTATGAATTAAATAGCTACATTTGGTTGTCCACCCCAGAAAATTAAAAGAAAACTACAGGGCCTTTAGGCCCAAGAAATTTTTCTTAGACTTGGATCTTCCATTTTGAACTCTTCTTTTCATCAATCCATGGCTACTCCATCTTCAAAATTACAGAATTTTTTACAGTACAAAAATAAAAATAAAAAATTAAGACAACGAGGAAACATGGCGATGATAGGCCACCATCCTTGTTATAAAACAACCGAAGAAAAATTACAAGGTAAATCGATTTTCTACGGACAACTAAAAAGAACAAAACAAAACATATACAACATATATTTTTATCACATAAAAGAATTGCAGCATACATAATTTAATTTAATCGCCAACCCAACTGAATCATGCATAATAAAACCAGCTTTGATAACAATTTTTGGATCAAAAACAAAAACATGCTTGGTTTGTCTAAATGGTAAATTTCAAAAACTTTTTCTGAAATCAAAATATAGCGTAAGCGTAAAACCAAATCAACATGCTTTAATTCATACATAATAAGGTGTAAGGAAAATAAATAAAATAAGAACAAGATCGAAATTTTTACCGATTCCTTGCTACAGCTTTGACTCCTTGCTACTGTTTCCTCAACCAATCTGATCTACCACTTATTCTCTTTGGACAACTTGGTTCTCAAGATCCATTAGTGGGAAATGAGAAGAAAAATTAGATAGCAAACTTTTTGCTATATTCGGTTAATTCAACAAGAACAACAAAATTGAGACATTCTCTATTACTATATCTCACTTTTTTTGTTAGACCCCGAACTTTCTTGAAAGTTTAGTCATGAGTAAAAATCAAAATTCTTAGTTTGAAATTTATAGAGTTTATTTAAGAATACTTTTTTTAATTACATAAGGTTGCATGGATTAAATGGAAGAGTTAGAATTAGGTTAAGGAGTTAGACGTTATTAGAGTAAATTTGGAAGGGTAAGTTTGGAAGATTAGAGTGTGTTTTAGATTAATAAAAGATGAACAACTGAAGGGTGGGTGAGTGAAGAAAGAAAGAGAGTTGTTCATGAGGTTAAGAAAGAAAGAAAAGAAGAACCAAGAAGAAACTAGAGAAAGAGGAAGAGAGTTGTGTAACAACAAGAAAAAAGGGAGAGACGTTCTTAAGAGGATAGGAAGAAAGAGAGAGAGTCGTGTAAAATAAGAATGAAAGAGAGAAGAAAAATATAAAACGAAGTAGAGGAAGAGAAGCAGAAACCGAACAAGAAAAGAAGAAGAAGGAAAGAGAGATAAAGGAGATAAGAAGTGGAAGAAGACGATTCAACTAAGTTTTAGGTAACTCTTTATCTATTTTCTTGTTCTGATAAAAGAAGAAAGCAGAGAAACTAGTAAAATTAAGTGTATGTGCTGAAAATGAAAGTGAATAACCTGATTGTTATATTTATATGTGATATAAATTTATATGTTTGGTTGTGTGTGCAGTTCATCGCTAATGGCTATAAATGTATTAGCCACAGAGCTTCGTAACTCACCCATCATTTTCCACTTCTCAGGTGCAAGAATTAGCAGATCAATAGTGAACTTGCAAAAACTTCGGCTAACTCCAAGAATTTTTAACTTTACCACATCCACCTCACCTCATCTGTTTTCCAATTTGTTATTAGTCAAAAGCATTGATAGTGGATTGATATTGTGGTAATTATGTCTAAAAATATAAATTATTAATGAATGAGCATACTAATCAAAATTATTGGAACTTTGTATAAAATCATGATGCATGTATGCATGATGATAGATTTAACAAAACTTTAAAAAATAATAAATTTTTACATGACAGTTATTTTTCTTATCTATAATGGACTAAATGATGGTGGGCCATCTTATCCATTAAAAGAAAAACTGGGACCCTCCTACTCAAAAAGCTACCAAGCATCTTCATGCCTAACTCTTTGAGAAGCGTCATAATTTGGTCCATGCATTTAGCAACAGAGTCTAGTGGGCAGGTTATTGATAAACCATGTTGAGTGTGCAACTGTAACACCCCACTCCCGCTGAACCCGAACCCGATATCGACAGTGATACCCGGATCCGTGCCCTGCGAGGGTGGCGTGTCACATCACTTAACACATCACTTAATAAAACTCGGTACACTTTTTTTTTTGAAACACTTTACA
>JAOTAY010000190.1:28821375-28841167 GCA_025629805.1 Erythroxylum baracoense
CCGACGGATGGGTTCGCGGTCGGTAAATGTTTGTTTTCAGCGACGGATTTATTCATTTCCGTCGGTAAGGGGCGACGAAATTTATTCCGTCGGTATTATTCCGACGCAAATTCTGAATTTTCTTGTAGTGAATGATCATATTAGTGACCATCGAAGAGCAGAACTTTCATCTTCTCTTCACTCATCTTTCTGTGTATCACTCAAGAACGCTATTGCTTCCTTCTTCTTCTTTTTTCCCCCTCAAGCCCAGTGGGAGCTCGGATACCAAATTGTTAAAATGGGAATGACGTTTTCTATCTATTCACAAATGAAAACAATCTTGGCTTTTAAATAGCCTTACATGTGAAACTGAACTCCTACTTATCTGCTTTTGAATAGCAGCACAATTAACCAACTTAAACGAATCAATCCTACTAACGGACTCCTAAAATCTAGGAATTATTGACTAATGACCAAGTAAACAAGGACCCGATAAATTCTAAGCCCTGAAAACACGAATCCAACTCCTTCAGGGCTGCAATCAACATATTCACATAAGTCATTAAATCTTAAGCTGGCTCTGGCAAAAACCGCTCAGACTTTACACCCAACTCCCCATCTGAGCGATGAAAAAAACCTGAGACTACCTCATTAGAGTTTACAGAGTGACTATCAACTTTATCAATCAAACCTGAATCGAACCGTAACAGATTAACAATAAAACTGGGAACAATCTCCCAACTAGTAAAACAAGCACTAGAAAAGGCAGAACAGGTTATGCCATGCGCCACCTTATTAGCTTGTCTTGGCACCCACGCAGTACTAATTCTTGGCAACAAAGCAAGGGAGGCTTTACAATCCGCAACAATCAAACCCAATTCCGAATGATCAGGCTCCTTAGCACAAAGGGCAAGGACAATAACCTGCGAATCTAATTCAATGACACCATATGATAAATCCAATTCTCCAAGCCATTGCAAGACACGTCGCAAGGCCAGTGCTTCAGCACAAGCAGCAGAAGGTGCCAAAAGGAGGCTACCCACAGCCGCACAAATAAACCCAGCAGTGGATGAACGAATGATAGCACCAAATTTGACAACCTTTGTTAAAGGGTCAAACGAAGCATCAATATTACATTTCCATTGACCATACGGGGGCGGACACCATGCAAGCAGAACCGAACGGTGTGTAGGAACAGGAGAAGGATGAGAAATATTAAACCTATTTTGTGCCGCAATCCATCCAACCAAATAAATGGTAGCACCCTCAACAATATCTTGACTGGAAAGAGACTCATGATGCCATAAATAACAATTACATGCATACCAAAGTCGCCATAAAATACAACAAAAAAGTTGAACATGGTTAGCCAGAAAATTGGAAATATATTGGAAAATGAATACCTTCAAATCTTCAAAAGGTTGTTGAGCAAACTGTTGCCGTAAGGGCCAAATATCCCAGACTGCTTTAGCTCATATACATGAAAAAAGAGCATGATTAAGATCCTTTGGTTCACCGCACAGCACAAAATCCTCATCAATACTAACTCCACGCTGGATCAACCGAGCACAAGTAGGATGGATATTTCATGCTACTTTCCACAAGAACAATCGAACTTTTCCTGGAAGTTTAAGATTCCATAACCTTCTCCATGCAAACCCATGTAAGGACATGTCCACAGGATCACAAAAAAGGTCACAAACCTTATAATAAGTTGTACAAACATTGAAGCAACCTTTTTTCGCCAAATGCCAAATCAAACAAACTTCTTGGCCATGCTTACTAATAGGAATAGATTTAATAACGTCAACAATGGCACGAGTGAAATTGGCGTCTAGCTTTGAAGATTCCCAACTTTTGTGATCATCCATAAATAAATCCTTAACAAGAGAGAAGGCAACGTTTGCACCCTGTTTACTAGTCACCCAAAAATCATTATCGGCAGGTAGCCAAGGATCCTCCCAAATCATTATTTTCCTCCCATCTCCAACCCTCCAACAAACACCATTTTTTAATAAAACTTGAGTCTCTAAAAGTCCCCTCTAAATGAAGCTCAGATTATGCCTAATTGAAGCTTTTAAAAAGTCCCCACAATGTAAATATTTTGCTTTGAAGATTCTAGAGAGGAGACATTCAGGATTTGAGAGATATCTCCAACCCTGCTTAGCGAGTAAAGCTAAATTGAAAGAGTGCAAGTGACGAAAACCCATACCACCAGATCCTTTTGAAACACACAAACGATCCCAAGTTAACCAGTGCATTGCTTTCTTCTTTCCTACTTTCGTACCCCACCAAAAGGATTTCATCATCCGTTGAAGCTCATCACAAAGAGTAGGAGGAATAAGGAAAATCCCCATACTAAAAGACGCAAGAGCTTGAGCAACAGATTTTATTAAAACTTCCTTACCTGCACCAAAAAGGAGCTTATGTTGCCAACCTTCAATTCTCTTACTCAATCTGTTCCTCAGAAAAGCAAAAATTCGCTTTCTATCCTGGCCAATAAGTGATGGCAAACCGAGGTAATGGCCAGTGTTAAGAGGGTTACTTACACCAAGAATGCCTTTAATGCTATCTTGTAACTCATTATTCACATTGCTATTAAAACATATGCCTGACTTATTAAAATTGACCGCTTGGCCTGAAGCTGCTTCATAGGTTGCCAAAAGATTCTTGATTTTAACTGCCTCCCGCTGAGTTGCCTTAAAAAAAAGAATGAGTCATTTGTAAAGAAAAGATGTGTCACTGCAGGCGCACGAGGACAAACTTTCGCACCTCGAATTCTACCCCCACTTTCTGCATGCCGAAACAGAGAAGAAAGTCCTTCAGCAACAAATAAAAATAGATATGGAGACAAAGGATCTCCTTGCCGAAGACCACGGCCAGACACTATAGGACCAACTTCAACGTCACTACAAAGAATGGTATACTTAACATGCTGCACACACAACATCATCAAAGAAATTGAGGATTCAGAAAACCCAGTTTTCTCATCATAAGTTTCAGAAAACCTAGTCCACCCAGTCATAAGCCTTGCTAATATCAATTTTTAGAGCAGCCTCATAATTTTTGCCTGTAGAGTGCAGCTTCATCGAATGCAGGATTTTAAAAGCAACCATCACATTATCTGTTATCAAACACCCCGGCACAAAAGCAGATTGAGAGTCAGAAATAATCGCAGGAAGAATGACCTTTAAATGATTAGCGAGTACCTTAGCCATAATTTTGTAGATAACATTGCACAAAGCAATATGTCGAAGATCTTGCAGGCAATCAGGATCATCCTTTTTAGGAATAAGCACCACATTAGTAAGTGCTAAATGCTGTGGAAAAGAACCATTGCTCAACCAACCAGTAGCACTACAAAAAACATCCTTTCTTAAAACATGCTAGAATTTAAAAAAAAAGCCGGATTTAAGCCATCCGGTCCAGGTGATTTATCGGGATGCATACTAAACACAACTTCTTTAAATTCAATCTCGGTGAAAGGTCGCAAGATAAAAGCATTTTGTTCAGTAGTGACACCCTGCTCTATCATGTCAAAACCATCACAAACCCCATCACCACTATGATCAAAGAGGTTATTAAAATAAGTAAAGATTACCTAAGCCATGTTATCTCGGTTCGTTACCAACAACCCAGTAGGTCCTTCAACCTCATAATTCGATTAGTGACACGACGAGAAGTAGCTTGAGCATGGAAGAACTTTGAATTAGAATCACCATGTTGAAGCCAAAAATTTTTAGCCCTTTGCTTCCAGTATGTTTCCTCTTCCAACAAAGTCAATTCATACTGAAGCTTTAAAGAGGTCAAAAAAGCTGCATCATCCAAACCAACACGGCAACGTTGCATCTAATCATTAAGAACCTTTAATCTTTTCCAGAATTGACCCACTGTGTCCTTACTCCAAGAAGATAAATGACGAGAAACTTGTCCAAATTTGCGTATGATATCCAAGCTACGGAAGTCATGCCAAGAAGTAGAAACAACAGCACCGATACTGTCATAAAGCAGCCAGCTATTCTCAAATCGAAACCGACGTATAGATAAGTGGGAGAAGTCCTGACTTAATTGCAATAAAATAAGAGTATGGTCTGACCGAGAAGCACAAAGATTTAGTAAGCAATGTGTAGGAAACATGAGACACCATTTAGAAGTAAAAAGCGCCCGATCCAACCGCTCCTTGATCCAGTCAGTCGTTCCCCTTCCTCTTTCCCATGTATATGGGTAGCCAATTAAATCCATGTCCACCAAATTGCAGTCATCCAAAGCCTGACGAAAGCTGTCCATAAGCCAAGTTGGATAATCAAGACCACCCTCTTTATCATCTAATGACAACATATTTTTCATATCACCCATACACACCCATGGTAACCGCAAGGAAGTAGACAAATGCCGTAACAAGTCCCATGATTGCTGACGCATACCCCATTCAGGATGGCCATAGTAGCCAGTAAAACGCCACTTTCCCTTCTCATCATCGTGAATCACCGCATCAATAAAATGTTGATTAAAAGAAATAACCTCTAAATTCACTGAGCGAGACCAAAACAAGGCTAAACCACCACTGCACCCTAATTTATTATCAGAAAAACAACCATAAAAACCAAGCTGTGATTTTATTGCATTAATCCGACTTCAATCAACTAACGTTTCTGAAAGAAAAACAACTAAGGGCTTAACTCTCCGGCATAAATCCTGAAGAGCACGAACAGTCGCAAAATTGGCCAGTCCACGACAGTTCCAACTGAGACACGTCATGGAGATCGGCGGGCCTGATGAGACAGACCGGCCGATAATTCATGAGCATTGATAGTCTTGGATGAAGACCCAACCCCAGTGTTAGTAAAAGGCTTCAAGCCCAAACCAACAAGATTATTACTAAGCCTCTGTCTTTTCTTTGTTTCCTCAAATGCCAACGGCCTTTCCTCATCTCCCACTAAACAAGAACTAGCTAAAACAACATTGTCCACCATTTACATGAAACCGCCACTATCGCCTGTAACCGAATCATTATCTCCTCGAAAACTACTCCCCTGATTTTCCTCGAGCATTACACTTTCAAACTTCCCGTCCTTATCACAAAGCCAAGGACTAGTCACTCACTGCGGTTGACGACGCGCCTCCACCCTCAATGAGATATCCCATGTGAAAGTAATCTGCTTCGATGATCTTTTTTTTTTGACCAGACAAAAACTTTCAGAATGTCCAATACGACCACAGATGAAGCAAAATGTAGGCATCTTTTCATTCTTGAAATAAGCATGTGCCGTTTTACCATTTCAGAGATTCATGTTTTTCTTCCTCGCCAATGCCTTATAAACATTAATACGAATGCGTACTCTCATAAACGCCTTCGATATAATATGAGGACGGGTATCAAGAGCAATGAACGTCCCAACAAAATCCCCTAAGTTCTGTGCAGTAGATTCGTTACGACACCCATTGGGAACATTATGAATTTGAAACCAAAAATCAGCATACCTGATGTCCACCTTCATGGGGTCATCCCCTTCAGCCATACGGTGGAAAACAAGCAAGTGACCATTAAAGAACCAGGGACCATTCTTGAGTACACGAACAACATCCACTTCATAGAAGAAGCGAAAAAGGAACTGATCTTCCTCTAAAGCAATGATATTCACCCCTCCAAGTGGGTGCCAAACATCAGCAAGAGTAGCCTTCATGAAATCAAGCTTGATGACACTGGTAGTAATAAAGCATCTGACAAGGCAAAAGTCATAGCTTTCCACACAATCCTCCGCCTCGCCAATCACCTCTACACCCTCATCTTTAACTGCAGCCTGAAGATCTAAATCAGCGAAATCCTCCTCCATCAATGAGAATAGGAAAAAACAACACCTAAAAAGAAAATAGTCTCTCTCAGCCGGTACAAATATGTTTACTCATATTACATTAGTTATTTATTGCAATACGCTACTCGAGGAGAATGGTTTATTAAATAAATCGTATTTGAAAAAGAACGGTTACAAACATAATTACAAGTTGAAGTTGAATCTATTATTTATTTTATTTGTTAAATATTTTATTTAAAATCTATAATTTATAATAAAATAACATGATTTATAAAAATTGCGTTTGAAAATTATCGACTCCAAATTTAGTTTCTTCATGTAACTTATACCAATTAACACCTTTCAAAAGTTTTCTTCAAATCAACTTTAAGTAATTTAAAAGTAAACTGAGTTTTAGTTATTAGATATTATATTTCACATCTTGAAATGAAAAAATATGGTGACATCTAGAAGTTGGATCTCCTTATTTTTTTAATGTTTAAATACACATAATAGAATATTAATTTATTGAAAAGTTTAATGTATTTGGAAAGTGGAATGGAAACACAAAAATTGGTGTCAAATAAACATCTGGAAGCAGCAGCCCCTGGTCGACTCACCCCAGGGCGCAGGTGAGTTAATAAGGGATTCTCTTGGTTTAAGTGAGGTCGCAGATTCAAACCCCCTTCATGTATGCAACCGTTTAAAACTTGGGCCCAGAGTTTTGCTTCTCGCAAGAGACCTACCCGGTTTGAGCGGGGATTAATCTAGGTGTGAATGACTTAAAGGTGCCTTCCTATCATTGGGACTCGCCTAGAACACCTCGTGAGCCAAAAAAAAAACACGCATTATTCTCTCTCCTCTCTTTACAAACCCCACTTTGGGATATTGTTACTTCGCTTGGTCTTGTTGTAGGTTCCATCATCTTGTAAGTCTTACTTCATCATAATATTTAGAAAAAATTATAGTGTCTTTTTGCTATAAATAAGAAAAAGATATAAGTAAGTCTTACTATAGTTTTTTCATCATCAGAAGTTTTGGTCATGCAAGTCATTGACACAACCTCCATTGCCTCCACAATCTAGTAAGTCCTGTATAAGCTACTAACTCCATTAAAGTCGCTACACAGGGCTTAAAAAATTAATCGCATAACAAAAAATATATTTTTTTAATTTTTTACTAGATCTTGTTAATAAATAACTTAAAAAAATATGATTTATAAGTAAAAGATATTCAGATTTTTACAAAAATATTGGTCTAAAATTGTTAATCACAAGTTATTCATATGTTCAGTCTTTAATAGAATCAATGTAGCTAAAAAAAACCTCCAATAATTTAAGAGGAAATATTTGTAGTGCTAGTGCTAACTCACTTATATATTTTTCTTATTTATAGGAAAAGACACTGTAGTTTCTTACTTATAAAAATTAAATTTCCTAATTATAATTGAATTCTAACTCCTAACTCTAATTGTAATTATAATTATAATTTTAGTAAAATCAAATATCTTATATTTTCTCGAAGTTTCTAAATTTTACAGTTAAGTTTAACTTGATTTAAATTGATTTTTCTCTTTTAAACTACTCTTTATGTACGATCTATCAGATTTTAATTAATATGTTGACAATGATTATAAATTATAATTATAAGGGACATCCAATCTTAAACTACCTAACCTTTTGAGATTTTTTCAATCCACTGCCTAAGCTTTTAAAATTTTAAATTGATTGACCAACCTTTTAAAACTTTAAGTTATAAACATTAGTTCTGTTAGTAATTTACTGATTTGACTAACAAGTTTTTTGTTGTTCATGACATATAGATGTCTACATGAAAAATAGTGGACATAGTTGGACTAGAGTAGAGAGAATTTTTTTAGGTGATCACCTACATATCATCAATAACAAAGATTTTGTTAGCCAAATAAGCAAATTACGAATAATACTATCATTTTGAATTGATCCGTCAAGGTTTTAAAAGGTTGGTCATTTAATTGAAAGATTTAAAAGCTTAAACACTTGATTGAAAAATCCTAAAACATTGGGGACTTTAGGACTAGTTATCCCTAATTATAATTAGAATTAGAATTAGATAAATTAAAACTTCTTTTAGTTTCTTTAATTCTCCAATTTAAAATTTAGATCAAGATTGATATCTAAAAACATGTCATGATCACCTAAATATTAGGGATGTCAAAGTAGTCTGATTTAATCCATTCATGTATAATTATGATGTATAATTTAATAAGTTCTTTATCCCATGTTCCAATTGAACATAGAATATGGAATTCAAGTCTATATTTAAATTTAATCATTTTTGTTATTGCTATTTAATACTTGATTTATAATTGATATTGGAAAAGACCTTTTAAAATCTCAGTTGACTTTGACTAAAGAATTCCCTAAATCACTAATAGTCAGGAACAGTAAATATATTCTCCCTAATTACTTTCAAGTGACGAATCTTTTATTGAATTGCTCAATTATCTTTATATGGTTCATGCTATATTCAAGTATTACCGATTGAGCGACCCTAAATAGAATAGGTCATAAGTGGCATCAAAATATAGTAATTCCCATATGAGATACCTTGATAATATTAAGTTTAAGGATTAATCGTACAACCATCATAATGAGAAAATCCATAGAGATATGAGTAATATTCTATTTGTGCTCCTCATAATTAGTTTAATTTAATAAATTTATTCTTTAATAAGCACTCATATGTTTATTTAAGTGTCTTCATACTTTAATTTATGAAATCAGTTGCCTATGTATCTAATATCATAATCATCATATGTTGATTATATCTCTTTTAAGACAATAGTTTATTGAGAGGATATGCAAAATTCTCTTTAGTGGAAATTTGATATAATATTATTTCTGCTTCCCTATCTCCTTGATCAAGTGAAACTTCTTAAGTGTATATGTGGACCATTGATGACTTTAGTTCCTTTACCTGTGCAATGGTCCCATTATTGTTATAATATAATACTATAAGCTTAGTAATGCTAGAAACCACTCTAAGTTTGGTGATAAACTTCTTAATACAAACTAATTCTTTTATTGACTCTAGAACTAAAATGTACTTTGCCTTGATCATAGAATCAGTGATTGATAGTTGTTTGAAAATTTTCCAACTTCCGCACCATTATTCAAAGTGAAGATGTACCTTGAATATGATCTGCATCATTAGTATCAGACTAAAAACTAGCATTTGCATACCTCAAAACTCTAAAGGGGTGCTTGGTTCATAGGTTTGGGAATGAATCAATGGAGGTATTAAATGAATAACAGGTGATTGGTTTTATATTATGATTATAAGAACTGTGTTTTCATTTTTGACTTTCGAGGATTAGTCCATACCCTTGAAATATGAGAGGAATGAGTTTCATTCCTGATTCAGGGGTAAGTCTCACGGGTGTGATAGTTTTTGTCATGCCTGTTACTTACTTTTTTTCTTTTTTAATTAAATATTATTAAAATATAATTAATTAATTATATATACTCAATTAAAATATAACTAACTAATTAATCAAAATATGATTAATTAATTAATATAAAATTAACTAATTAATAACAATATAATTAATTAATTATATTTTTCTCTTTTTTAGCAATTGAATATACTTAATTAAAATATATTAAAATTTGATGTAAAACAAATTTTTAACAAATTTTTATTTCTCAATATTTTTAACAAACCAACCACTATCAATGGTAATGGCAATCATTCATTCCTCTTAACTAACCATCATAATTATAAAGCCTATGAAACACAATCCAATCTAACTCTCTCTTTCTATGTCTTTGACACATACTATGTGAGAGAGAAATGATGCAACTTAGGTAAGATTCCCCGTTTAGAATTCTCCATGTCAAATTTCTTTAGCATTTTGTCTATGTATGTAGACAGGGATGAAACAAGCAACCTGTTTGATTTATCTAGATCTTTATTTCTAGAATATAGGTTGCTTCTCATATATCCTTTCCAGAGAAGTTATTGAACAAATAAATCTTTATATAGTGGAGCATTGATATTTCGTTTCTAATTAACAATATATCATCCACAAATAGCTCTAGGAAGATGATTGCCCCTCCATTAATCTTTTTATAGGCATATGGTTCACTTATATTTCTGAAAATTTCAAATTCTTTAATTTTTGTCATTAAAATTGATGTTCTAACTCTGTGATGTTTGTTTAAGCCAATAAATAGACTTTTGTAATTTACATACTTGATTAGGAAAATTCTTGTGTTCAAAACCTTAAAGTTTTGTCTTATAAACATCCTCAAGAAAATTCTCATTGAAAATATACTAGTTTTCCATTTGCTAGATTTCATAACTATGATATGCAGTTATAGCCAGTAAGATCTTTATGGACATAAACATAGCTACTACCAAAAAGGTTTCATTAAAATTAACTTCCTATTTTTGTTTGTAACCATTAGCCACTACCCTTGCTTTATATGTGTATATATTACCATCTATGTCAGTTTTCTTTTAAAATCCACTTGTAACCAATAGGTACCATACAATTGGAGCATTAACCAAAGTTCATACTTAGTTAGGGTATATGGATTCCATTTCATATCACATGACTTCATGCAGTTTTAAATCCGTGTCAAACATTGCTTCCTTAAAAGTAGTAGGTTCATCATTCATAAGCGATATATCCCCTTTTCAATGTGCAAATCTAATATAGTGGAAAAAGGGGGTGATGCATCCTACTTGTACATTATAGATTATGTGTCTCTTAAACCCTTGTTATATGTATCAACTCAAGGTTCATGTTTCTACTTGGATATGAATTCGTGGTTCTTAAAGTTCTAAGTTCCACCTTACTCCCATAATTTTCCTTCAGAATATTTTCTTTTCCTAGTAATATAGGATGTCTTAAGAAAAAAAAATCCTTTTACTTAAGAGGATGGTAAAATTGATATTTCATATACCTCACAAATTTGCATTTTTCTGACTTAACTTGAAGCTTATAAAATATTGCACGCTCATATAAGCATCACATCCCCATATCTTTATATGTGACAACTTTGGTTTATTACAAGTCTATGTCTCATATGATGTCTTGTTAACCGATTTAAATGGAACTCTATTCATAAGGTAAACTGTAGTTTAAAGAGCACTATCCCTAAAAGGAGACAAGAAGGACTACGTGACTCATTACATAATGTATCATATGATTTAACCTTAAAGTCCAAATTCTTTGAACTTTTTAAATGATTCAGACTTTTATTTTATTAAATACACATAATTATATCTAAAATGATCATCTATGAATATAACAAAATATAAGTACCCACCTCTAGTGCGAGTAGATATAGGGCCAAATACATTGAGATGTATAAGCTTTAGTAACTCACTATGTGCTCTCCTTTTTTTAGTAAATGGCATATTGGTCATCTTTCCTAACAAACAAGATTTACAAGTTTCATATAATTAAAGGATCTAAATATTCTTCTTTATGTAACTTTGAGATTTTAATTTTGTTGATATGACCTTACCTACAATGACATAAATAAGATAAATTTTGGTCACTTAACTTTTTTTTTCTTGCCATTATATTAAGGATTGATAATCCAAGATCTAATTCATACAAACTATTTATAAGTAATCTAGATCTATATTAATCATCATTTTCATAAAAAGAAAAACTTTTATTCTTAATAATAAGGACAAATCTATTCAAATCTAAATAAGAAATGGAAATAATATTTCCAGTAATGACTATTGTAACACATCACCTTCATAGAGTATATACTCGAACATCCAGAGAACATTCAAGAACATATCATATGACAATGACATGTTAGAGCAATCATTCATTTAATATGACATCATAAATAAAACACAATTATTTAAAAGATCAATTCCTCATTCCATTTATAAACTTAATTTACAATGTCACTTTTCATTATAAATTCCATACATACACCATACCAAAAGCAAATGAGAGTCTATGACTCTTTACAACATATTCTACATGGAATGAGAAACTAAACAAAAATATTCTATCTAACCCCTCAGTCTCGACTGACCAGATCTTTTAGCCATTTCTTGAGTTCAAAACGCAAGTATAAGACTTCTTCTAGAATGTCTTAGAAACTAGGTCTCCTCTCTCGTACATGAAAATCAACGTTGTAATTTTGATGAGTTTTGTGAACTCAGTGAGTGCACCATCATCGATGTGCTCACTCATATCAGAACACATCTTAAGTACAAACCAAATTCAAAGTATACTTCATCTCAACAATACATCATGAATTTCACACATTTCATATAAATCTTTCAGAATAATTCAATCCTCATTCTCAGTTAATAATATTATCAAATGTACACATATATGGCATATCATCATATCAATATAATTTAATAATTGTTCATAATCATTCATATAGTACATTTGAAAATATAATTACCAATGCGTATGTATATATGACTCCACTTTCATTTTTATTTTGTTGTGATCGAGCGCATATTAACTGTTCCGTATCCCTTGTGGATATAGAGACCATTTCACATTCTGTCCCACACCTATTGTAGATACCGGCCTCATTAATCACTGAGCATGTGACTCTTTATGCACATTTATAAGCTTTAAGCTCTTTTCAGACTGACAACTCTGGTCACAACTCCTTTATCTGATCATGCATATCATGTAATGAAATGCATGAATTCACGTATCACACTTTCAATAGCTTTCATTCATTTCAGACATAGTCACTTTTCATATTCATCGGACATAAGTCCGTCATTCAACTTTTCATTGAGAATACACTTTTCATATTCACATTCAATTAAGAAACACTCCCAATACATTCCCAAATATCAATCTCCTTGGACCAATCAGTGTCTAGAATTATTACAATCATGGCAACAATAGTTTAATAACTGAAATTGAAACAAAAACAAATCAAACATGGTGAGATAACATCTAGGTTAATTCACAGTATGCTCCAAATAGCTATTGCTTCGATGAGCCGACAATGTCTGGATGTTGGCGTTCGACTTGAGCATCTAAACCATGCAATACACACATTTCACATTACTAAAGTGATCAATCATATCAGTACTCAATCATACACATATGTATATGTATTATGTTTAATGCATGCTCAATGACTTTCCCGGGGATGTGTCCTTAATCATAAGTCTTGATCATTTTAAACATTCATTCATTAACCCTTTTCTGATCAATATACATTCGCATAATTTTGCAATTCCCATTCATTCATACCTAATACATTATTCATATCCTTTGGATTACATTTACATTTATAAGAACATCTTCATTCCTTTAACACTTTTAAAGTTCAAACTTAGATACATTGATAACAAATAATCTTTTCCTTAAGTTACAACATCATTTAATAACTTCAACTTATCAAACATTGAACCATCTTATTCAACATCAATTAAGTTCATTTCAAGCCTCATTCAAATCCAAATACACCAATGTAGAGTGGCTTATCCTTAGTTAGTTCAACAATTACACAAAATTGAACTTATCACTTCAAAATCTTGCCCACGATCGCGGTGGACCTTTCCACGATCGTGACAAAAGCTAGTGCAACGGGCCTCGATCGTGGGGACTATGCCACGATTGTGACAGAACCCAAATAATTAGGCCCCAATCGTGCACTTAAGGCCTCAATTGTGCACTAAATTGTTTCTCCCAATTATGCACGAATGTGTCCAACTTAGACACACAACAAACACCTCAAAATTTTTAAAATTCATGTTCAATATGTAACCTCATTTAGACCTGAATTATACTCCAATTCCTCATCAATATCATCTCCAATTCTAGCTCAAAATTATTCAATTGATAGCTCATAAATCATGGTCTTTCATGCATCAAAGATCAAAACAAAAAACTATCATTCATTATCATGCATATAGTCCTAGATCTTTCTCAATTCAAGAATACTATATTAACATCTTTCTTTAGCATAAATTTACCTTCTTTATACATCAAATCCCAATCCAATTCATCCATATAATAACCTATACTCCACGGTTTTCATACACTAAGAACAAGCATAAAAACTTCCACGTTCATTCAACACATTTCCAGCACACTTCATCATCAACATCATATACACTTCATTCCAATTCAAGCATCATTCTAATACTATTAAACATGCCATAAAGATCAGAGTGCTACTTACTTATTAAGCTTCCAATTTCAGCTCAAAACTTTAGATTAAACTAGCCTTCCATTCATGCATGATTCATCACAAACTCAAGGTGAAAATAAGCTGATTTTTAGCAGCAAGATGTAAGTAACAATAAGCTGGTTTCTTAGCTATTTTATGAAGGATTAAAGTGTGGATTTCATGTAACAATTTAGCTAGGGTTTAAACAAAATGAAGAGAGAAGATAGGAGCAATTTCGATGAAGCAAGGAGGAGACAGCAGAAACTATCCTTGCTGTAACTTTCCTCAATAGGTGCTAGGTGTCTTAATTTGGCTAAGGCATTCGTAACATGACATGTAAGCCATTTGCCTACTGAATATGCTGCCATTTATCCACTTCTTAAGTTGCCATATGTCACCTTATATATGGTCCACATGTCACACAATAATTGGTCCATTTGTCATTTAATTACTAGTCCATTTGTCACTCATTTAGCTATGCCAAATGTCATTCAATTATAAGCTTAGTAACCTTAATTTTTCATGCATCAATTTATCTTACCACTTGGTATTTTTCCTTACCCAAATGTACATATTAATTCATCACTCTCCTAATTAATAACAATTAATTCCAAATTACTAATTCAAATCCAATCAAACCAAAATTTAAGACATAACAATGCACAATTCACATCATATTCATTTTAAATCTTTCATACCCCGAAATAGGTCAATTAAGTGCATAACTATCTTTGTAATATGTACAAATTATCATTTATCATTCATGTGTGTATGTTAATGATATGCATATGTATGAAATGCATTTTCTTAAATTCTCAATACTATCACTTATGTGAAATGGTCTAGGGTTCTAACACTAAATATGTTCCGAAAATTGAATATTACAATTCTCCCCCTTAAAAAATTTCATTCTTAAAATTCTTACCTGATTGATCAAATAGGTAGGGGTATTGTCTCCTCATGTTCTCCTCCATTTCTCATGTAGCTTCTTCACTCAAATGATTCCTCCAAAGGAATTTCACCAATGGGATCACTCGGTTTCTCAATTGCTTTATCTGATTGCTCACTATTTTGACCGGTTCCTTAATATAACTTAAGTTACTTACAACTTCAACTTCTTGTGTTGATAACATATGAGTTGGATCAGACTGATATCTCCTGAGCATACTGACATAAAACACATTGTGTATCTAAGCCATTTCAATAAGTAGTGCTAACTTATAAGTCAATGGTCCAACTCTCTTAATAATCACATATGGACTAATGTATCTAGGGCTTAGCTTACCCTTTTTACCAAACCTTAGCGCCCCTCTCCAAGGCGATACTCTTAAAAACACTTTATCTCCTACTTGGTACTCCATATCCCTATGATGCTAATCCATATAACTCTTTTTTCTATTTTGTGCTGCTTTAATTCTACTACGAATCAATCTCACTTTATCAACAGTATCTTGAATCAGTTCTAGGCCTTCCACAATCCTTAGCCCCTCTTCATCCCAATATAAAGACGAATGACACTTTCTACCATATAGCGCCTCATATGGAGTCATTCCGATAGTACTGTGATAATGATTATTATAAGCAAATTCAATCAGCGCCATATACTGATCTCATGCTTTTAAAATTCCAAAACACAAGCTCTGAGCATATCCTCAACAGTCTTAATAGTTCTCTCACTCTGTCCATCTATCTGAAGATGAAATGTTGTACCAAAGTTTAATCTCGTACCCAATGCTGTCTGTAAACTACCCCAAAATCTCGAGGTAAATCTAGAACCTCTATCAGATACAATAGGCATTAGGACTCTATGTAATCTCACTACTTCATTTACATATCTTTGGGCTAATTGATCTAGTGTATTATTCTCTCTTACTGGTAAGAAATGAGCCGACTTCGTCAATCTGTCAATAATGACCCATATGACATCATGTTGCCTCGGAGTCCTCGACAAACTCATAATAAAATCCATTATAATCCTCTCTCATTTCAAATCCATAATAGGTAACTTCCCAACCGAAGCCTGATGCTCTGCCTTTATCTGTTGGCAAGTTAAACACTTAGCCACATATTCAACCACTTGCTTCTTCATCCTCGACTACTAGAAATGTTGTTTCAACATATTATACATCTTGGTAGTACCAAGATATATAGCATAAGTTGCTATATGTGCTTCTTCCAAAATCTCTTCTTAGATTATCCACATCAGATACACACAATCTCTGCTTCAACCCTAATGTCTCATTTCTCAATTCAAATTCAAAATTTGGATTCACTTTCAACTTCTCAATAAGACTCACTAATTCTAGATCCTTGCTTTGTATTTTTCTAATTCGTTCATGTAACATCGGCCTAAGCTTCAATGTAGCTAACAATGCCTCATTCTGCCCCAAATTCAATTCAACATTTAATGTTCTAACTGCACTAAGTTTGGTAACCTCAATGTCTGCATTTGTGTTACACTGCTATTAGATTTCTTGCTTAATGCATCAGCTATCACATTAGCTTTACCAGGATGATACTCAATTGTGCAATCATAATCTTTCAGTAGTTCGATCCATCATCTTTGTCTCGTATTTAACTCCTTCTGACTTAACAAATACCTCAAACTCTTATGATCAATATATATCTGAAATGTCTCTCTATACAGATAATGTCTCCAAATCTTCAAAGCAAATAATACTACAGCAAGCTCTAAATCATGTACTGGATAATTAAACTCGTGAGACCTTAATTGTCTCAATGCATATGCAATCACTCTGCCATACTGCATCATTACACATCTCAATCCCTGGTGTGAAGCATCACTATATACCACATATCCACCAGATCCAAATGAAATAGCTAACACCGGTGCTGTAGTTAACCGATGCTTTAGCTCCTCAAAACTCCTTTGGCATTCTTCATTCCATTTGAAAGGTACATTCTTCCTCAGAAGTTTTTGTCAAAGAGGTTGTGATCAGTAAAAACCCCTCGAACCTCCTGTAGTATCCTGCAGTCCAAGAAAACTCCAGATCTCAGACATATTTTTCAGAGCTTTCCCTTCATTACTGCTTCTACTTTCTTTGGGCCAACTTATATACCCTGTCCAGATACTATGTGACCCAAGAATACTACTTAATCAAGCCAAAATTCACATTTACTGAACTTGGCATACAATTGCTTCTCTCTCATTATATGTAAAACTAACCTCAAGTGCTCGGAATGTTCCTCTCTACTTTTTGAATACAACAAAATATCATAAACGAACATAATGACAAAGTGATCTAAATAAGGTTGGAATACCTTATTCATCAAAGCTATAAACGTTGCCAAAGCATTAGTTAACCCAAAAGACATCACTAAAAACTCAAAGTGCCCATATCTGGTCCTGAATGCACTCTTAGGTACATCAACTTCAACTATCTTTAACTAATAGTACCCTGATCTCAAATCTAGCTTAGTGAATAACTGAGCTCCCTGCAACTAATCAAGTAAGTCGTCTATCCTTGGTAACAGGTACTTATTCTTTACTGTTACCCGATTCAGTTGCCTATAATCAATACACAGTCTCAAGTTTTCATCCTTCTTCTTCACAAATAAGACTGGGGCTTCCCAAGATGACACACTAGGTCTGATAAAACCCTTATCCAACAACTCCTATAATTGGGTCTTAAGTTCCTTAAGTTCCACAGATGTCATCTTACAAAGAGGAATAGCAGTACCTGAAACTAAGTCAATAGTAAACTCTGTTTCTCTCTCTGCAGGTAAACCCGGTAATTCAGTAAGAAACACATCAAAAAAATCTATAACAATAGGAATGTCCTAAACGGCCTGTTCATTCCGGGTGTCAGTCACATAGGCTAAGTAAATCTCACATGCACCTCGAATCAATCTTAAAGCACTCATTGAGGAAATCAATCTGACTGGCACTACTTGAATAACTTCTCAAAATATTACTTTCGACTGAGTGGGAGATTCAATAATTACTTCCTTAGTATAGCAATTCATCACTGCCCTATGTGCAGTAAGTCAGTCCATATCTAGAATAAGGCCTATCTCCTTCAACTGTAATATTATCATTAAAAAAATATTTTATTATTGTTAAATGACAATGTTAAGTATCAGGGAGTTTTGAAATGTGTATATGTATAGCATTAAACCGAAATACATGTCGTGAATGTATGTATAGGAAATTGGTTGTCTTATATGTGGATGGTTGTAGGTGCCATATAGGGGGTGTTACAGAACCACTATTCCTTCAAAGTGAATAGCAGCGACGGTGAGTCTCTGAATGTTCGGCGTGTCGTAGAAATTGAAAAATTGTTCAGCTTTGAATATCCAAGTAAAAGGATCTGTGCCACCAAATCTTAGAAAGTCTATCTTCACCTTCTGGACTGGTAGATGATTAGGAGTTATTGATGTTTGAAGCATTTCCAATTAGGAAGAGCTTCCTCTAGTACTTGAGTTGAGTTTTTGTTTATCCAGAGATTTGCTAAGTCGCTCCATATGCCTATTCATAGATTCCAATGTGGCTTTAATCCTTCCTATACGATTTTGAATGGATGCATCTCTCTCATTCAAATCTGAAATATCATCTGAAACTCTCTTTATCTCAGCAACAATTTCCTTCATCCTTGTGTTCTTGACCATTTTTGTCTCTCAATGAAAGCACCAATGTGATAGCACCTATAAGGAGATGACTAATAACAACTACACTAAGGAGTAATCAAATGGATTGCTCTGCTGTATATATGATAACATTCACTCAAATTACAGAGCAACTGAAAGATACTATATGTCCCTAGCTATAAGGACAACACCAACAAGAGGAAAAATTAAAGCGGCAAAAAACAGCAATGGGGGAGAAGAGATTAGAAAAGAGAGGGAGGAAAAATCATCCAAATTATGCACAGCCTTCATGTTCTGTTATCCACATATTATAACATGGCCCACTTATTCCCTAAAACGCCAGGGTACATTTCTCGCGCGAACATTACACCTCACTCCTTCACCCTGCGGCTCCTTTCTGTTGGAATCTTGCATTACCCCTTCGTTGTCCTCATTGTCAGTATTCAGTGCCCCCTGTGATATTTGTACCATACTAATTCTTTTTAACATCACAGCATACAATTGATTTTATATTTTCAAAAAATTAAAAACAAAATCCTAATTAGTTATGCCTGAATCAATATTAGGCAAATCTATAAACTTATCAAATCAACAACAATTAAGCAACTTTAGTCAAATTAAACAACTAAAAGAGAATATGATATCACTATTAAAAAATTAATCTAAAAATAATAAATAAAAGAATTAATTCATAATTGTTTCTAATTCTTGCAAAAATTTTATTCTCGAGTTGTTAGCCATAAGTTATTCGCATGTTGAGCCTTTAACGATATCTATATAATAGAGAAAAAGAACTCAAAACAATATGAGAGAAAAAGACACCATGATTTCTTTCTTATTAACATTAAACTTCCTAATTATAATTAAAACCTAACTATATTTATAATTATGATTTAATTTTAATAAAAAATCTCATATTTAGTAGTTAAAGTTTTTAAACTTTACAATTAAGTTCAACTTAGTGCCTGTTTGGATGAGCTTATATCAGTAGAGCTTTTGTCAGTAGAACTTTTCTGAGAAGAGCTTTTCTAAGAAGCTAGTTGATTGTTTGGCTGTCATTTAAAAAAGAGCTTTTTTGAAAGAGCTTCACACAATAGACTGTTTGACAACATAAAAATAAAAATCACTTTTAATTTTAACGATATTTTATTTTATAATAAATATTATTTATGTATATAAATATTATTTAAAATATATTAAACAATATGCAAAGCACAATATATTAATTATTATATAATT
>JAOTAY010000190.1:28850527-28862136 GCA_025629805.1 Erythroxylum baracoense
CCCGTGACACGCCCGGGGAGGGGTTCCACCAACAACATTCCAGTGTGCACCTCCACACATGTGCTGAACGCTATTGTTGCAACTTCGCGCAAGAGGAACAACAATTTAGGCATAAGGTACCTAGTTTCTGCCATTGTTGAATATTATGGCGTGGACTATGGTGGGTTAATTGTCTATCTCCTAGACTTCCTAAACCATCACCATTTATGGCGGGCTGAGATCCTTAAGTCTCATAACATGGAACCTCGGGATATCAGCCAAAAGACGCATGTTAAGATTAGGGCGAGTCAGGGGAGTTTGAGTACAGTACCACCTCAGCAGACAGAAGAGGACTCAACTAGTGAAGAGTCCGAGGAGGAAGAAGAGGCAAAAGAATTGGGCTAGAAGACAGTTCTGGACTCAATCTCTGCAAATAACAAGGTGATTACAGATACACTTGCGAAGAACTCTAGAATGATGAGGGAGATGGCCCAAACTTAATGACGTCAGAGTCGTGATATACGTCGTATCCTTCGCTATTTTGAGGTAAAGGCATTCAACTGCCACCTCCAACACCGTCACCACCTCCATCTCTATGAGATTTGTCTAACCCTCTTTCCTTTTTAAATTTAGTTTTCATTTTTTTGTTTTCTGTTTTACGTTAATTTATATTTCTTCTTTTCTTATATGTTTATTTGTTCTCTTCTTACATTGAGGACAATGTGTTGTTCAAGTGTGGGGAGGGTTATGCGTTTTTCTTTGAATGTGATTTTGCATATTGTATAATAGTTATTAGGTTGCATTTTGTGAATTATATGAATGTGTCAATGGCGTAGACGGATTGGAATTGATTTAATTTTTAACATAGTCTATTAGGTAGTATAGAATCATTAGCTTGCAAAATTAGTGAATTGGGGTCTTTGGATAAATATGCAGCTTAATTAGGACTTAGTGTAAGTTTATTACCCTCTAAATTGTCACATTCATTCATAATTTGAGGCATTTCAACTTAAGTAACTTTACTAATATTTTTCATGGAAACGAATAGCCAAACCAACAAGGTAGGCAATAATAATAATAATAATAATAATAATAATAATAATAATAATAATAATAATAATAATAATAATAATAAGTTTCTAAATAAATAATTATTCTGCTGGCCTTCAGGTTATAAATAAAGCTAGTAGTCAGTTCAGAACGTGATATAGCTGAGTAACCGGATCGACACGCATCACAAATGTGTGCCTTTATGTCAAAAAGTTATAATGATGTTCCAACCAAGTAGTTAAATAAACAATGACTTAGTCGAGTAACCGGATCGACATTTATCACCAATGTTTGCCTCCGAGTAAAAGATTAAGTCCTTGTTTAAATAATTAAAAATTTTGTTTTCTAATAAGAACCTACCGAACTTGTAATAGTTTGACTTTTTATGAAAACATACTTAAGAGTAGTTATAGAGTCTGAATGACCAAAGAATTATTAATGTGTGTGTGCAATTGAAAAGGGTAAGTAAATTAACACTTAGATCTGGATTAATCTGTATAATTAGTTCAAAGCTTAGATCTAGATTAATCTGTATATTTAGTTCAAAGCTCCTAGATGCAAATTTTGCATGTTAATGAATCGAAATGACTCAAATGATTGTATTTAAAGTTAAATTTATTTCATGAAGTTGAAGCCCTTGTCTCATTACTGCATTGTGTGTTGTGTGTTTGTTGTTTAAGTGTGGGGATATTGATAATTGTGATTTCCATCATGTTTTAGGGTTTAATTTGTTATGCATTTAAGTGTTAATTAATTGTTTAGTATATGTTTAGGGTAGAATTGTATTAGTTTGTTACTTAATTGTGTTTAAGTGTCTTTTATGGGTTAATATAAGTCTTTGAACTTATATATTATGTTTTTAAGGTACCTTGATGTATTTATTAGTATTTCAAGGTTAACATCAAAGAATGGAGAAGCTTCAAAGACATTCGGACCAAAACAATAGTGTGCCACGATCGTGATAGAAGCACTAGAGCCAGCCCACGATTGTGCCCCATACGTCACGATCGTGACAGAAGACTATGACACAGCCCACAAATGTGGCCTGATTGCCATGATCGTGACAGAAGGGTTAGATGTAGCCCACAATTGTGGCCTACATTGGGCAAACGTATAAACAAGTGAAAACATCAAGTTTCGAAGGATTTTTCGAACCTTTTGGACCCCAAAAAACCTAGGGCTGCTCAGAACACAAAAGTTATTTAAAGAACAAGAAGAATACAAAGAGGGAGCTTTTGCATCAACCTTCAATTTGGAAACTCTAGAGAGTTCATCAAGAGATTGAGAAAGAGAAGAAGGAAGAGAGACATAAAGAAGAAGTCTACATGAAGTACTTCCCAGAACAGGAAGTTTCCTATCATTGCTGCCTCCATCATCCATTCCCATTCTATTTCTAGTTTAGTTTCAATTTTATGATTGTATAGAATTGGGGATAGCCGTTGATGATAGAATTGTTTGAATGTTGAGATTGTCTAAACTCACCTTGAGGTTATTTATCTTTGATTTAATAAATTTTGATTGATTGTATTTTTATTGGATTATTTGTGATTTAAACTCTACTCTTACATAATTCGGTAATAAACTGAGAGGGTAAACTAAGTGAAAATCATTAAATTGGGCTAACAAGAGTTAGATAATTTAATAGAACTAGAATGAAATCAAATCAGTAAATTTATGCAAAGAGAGATCCTGCATAAGTTTTCGATAGTTTTGGACAACTTTAGATCTAATTTAGGTTTTGGATACATTGTTAATCGAGAGATTGCAATTCCTATAATCTGATTAGCGTTTATAAAGTAGGGTTAATGGTTATAACTGGAGAGAGATTAATCAACCCTAGGACTGTCTAGAACTGGTAATCCAATAATTCATAATTGGTTAGGCTTTCATTAAAGTTAGATAAATCCCCTCTTTCTCTCAATTGGTAGTTTTTAGGTTGATTCTTGATTGGTTGTTGCATCTACTATTTTGTTTATATTTCCGAATTTGATTCTTGAAATTGATTGTGTGATTGAAATAATTTCTTGTTTTAGTTTTAATCATTTCGAATTATTACAAATTGTTTAGGCCTTAGATTTTATGATTAGATTAACCATCTTCGTGAGATTGACACCTTAGGTACTACGCGAACAACCTGTGCGCTTGTGGAATATCGAGGTTTATTATTAAAACTTTGTTATATCGGAAACTTGCGATCAAATGCCTTGAAAATTGAAACAAACTACAACATTAAAGGTCTTTATCTTTTTTCTAACTTTAATGTGGTTGTTTAATATCTTACTGATGAGTTTTTTTTCGAATATTGCTCTGGTTTGGTGTATTAGAGAATTATTTTACAACAATCTCAGCAGACCACTACCCAAGTTCCTTGTAAGAATATTCAAATGTTTTCTTCCTACATAAAAAAGACATCTCTTTCTATGTTTTATTATCTAAGTTGGTCAGATGTTAATATTAAGTTGTTGTGAATGTAGTGTTGTGGGTATCTACTGATTTATGGAAGCAATTCCAATGAATGTTGTTTTAAACCATCAATGTTGGTTGTTGGTGTATCCCTATATATCTAATGGCAGTGTGGCATCAAGACTTAGAGGTTAGTACTTGCTCTGTTTACTACAAAATTTAAGTTTTGCAAATAACCAGACGTCAAGTGTTGCCTTACATGCCATTTCATGGTACTTGACTAAGTAATGAATTATAGTTAAGAGATTTGAAATTACTTGATTCTGACTCACTGTTAATGTACATCATCTTGTTATCTTTTTTATTGAGATTACTTACTTATATTTATGCTTTCTGAATTTGTTCATAAAAAGAATTGAATCATTGTACTGTTAGTTTTTGGACTATATTATTTGTCTTGAATAAACTGAGGCCATAATAAAGTAGTTAGTATTTCATTATTTAGATATATCAACCTATTTATGAACATAGTAGTTTTACAATTCTAATATACTTCCTGTTTCTTGTTTCTTTTCTCTCTTTTTTTTTTGTAGGAAGGTGATGAATAGGAGTGGATAAGGAGGTACTTGGTGAAGAATTTTGGAGTGCCCATAGATTTTGGTTTTGTTTAGTATTTAGATTAATTCACTTGTTTTCGATATGAAATGGAGGAAGATAATGTAGGTAAATATTTTAACTAGTAAATTTTTGCTTTTGTATTTTGAATATATTAAAGATCGAATTTTACAAGTCCTTCCGGACTATAACATATATAAATGCAACTTTTTGGTCGTTTATATTTGATAGTACATATGTAATTTAAGTCATACATTAATGTATGTATATTGCTTTTAGTGTATATATGTTGTCTACTTAATGACGAGAGTTTACTTTTACATTAACATATTATTGGTAATGAAAGAATAAATTGTTGCTTTTGTTGTTACAAATTGTTCTACGAAAAAATCACTTTATTGTCTTATAAATAATTAAATTGTTGCAATATCTATTGAACATTATTACTATAGTTGGAGCCTATATTGTTGCTTTAGTCAAAACCTGAAGCAACATTATTCAAATTATTGTTATATCCATTTAATATTGTTGCTATAGTTTGAAATTGTTTTGTTGTCTTAGTCAAAAGTTTAAATGACATTATTCATTTTGTTGCCTAATAAAATTTTTGTCTTATACCTGTAATAGCGCCACTTTATTTAACAAAATGAATTATCTTGCCTTAATAAAAAGACAACAATAATTGTATTTATAGTTACACTTTTTTTCAGTAGCCTAAAGCTCTTCTTGTTATAATACTTTCTAAAAATTCTAAGCCTCTTAGGTCGTGTCAAAGCGTCAAAAATCAAGCTTAATTGCTTTAACATATGTGTTTTGAAACTATGTCAAAATCTGATGATTTATTCCATCCCATGATGCCAAAGGTTCTATGAATACATCCTTTTCTTCATTTTCCTTTTATATTGGTTTCGGTATTTCTCTAACAACAATATGCTAAATGAGCCTCCCTTTGAAAAAAAATGCATATTTTCTCAACCCATAAATCATAGTTTGAACCGTTTAATGTGATATTGTTAGGGTTGGGAAAATATTGAAGGAGTTTAGAGGCATCCATAATAAGAAAAGACAATAAAAAGGAGGAAAACCTATTTGTAGAGTTGGTATTTAGTTATTCTGACCTCAAAAATAAATTCAGAGCACTTGAATTTGAGAACCGATATAGGCTGTAAAAGAATTAGATGAAAAGAAGTTAAACTGGATAATCAAAGTAATGGTCAACGACTTTGAATTGAACCAATCGACATGTTTGAACCAAACCAAAGGAGGAGAGGTTATTGATGTGGCACCGACTAGGAAATACATGGAAAAATGGGGTTTTGAAGCATGTCACTTGATAATGGCGGGACATTAACCGGATACTAACATGATGTTGACTGGATGCTAACGGGAGGATGACTGAGCAATGATATCCAATGGTTGATTGACATGTGTTTCTATCCTGATGACGTGTATTGGATGACATGATGGAGGGAGAGCTAAGAAATGACAAGCTTCTGGTTATTTTGGCCCTACAAAACGACAAAGTAATTCAAGTTGTCTTCTACCTACAGATGCCTTAAGGCTAGTTTTTGATTGCAACGGCTTTTGAGGCATCGGAGGGCACGTGAGATGACTTTTGCTGATGCAGTTTGCGCCGTTATGATCTAAATGAGGAATAAAACAATCAAATTGTTGTGGAATAGATTGAAAGAATCAGAGTGCTTGAACATAGGCTGTAAAAGAAAGAAAAATTGAGAAGGAACGTAGAATCTGGGAGTAGGCCATGGGTGCTAGGGAATTGCTGGGCAATCCCATCTGCCAGTGGAAAAATAGTCCATTTTCACATCACTTGGAAGATTTGCTTTCATATCTATAGATAAGACAGTTTGATTAAGATTGTAATATTAGTTAATTAACACTTACAACTTTTCCAAATGGATTGGAACATGTAGGGCCCAGAGACCAAAGTGAAATCACGTCTTTCTACCTTTAATTTGCAAGACATTGCAATTCTTTCCCAAACTTTCAGTTTTTGCAGTCATTTTCTAATAATTTATAGATTAAGTAGCTATTTTGTAATAAAGTTACTTGTGTGATCTTATATGAATCACCTCTTATTCCGCTAACCAAATGAGAAGTGTAAAATTCCCATATAATATACTCATGAGAACATACAGCTTTGAAGAATAATGACAAAAAGCATAAGCATGCACTTGAAGGTAGATTAAAGATGTTTGATAAGAAACGGTCAATCATAAAGTTGTTTGGTTTTGTGAAAAACGGAAAGAAATTTGCAGAAAGAGCTCCTCTCCGCACTTGGTATAAAGATTCAGATGTAAAAGAAATAGTAGCAGCTAGCTGTGATGTAGTCGACAGAAGTGGCAGATGATGTAAATAAACATCTGTGATCGGAATTGTTTTAAGAGAAGAACAGGAACAGACTTGGCATCAAGGGATGACAAGTTGATTTCGATACGGCGCTTCATGGGTCAGGTTCAATCTAACTGTTTTAAGTATAATAATTTATTTTACTTAAAGAATTATTTATTGCATAAGTCTGAACCTAAGCAATTTAAGCCGAGATTTAATTAAAAAATTAAGTTATTTTATAATTTTAATTTTTTTAAAAATTATTTTAATAAATTAGCATGAAACAGCCCATTGTGATCGAAACTGGCCTCCAGGTTTTAGGGTGGGAAGCATTTTGACCTAAGTAATCCAACTTTTCTAGTTTACACATATAAAGAGATTGATGACAAAAGATCCCACTTTGCCTATATAAATGTTTCCTTTCCTTTAAGGATTACGCATAACTGCATAGACCACTAAATCACAGTTAAAAGGGTTTCACCAAGATTCAATTCTTGTTTAGGGGGATAGTTGATAAGTGACATTTAGCCTATGATAGTTAGATTACTATAACTTGATCCCAAAAAAAGGGGGGGGAAAAAAAAGAATGACCACAATCAGCGCCTGGCCTTCTTTAACTTGGTTTTGTGTTTAGTTGCAGGTTTAATAACCTTTTATTATAAAAGCTTGATTCGAGCTCAAAAACAAGTTGTAACTGAAATAGTATCATGCCACCTTAGTCGAAAGAAGTTGGTGTTAGCTAGTTAAAAGTCGAGCAAAACTAAATATATTGACACAGTTAATGACATTTTTACTAATATATAATGTGGACCAATAGTTTTCTTAAAGGAGTAAATCTAGTGTGGACAAAAGATTGTAAGGAACATATCCGAATTTCCAGCATTAATCTTAAGCACTTTATTCGTACAAAAGCAGGTACCAGTTTTGCCTTTGTGATGTCAATCTGTAAAGGGACAAAACCCAATTACAAATTTAGTTTCCATTTCAGTGAAAATTCAGAAAAGAAATCTTGATATGGGTTAAGATCAAGAAAAGCCTAAGGAATAATACACAGAGCTGATAGCATTAGAAGGCAGGCAGCCTATCTTCAACCCTCGTCAATATCCCTAGCACTTCCCCGCGGATCGTTGCTTATAAAATGAAAATGCCTCCCTTTCTAAGTAACAAAAACGACAAAGCTGGAGTTAAGAGGAATATTTTATCATTAACCTTCAACTTAAACTGACTCGAGAGTGCTGACGTGCTATTTTCTCGTGTAAGGTTTCAAAGACCATCTCTTTTTTCTTCTAAATGCTAACAAATACATCAGAACGCCGTTTTAACGTGTTGCATCGAAGATCGACGCCTTGATTTTAATTTTACTTGCTCGTAGAAAGAAGATATAATTTTTTGACATCACAACCCGATACCACAAAAATCAAGCATGAAATTAACATGTCTAGTTAACGTAAATAACATATTTATTTACAGACTTAATTTTATCTTGAACTTGCAAATCCGACTTAACAAAATGTGTACCGAAAGGCAAACAAAAAATAAATAAATTTCTCCCTAACTAAATTTCTTCGGTGAACCTCCGCCTTAGGAGCTGGGTAGTGGATATGGGTACTTGCACACTTGGGGATATAACTATCCGTCTAGGAACTTGTTGCTGTGAGAGAGCAAGACCCAAGAAGCTAATGTCGTGAAGCGTGAACCTGTGAGGTTCCTTTTCATTCGCGCCATCCCTGAAGCCCTAACCACAACTCAAAATCATTGTCAGAAACCCTAGAATGCTGATTGTTACTTGAAGACTGCGAATAAAGAATGATTGGCCACCTAGTCAGGCTGAAATTGAGAAAAGAAAGACAAATGACAATATGAATAGAAATTTGAGAATTCAGATTTCAACAATTCTTGCAGGACATATTTTTTCATGTTCAAGCGATTTGAATGCAACTTCTTACACCAGTTAACGTTCCCTATCTTTCTTTCACATGGCATCGCTTCATGGAATAGGCGATCCTTAACAAGTAGTAGAAAATAAGATATGAAGAAAAAGGAATAGATTAAGCCAATGGCGAACCTCTATATAAAGACTTCACTACTTTTAATAAGCCAGATGCAAAAAACTGTCCATGTTTACCAGAACAAGACATACGAGAGTGTTGCTGATAATTAGCGGAATCGATGAAGACCATTCAATAATCAATGGACAAGTTAAAGAATGAGTAGAACATAAACTCGACAAAATCAGATGCTCTTGTAAGCCATGTTAGAGAATAAAGAGAATGGTTTCCATTAGCTTATATTATATGTTAAGCATATGTATGAGACAGCCCAAACAAGAAATGTATATAATATTAACTACTTGATGAGACAAACAGTAAAGGGAGCTCCCTTCAGTCCAAGTACAGGAAGCTTAAGATTCAATTTGTCTCCCGCATCATTCACTCATTTACTGGGTCATCTGCTCGCCCTTTAACACAGTATTTGGATGAATGAGTCGGCAGCTAATTAAATCCTACTGCCACCCATGAGTGGACTGAAGGAAGCTCTCTTAGCCGTTAATAATCATCGAGATAAGAACAATAACAGCACTTGGTGTGCTAGGATCAGAATAGCATTAAACTGCAAGTAAGTAAGAGATGACCATGACATATGAAAACATATAGTCCCTCGTAACAATTCAAGCCCGTACCTACAACCAAGAAACATCCTCCATTTCCATTGGGAGAATACCAAAATAAATAAAAACCAAAAAGATCCTTGTTCCCTTTACATTCAAACGGGAGTCTGGGAACCATTAGGATCGCAAGATAAACGTTCGCGGATTTGAAGAGTTTTGACTGGTACCTCTTGGATTTGAAAGGTTGGAATCTGGAAATTGGAATACAAGGAAAGCAAGTAACAAGTAAGAGTTGAGACAAAACCTATGTCAGAAATCTCAACAGAGCGAAGGGCGGGCAGAAAAATGAGCTTCCAGGGTTATTCGCTATCATGGTCACCTAAGTAAGCACATCCCATGCTTATCCTAGTGAAGCGAACGGACTTATATAGGTAAAACGAAGTTAGACATCAGGCAGCAAGTGATTTCTTTAAAACACAGTAATAATGATGCACATGAATAAACTAAATAAAGAAAGTCATATTCGTGCTTTATTTTGAGTCATGTACAACCCTTCTGCCAATCCGTTCCTTGATGGACAACCCATCACTACCATATGTCTTCCCACTTTTATAGTTGTTTAAAACTCGATTCTTAAAAGCTAATATGAATAGAATTGCCCCTACAGAAACCATTAAACACTTTTTTCTTCCTCAGGCCCACCCTCGCTCCAAATTAAAATAAAAAAGTAGCGATGTTCCCAAAACTATGGTTGACATGGAAGATGAATCAGGAGGTCCCATTGCTAAGCTTTTCGGTTTGCAGGAAGGAAATTTATCTATAACATGCGGTTTAGTGATTCAAGCTTGTAAGCTTTTATACGTTCATTTCAACTGTGCGAGGCAACCTTGTACGCTTAATGCTCGAATTTGTAACATTTTTCGGTTTTTTAGCTTGTTTTTTATTATCATCAATGATCATGGATGGGTATGAATTTTAAAGTGATTTATTGTTATGCTGTAAACTAAACAGATATTTGTTGATGTGAAGTTTCTTTTAAAATTATAGTTATTCATCTTAAAAATAAATTTAATTAGACCACACTTTCTTAGATATGTCAAACCTTCCTAATGTGTGCTTTCTTCAAAATGAAACGACTATTAGAAGTCTAAAATTAAATTATAGACCATTTTATAAGGATTTTACAAATTTTGCTAACGCTTATGTAGAACTTCTGAATACATTGAAGAGAACAATTATAAAGTGTTAATTTTATCTCTTTATAGAACAACTAAAATTAGATCATAATAATTGGAAGAACCCCTAATTCTATGCAAGATTACACTGGCAATTTACAAAATTACATTATAGAACATTTACAAATGGGGTTTATGTCCCGAACTACATTCAAACAGCATAAATGCTTCTTAATAATTCTAATATGACATAAACTCACATACAAAAATACTGGAAGATTGGTTGCCAAGTACAAAATTGATACATGATCCTTCCAATTACAGTTTCTCAAGACGCTCATCTAAATCTAATAAGGGAAAAATAACCAACTTAGAATGCAATTTTATTTTTGAAAAATTATTTCTTTTTTTTCACTATCCTTTTTTCTTTAGGATGGAGTAGTTTATTTTCAATAGGGTGTTTTAATTCTGTATCATTTAATTTTATCTATACTTTTACATTAATCTTATATAAATATATAGATAAGATTTAATATAAAAGGGTAAGAATTTGATTAGTAACATCTTATACTCTTTCCTTTGGTGTACTATACAAAAAGATCGTGAATTGTTATCCAACAAGTCCGAAGTCGAGACATTCTCCGAGAAAAACCAATAGGCATTCTAGGGACTCTAGTATTCTTTTTATACCGAGAAGTACATGCCATAACACAAACATTTGTGCAATCCAATTTTAATCGCCTACAACCCCCTTTTTCTCTTCATTGACATATGCAACCGTAACTTTTAAGAGTCTTTTGATTTAAAAAATTAAAAGTGTGAATTATATTAAAAGAAGTTGTAACTGGATAAAAATTTTAAAGAAAGTGGTTGGTTGATCTGAAAAAGTTTTACAATTTATAAACATCAATTTTTCGAATTCATTATTTAATTATGAGTCAATTAATTCATTAAATAATTTATTTAAAAAATATAATTTATAATTTATTTAATATGTATTTAAAAAATTAAATAAATAAATATTAAAAATTTTGTCATTACCAAATAAAACAGGCTTTTACAAAATTGTCTATTTTGATCTTCCTATTGCAACCCTCGGAAGTGATTTATATTGATTTCTTAGGAAATTGGCGTGAGACAATATTACAGCTAAGCTCTCTCTTATAATTTTCATTTTAAACTCGAAAGCCAGATAATACAGTTCAGTGTTGTCTGAATCTGAAGACAGGCCAGATTGGTATGTACTGCTTCTCTTAAGAACCTAACTTTACATTGTCAGATAGCTGTAGTGATAAAGAGGGATATACAACGTGAATAAGATTAAGAACTTGGCAATTGTGTATGTTAGGATGTTTGGGGGGGGGGGGGGGGGGGGGGGGGGGGGGGGGGGGGGGGGGGGGGGGGGGGGGGGGGGGGGGGGGGGGGGGGGG
>JAOTAY010000190.1:28862236-28872391 GCA_025629805.1 Erythroxylum baracoense
GACCCCCCCCCCCCCCCCCCCCCATTTTTTGTACAAATGCTTCACTAAGATAACGTCTTTAATTTTTATAAGATCCGATTTACAGCCTCTATAGTCTCTAAGGTAAGACCAGAACCCTACTCGTACGCTTTCATTGTTACTAGTTACTAAGTGAAGTTATAGAATGTCAGCGCATCAAGAATAACAGAAGGAGAATAAACGTCCAAACGATTGGGAAGATAAGAGCTAAAAATAGCATTAAAGCTTCTAAACAAGTTAATTTATACTTAACCAATTCAACTCTCTTTAAATAATTGTACAGGAATGGTTGTTCGTATATATCCTTTCTTTCTGTAAATGCCAGTTGTACTAGTCGTCGTTGGCTTTATATATTCTCGGATATATAATTATTTAATAAATTATTGTCGGATTTTGATATTGTTCCTACTTATAATTATTTAATTTTAAATAAATAAAGAACGCCACAAGGCTATTTCAAATGCCAACGAGTGATTGTCTAAAGAAATAATCGCAATTTCATCTTTAAAAAACTGTGGCAAATCTCACAAAATAATGCAAGTATATAAAAATAGTACAATAATAATTGATTAGAGAATGTGGGAGTAGCAAAATAGACGGTAAAACTAAAAGGATGGATGGATGGATGGTGCTAAAGAAAGCATGATAGCAAGGAAGAAATTAATAATAGAAAATTTCGATGGAATAAATTATGGCGATCAGATTCTGTCACTTCAATTGCTGAATATCGCGGTCTTATCAACTCATAAAGGCTGCCTACTAATTGGTACGCTCTCTTATCTTCGCCTCCCCATAGTCCATACTACAAAAAACAATATCCTCCCTCCTTCTCCATTTTCTCTTCCTTCTCATGCACCATCTCATGTCCACTTGTCCAATCACTTCCACTTTTCCTCTCATCTGTCCATCCATCCGTCTAATCTCTTCCTCCTCCATTATTTTCTTGTTTTAACTTATTGTATAGCTATTGCTAGGGTATGTACATTAATTGCGTACTGCTAACTAATCACTTGATTCAAGTAAACCCTGACACTTAAACTAATATTTTATATTATCATCCCGTGCATGTCAACTGTCAAGCTAATTTTCTGCAGAAAATCCCAGATTTTATCTGAGGGGCAGAGATTCTTAGGTTGACTTAAGACAGTTTCAGGTGGTTCATTTGGGCGTTGGTTGAAATGTGGGCCGGCCAAGTTATTATTTAACATGGAATGTATCGTTCGGTTTTCTACACACATTGCTGCTCGACAGTTAATGGGTTCAAACTTCAAATTTGCCATGTCGTAGATTCATTGCTTGCCTGTGAAAAGGAAAATGAAAGGAAAAGATTTTGCGTCCAGTGCTGTTTCTTGCATAAGAAAAAAGTTGAGTCAATAATGTTGTACTTGGAGTTGTTTCTTACTGTTTAAAGTAATAATCATACCAACTCAGAAAGCACCAGACATGGAGACAACCCAGAGGTGATGCGATTTCAAGGTCATTTCAATGTCCTAAGTTTCACGTTTTCAGACGTTTCACGATGTTACGCAACAAGATATACTATTACTATGTTACTTTTTTTAATTCACAAACCCAATTACTGTTTTTTATCCTTAAAAGACTTGCAAAAGACAATTATACTGATATATATTATTTTTGTTCGTTGGTTTGGCAAGCTAGATTCTTCTTTGATTAAGGTTGGAATATTTATTTTTTATATAATAATTATTATTTTTCTTTATGTGTTATGCTCTTTAAGCGTGCATATATATCATATTATCTGCTCACAATGGGACGCGATGAGTTCTATGCAATAAAGTAACTATTCCATATCAACTTTGATTAATACAAGTCTATTTATATTAAGAAAGTTCTTCCAGCTTAGAGGAGATCAAGAGATCGCCTCACAATCGTCTTGAGCTTCATAACTTCCGATTGTCCCTCGACAACAAAGCTTTGCTTTATTATTACTATGCTTTCCCTTCTCTTCTTAGACGGCAAAGATACGTACATGTAGATATAGCGCTAGAGGAGACGGATGGCTCAAATTCACGGGAGGTTATAAACTAGGATTTAATTGTTGGAATTAAATTACGTGAAGAAGAAAAGAAGAAGACTAGACAGAAGGTTAAAGTTGAAGTAGAAGTTAACAGTAATTCTCATACATTCATTCAGTAAATAATCTGATGACTATTTACAACGGTAAATACCCAAAAAATAAGATCATACTAACAAACCCACTAATAACATATCTACTACACCACTACTTACAAACCTATAATTTAGGATCATTAATCTAAGAATAATTCAAATGCTGACTAATAAAATCAGAATAAATAAATAAATAATATAATCAACATCCCCCTTTAATTCTAATTTGGAGGGTTTTACTCCAAGCAAATTGCTCAACTTGATGAAAGCAGTCAATCTTCAACAACTTGGTGAATATATCTACAGCTTGATCTTCAGTTTTGCAGTACTCCAACTTGATCACATTCTTGCTGACTTAATCTCTCAAAAAAATGATATCTTATATCTATATGCTTGCTTCTTCTATGAAAGACCAGATTCTTGGCTAAATCAATTGCAGACATGTTGTCAATATAAATCTTTATTGGACCTTGAAGATTAAACCAATTTGACCCATTATATTGCTAAGCCAAATTGCTTGACATGCACTTGATGTTGCTATTACGTACTCAGTTTCACACGTTGATAATGCAATAATAGACTGCTTCTTTGATGACCATGAATATACTTTTTTCCTAAGCATAAAACAGTGATCAGTTGTGCTCTTCCTTTCGACCAAATCTTTACCCCAATCACTATCAAAGTAACCAACAAGTTCATTCTCCTTAGATAATGAATAAAATAATAATCCATAATCATGAGTACCTTTGATATACGCATAATTCTTTTTACTGCTTATAAGTGCATTTGACAAGGGGACTTTATGAATCAGCTAACTAATCCCACAACATAACAAATATCTAGTCTCGTGTATTTGAGATATCTCAAACTTTCAACAATCTGCTTATTTCATATTGTATACTCTGCTCTTCGCAATAAATGTTAAACTCATTTAAGGTATACTCACCCCCTCCATCACTACACGACACCTTCATAGAACATCCACTTTGATTTTCAACAAGTAGTTTAAACTTCTTGAAGTAATCAAAAACTTCATATTTCTTCATCAATAAAGGTTAAGAAATACTTGTTGCCACCAATGGACTTAATATTCATTAGTCCACACACATCAGAATGAACAAGCTATAAACGTTGCTTTGCATGCCACGATTTTCCCAAAAATGGCAACCTGTGACTCTTTCCAAGAACACATGCTTCGCACAATTGATTAGGATGATTAATATTGGGCAAACCATACACTATATTTTCTTTAGCAAGCCTCTTCAAACTCTGAAAATTTAAATGCCCAAATCGAAGATTCACAACCAAGACTCATATTTCGCAACAATATTAAGCACTTTGAATCACCTTTGGAAATATTAATAGAAAACATGCGATTCTTTGATAAAATGGATTTAAGAATGAGTGCACCGCTTTTATCAAAAATCAAGAATTCATTATTTTGAACACTCATGACATATCCTTTTTCTGTTAATTGACCCATACTCAATAAATTGCTCTTCATATCCAGAATATAGAAAACATCATAAATATACCTGTGATCTCCATTTTTCAAGATGATAAGGATTCTCCCTTTTCCAGTCACTGGGATAGTCCTACCATCACCAAATATGACATTTGTGCTAAATGATTCATCAAGCTCGATAAACAACTCCTTCCTGCCACACATATGATTTGTGCAACCCGTATCCAAAAACCAGGTATGGTGACTTGGATTTTCATTTGCTGAAGAAACCATCAGAATTATGTGATCACCTTCGGCTTAGTCCTGATTGCCAACTTCTTGTGCATGGTTGATAGTTTGGTTGTCGTTCTTGGACCTGCACTCATTTGCATAATGGACACGCTTGTGACAGTTGTAACACTCCACATTTGATTTGTCATATCTTCCTGCACTACGTCCACGACCTCATCCTCTCTGTTGAGACGAGTTTGAACACAAGTTGTTTTGCTTTGTAGCTCCTCGATTATGGCCACCATGACCTTTGTTGGAGGGATTGCCACCTCGTCCTTGTCCTCTACCATGAGAAATTTCAAGCTTCTAACAGGAATCACCAAGTGAAGCTTGTGCTTGGAGAGCTTGTTTAATTGACTTATCAATTTTGTTATCGTTCATCCTCTATTCATGTGCTCGCAGGGATCTTGACAATAATTTAACTGACATTATTGATAGATCATTGCCCTCTTCAATTTCTGCTACAACATACTTGAATCTGGGAGTCAAGGACCTCAAAATCTTCTCCACCTTACTCTGTTCAGATAGAGTTTCACCATTTGTTTTAATATTATTTTTCAGTGCAAGAACTCTATTGATGTAGGTATCAATTGTTTCGGTAGGCTCCATCTACAATAGCTCGTACAAACGCCTCAATGTTTGAAGACGCACCCTCTTGATCTTCTCATCACCTTTGTATGAAGTGAGTAGTCCACGCCTCATTTGAGGTAGTGGCTCCTTCAATTTGCTCAAATGTCTTATCGTTCATCCCTTGATGGATGAGGTATGAAGCCTTCTTATCCTTCTTCTTCGCAGCACAATGCGCTGTTCTCTACGCATCATTTGCATTATCTGCTAATGCCAGCACTCCATTCTCCACGATATCCAGTAAATCGTGGTAGTCAAATAGGACCTTTATCTGAGCACACCAACGGTTGTAATTTTTCCCATCTAGAATAGAAACGGACAATTGTATAGTATTGTTCATTGTAGCAGGTCGTAAAGGGATAAAAAAGGCTCTGATACTAGTTGTTGGAATTAAATTGTGCGAAGAAGAAAAGAAGAAGACTAGACAGAAGGCTAAAGTTCAAGTAGAAGTTGACAATAATTCTCATACATTCACCCAGTAAACTATCTGATGATCATTTACAACGTTAAATATAAAAAAAATAGGATCATACTAATAAACTCACTAATAACAGATCCACTACACTACTACTTACAAACCTATACTTTAAGATCACTAATCTAAGAACAATTCAAATGCTAACTAATAAAATCAGAATAAATAAATAAATAATATGATCAACATTAACATGATAGTGATTTTTCAAAGATGACACCGAATTTTTGCTTCAAAATAAATGTTTATTATTAATTAAAATATGGCAAAGAAATGTAAACCAACTATTTTTGAATAAAAATATGATAAGATTATTATTTTATTTATTAACATTTAGATTTAAAAAAAATGCCTATGGTGGAGAATTTTGTGTTTATTATACGTTCCCCAGTGAACTAAGATGTTGGGATAGGAATATCTGTTAAAGACTACCTAAAATTATAAGGTTCTATGAATAAATAATTGCGGAAAAATGACTAAATAATACATGTTGCATACTAGATGAAAGTTTAAAGGTAAATTCTTACCACATAAGATCATGTTGTTGAAGAATGCATTTTCATCAGAAGAATCAATGCAAACATACATGGACCATTTTGGAATTAGTGATTTTTATTTTAGACCAAAGTGCCACTGAACCCACTTTTCGACAGCAGATGAGTCGTTAATTACTCACTATGCTTATGGAAATTAGTTATGTTAGTGATGGAATGATAAAAGTTGGAAAGAAATAAGATACAGAGGCACATGAATCATTAAGTTGTTGGCGCTGCAAAGAGGGCTGATTGCTGTATTCTTAAAAGTTAGCTAGCAGTGAAATAAACAAATCGGAAGGTTTGAACTTTTAACAACACCCAGACACCTTCCCCTTTAGACGGGCTAGAGATAAGCAACAGAGATTGTGTTTTACTTACAGACAAACGTCAGCATGGGGGAGTAAACAAGTACCAATGCAAGCCCAAAAATGAAAACACAAAAAGACACCAAAACAGAGAATAACAAAAGTCACACATGGCCACAGGGTATTTCACGCTTTATTGGACAAATGGGGTTGTCCCATGAAATGACCTTATGCCTGGAATAGACCTGTCCTCTTAATTATTTCTTTTGCTTTCCAATTTTTCCTGTTTACCCTTTACCTTTTATCTTCAAGTCCATCACTTTGATAGGCCTCTTTTGTCTTTTGCCAGAATCGTTTCATATCTTCCCACATGCATGCTTCCTTGGAAGTTTGCAGAATTGTTACTTCCCATTATTATTATTCTCTCTTCTGCATTTGATGATCAATCCCTGGAGTTTTCTTGGATTCCTCTTCTTCGAAATCCAAGTTTTAAAAAGTTTGGCCTACAGTGCATACAACCTATCTTTTCACAGTTTTAGGCCATCACTTCCGAATATCAGCTATAGTCCTGTTTATGACATTTCTCTGAGGTAAAGATTCCCAGGTCCAGTATATCCTTCCAGGGACTGATGTTCCCTTTCACCTACTGCAAATTTCTGTAACTTAATATTCAATTCGGAGAAGTGATCCGTTTAAAAAGGTCGAATTTCAAGGAAAGCTAACAAAACTCTTATGGGTGGTGATGATGGGTAAGTTTGAATTGTGTGGTTTGAGATGTTTCAGTAGTTAAGGTCTGTGCCCATATCTTTTAATAGCTGGTGAGGTACGATGACTGTTTAATCTTGTGAGCTCATTTCTTAGCCAGAAACACCAACGTTGCTAAATTCAAGGCAAATGGAACGGTAACAGATGATATTTTTCTTTTTGCTTAATTTATATCCCCTGGCGTACTTAAAGTAGAAAAGACTGACGTGAAAGCTCATTGATCACTCTGGACCGTATGACAAAAACAATCGACTTATGTACTCTACGTGCGATGACCAATTAGTAATTACTTATATTAGATAAGTATGTCTAGTGTATATGAAAAATTGTGACTGCTTCTATGTAATTATTGAAGTGTATAAGATTCAAAGCATGAAGAGTCTTAGAAAACGAACAGAAATATTGCACACTTTTAAATGCCAACAGTTTTTAGTATTAATTAATTAATTTGAATTTATGTTGGCATATTATGTGGATTGAAATATCTGACTAGTGGATCTCTTAAAATATAAATAACGTCATACTTGTTACATTTTAAATTCTAGTTTTCTTATAAAAATAAAATTAATTGACAAATTTTTGTTGAGAAAAACTCTTACTTCTTTTTAGCTTTCTTACATGTTTTGCATGCTTTCTTTTACTCCTCTCTCGCTTCCTTGGTTTCTTTTCTTCTTTGTTTTATTAAGATTTGGCGTATTGGTTGCTGTGTAGACCTCCTGATTTTTGTTTGAATTTCTTCAAATTTTTCTTTTATTATTTCATGTGTTTTGTCTTCTTCTCTATCCTTTAGCTCTTCCTACCTCTACTGTTCCTCAAGGCTTTTCGCTTCTTCTTCAGTTTCCTTTGTTTATAGATCTTTCTCCTCCTCCGCAGGTTCATTTGTTATTTGTTTCTTGATACTCCTTTGCTTTTCTTGTTTCTCGCCTCTTATTGAGCTTTTCTGATCTCCTTTACTTACTTTTTTAGCAATATGTTGAACTCCGAGATCCTTTCTTCTGACCAGTTCCATCTTCTCGCTCATAACTTTTTCTTCGTTTTTGTACCCCCTACCGTTGATAATTTCAACACTACAATAGACGTTACATCTTTACCATCAGAAGTTGGTTAGCCCCATGGTCAAGCTTCTCCTCCTGTTCGTTCTAGTGTTGTCAACATCAGGAAGACATGGCTTCAGATATTGAGAGATGCTTCTCCCATGCAAAAATTGCAATATTGCCTTCGAAAATTTGAAAACAGATATTCCATAGTTCATCCTTCAATTAACATTTTGAACGAGGGAGCATCTAAGTAGGATACCACCCTCTCCCTCATTAGGTTCTTTATACATAAAAGGTTTGTCATTTCTAGTCCTGAGTACTTGGGCCCATTATTATTAGAAGAAGCAAGGTCTCCAAGAAGTTATGATAAATGAGGAGAATATATTTCTCTTCACATTCGACTTAATTGAGCGGGCTAAAAAAAATCATTGAGGCCAAAGCATGACTTTTTAACAATATCAACCTCTTCTTCCAACATGTTAAGATGAAGTGGATTACCGTCCATAATATTCCTCTGTAGTATTAGACAACTACGGGGATCAGTCACTTATCTATTTGGGCAAACCCTGCGCCTAGATGAAGCCACCGCTAGCTTAAAAGGGTTAAGCTACGTGAGAGTGGGCAACCTTACAGATTCAAAAATCACTTCCGGATTATATAACCGTTATGAGTTTGAACAAGGATGGAACTTTATTTGAATACTTTGTATTTCATATTTTCGGAGACTTGATCAACCTAAATAGATCAAGACATGGCAACCAATTTCAAAAACAACATACAGATTTAGGCTTGGTTTAGAGGTGTAGCGACTGTTGATAACTTGTTGAAATCAATATGTTAAAATGATAGGTACTTATTCTCAATAAGTACTTAAGTGTTTAGGATTGCTATTTTAGTAATTGTTGAAATATGAAAATAGGTATTTGGCAAGTGCGATTGTAGTTACTAAAAAAAGATAAAATGAACTAAAAGTCCATTGATTTAATAAATTATTAATTGTTGTATAAATAATTAAAAATATATTATTAGTTATATAAATTTAAAATTATAAATAAGAAAATATAAATAAAATACATTTAGTAAATAAAATATTTCATAAAAATATATTATTAGTTATATTAACTAAGAGTATCGTGGAAAATAATACTTATAGTTAAGGTTATTAATTGAAAGTAAAATTTCTACCGCAAAAGCAGTTTCCTACCGCAACCCTCTTTCTGCTTATTGATTTCTGCGGTAACACTGTACTTTTCTCCAACCTTCGACTGTTTACCGCAGATCCAAACATATGATTGCATTTGAAAATTGCGATGAATAAATGCTTATCTCCACTATACCGCAGATCGAAACGGAACCTATATTACTAAGGAAGCTGACGTTAGTTTTCTTTGAATTATGAGATTTTCCATTTACCATTTGTGAGAAGTTAAGGGAAATGGTATTCTCGTCCGCTTAAAAAAGTTATTTGTCAAATTTGTGCCCAAAACTTAGCAGGTTGGTCAGTGTTAAATTGTAAAAGCCAATCACAAGTCTACTTTTCCGATGTACTATTACATTGTGTATGGTTACTGTGATTTATAGGCTGAGACGGAATGAAACAAAAATTTAGAGACAGAACAGAACAAAAATTGTAGACAGTGAGGTGTTTGGTTGTGATGGACAGAACAGATAAAACTATTTGCATCTCGAGGACAGAAATGTGTTTGGTTGCAGTTGACAGAACAAAAAAACAGTGTCAATGACCAAAGTACCCCTGCAGTATAATATGATTGGAATATGTAATTCATTGATTATTTTAAAACAAATAATTTGTATTAGTATTTTTTAATTGTATCTATAAATAAGGAATTAAAAAATAAGGAACATAAAAATTTAATGGTGTGATTTATTGAATAACAAAAAATTCGTACAAGTTAATAATAAAATAAATTACGTGAAATATTTTTTTAATTGTATCAATATTTATTTTAATTGTATTTGTAATTTTTTAATTACGATGAAATAAAACGAGGAACCTAAATATTTAATAAAATGAGAAACGTAAAAATTAAATGAAATGAGTTATTGAAAAAAATCGTACAAATTAGAAATTCTAGTACATCATAATTTAATAAAACATCTAAGCATTTATGGAATTAATTATATAATAGGTTGAAGATACATTGAACCCTTATATTTTATTAAGAATGTCCTTAATAATAATACCCAAAATGACTCCAACAGCAATGGGTAAAAATCCTTGACTCCACGCTATTTTTTTCTTCAAAGTTGCAACTTCATTTAGTTGTTCATTTGTTGGAAGTGAAAATTGATTCGATATTGATGCGGGTTCATTGGCGGTAGGAACAATTTCTTCATTTGGACGAGTCCGCTTATTTGGATCTATGACATAAGCACTCTGTGCTTCAACCAAAGTTTGATACCCCTTGAATCTAGCATTAGGAAACCCATCAGTTGCCAATTTAACATCATCCCAATTTGTAAAAATACCAACTTGACGTCCAACAAATACAACATAGAAGTTGTA
>JAOTAY010000190.1:28872491-28887706 GCA_025629805.1 Erythroxylum baracoense
TAATTATAATTAGAATTTGATTTTAATTATAATTAAAGATATTTAATTTTAATAAAAGACTCTTATAATTTTTCTATAAATACGGAAAAACTTTTATAAGCTAGTATTTCTGTCTTTTTCCTCTCAAAGTAGTTAAGAATTGCTCTATGAATACCATCAAAGGCTAGACGCTTGGACAGCTCGTAATTGATCGATTGGAAAAATTTTTGTTTTCAAAGCGAACAAGGTACGATTTCTAAATCGTTTTTGTTTTTTATTCAAGTTTTATAATTATCAGGATCCACTCGGGATCCGTAAAATTTTTATTTTTTCACTGCGTCCGTAATTCGATCACGGTTGGATTCTAACAGTAGCAACTTAAAAAACATAAAAAATGTAACTAAAATAGACAAGGGAAGCATAGCCCCAACTACATGTCTCGTGTCACAGATGCGAGGAGGCCACTAATCCAAAGCTGGACAAATGAAATCTTCATCAATCCTTCCAATGGCAGCTTTCTGATCGATAAAAACAGCCCCCTGAATATTGCGACCTTGTGTAGCTACACCCTGTGAACTCGCCGAAACAAAGCAGAAGCTAAGCATACACACTAGAAACAACCTCATTTGACAAATCCGTGAACCCATTCAAGAAAAGTTGCAAGGTTTAAGATCTAAGGCTCTCCTATGAATGAGTAGGGTAGCCGCGAAACTGCAAAGTTGGGACATTTGGCTGGAGAGGTTTACTAGGAAGAGACCACCAACATCAATGTTGAGGACGTTTAGGAAATCCAAACGTTGTCGTCTGGAAAAATTTAAGCCGCTAAAGCTTTTTTATTTTGCGTGCACTTGCCATATGTGGCAAGGGCCACAAAAATAATAAAAATTGCTAGTTGTAACTTTTTCTAACAGATTGTAAAACAATAGGACTTTTTTAAATATTTGTGAAGCATTAAGATTTTTTTATACATGTTAAAACATTTAGGGTTTAAATTGAATTTTGTTAAAAATCTGAACCTTTTGATTATAATGATTTGATCCATTTAGTTATTAGAAGTTTTTAATATTGAATATTGCCTTAATTTAGCAGTTATCTTACTTCTTTACTTTTCCATTCTATCCGCACCAACTTCAATTTAGCTATAAATTATTGAAGTTTCAATTTCTAGCATTAGTTACTTGGATTCTTTTCTATACGAATTTTTGGAATTGAAAATGTATTTCTTTTAATCTTTTTTATTTTATTAAATATTAGTATATTGAACTCTTACAAAAAGCCTCAAATTAAATTTACATTGAAGAAGCAACAAAAAGAAACGACTATTTTTTTTATAATAAAGCATGTAGTGTGTTACACTATTTTGATTCTAAACTTTCAATTTTTATGAAAATTCAAGAAGACCTAATTTTAAATTTATAAATTAAAACTATGCAACCAATCGTTGTTGTTGATGATAGAGGAGATTATGGAATCTAAATGAGGCATTTGTATAAAGTATTTAGAGGGACCTACACTACTTTAATTATCAAACTAAAGTGAAGCAGAATTGTCATCTTGTATCTTGTATTTGATGTTTCTATGTAATATCTAACTTAATTTCAAAATTTGAGCCATAAACTAAGATGTTTCAGCTTTTATTTTTATCTCCGAAAAGTTTTTGCCCGACTGGATCCACCTGACCTATAGTACCTTTTTGGTAGTAAGCATTCTCGATACTCTTTTTATCATTGATAATTTTGTTTGAGAGTTTTAAAGAATGAATTCCTAGACTCACCTCAAATTTAGGCAAGCATATTTCTTCCCAGTTGACCTTTACTCTAGATGAGTTAATAGAGGAACTACACCATAAGATTCTTGTTTGGATCTTTCCTGAGAATGGTAAGTAGTCCTTAAAGTAGAGTTTACTATTTCTGATTGATGGTCCAAGATATGTGAAAGGGGTTTTTTAACTTGGAGGCATATGATTAAATGCACTGCTTTATCTAATCAATACAACATTTGGGGAAGTTAAAAGCTTCTAGCATGTGTAAAAGGAAAATCTAAATTATAAAATTGAATTATTTTTAAAAGTCCACCTTAATAGCTTAATTCATAGCAGAGTTCTTCCTTCCATAATTCCCAAATAGTTCTTGAGCCTGTAGAATATTGTCTCTTATTAATCTTCCTTTCAAAGGTACTCATTGGGAATCATTAATAAGTTGTTGGAAGAAATGTTTCAATATTGATACATATAGTCTAGCTATCATCTTGTATAAGTTATTTTAACAAAATATTGTCCTAAAGTTAAGAACAGTTTGAGGGATAAAGCCTATAAAGTTTTATTTACCTCCTTAACACATTTCCTTTTTCACAAAGAATTATGGTACTACATTTGTCACAAATTTTTTATGAGTGGCGAGGTCTTTTGAAAAAGATTGTACTTAAAGACTATAAGAGGAAGAAAAGAAAACCTAAGAAGAACTAGAGGGATGTGATCAAGAATGATATGACACTGCTAGAATTTACTGAGAAAACTTTGGCGTAATATAATACAGATAAAGGATCTCACATAAACAAATCTTTCTCTTTTTCATAGGTCCTTTAAATGTTTTTCTTCGAGTCTTATGTCTTATATGTAGCCTAAGCATTTAATATGTAATACTTCCTTCCTAGTTATTTAGCCTAACATTTCCTTACTTAGCCTAAATTTTTTCTTATAACGACTTGTTTGATTTATTTATTTACTTACTTTCTTTCTTGTTTATGTATTTATTTACTTATTCTATCTTTTTATTTTTATTCTTTACTTTGTTCTATACTCATTGTATGATTTATTTTATTACTTATTTTTATATTTTATTTATACATTTTTGTTTATTTTATTTTATTAGTATTAATATCTTTTGTGTCTATTTTATTTCAATCTTATTTAATTAGTATTTTAATATGTATATGCTTTTTTCCCCCTTTTTTAGTGGATCTATTGAAAATAACCACTTTACTAGTTATGAGTAAGATTGCGTATTACTAGATCTTTTCAGACTCCACACATCAGCGGGGCCTTTATTGGGTTGTTGTTGTTGTTAGTATGAAAGATGGTTGGCTATTAGAGTTTGTGGAGATATTGGTGAACTTAATTCAATCAGAAACATCATTAGTGAAGATCAACCTATTGTTTATGCTCTAGCACACAAAGTTGAGATTTTATTAAGGATTCAAGACTTTGGTTTGCATAATCATATCAACAACATTGAGCTAAAGGAAAATTAGACTGATCTCAACTAGCGGACTTTGTTTAAGCACGGTAAATTCAATAATGTGCCTTGTACGAAGCTTTTTCAAGAGCAAGAAAACATAGTACCATGGCATAAACTAGTTTAGTGCAAGTATATGTTACTTAGAGCTTTAATCACAATGTTGAGAGCTATAAAAAAAAATAGATCGCCTACAATTGATAAATTAGACAAATATATGGCAATACTAAATATATGTGTATTATGCAAGCAAGAGCATGAAAGTATTACTCATTTATTCTTCAGACATTAGTTCACTCAATCTTTTTTGAAGGATGTTACTAGAAGATGCTTGTTTCAATCTTTTTTGAAGGATATGACTAGAAGATGCTTGTTAATATATACACTAGATGAATGGGAACAAATTGTAGCTTGATGTTCAGCTTTAAACACACGTGATAAAACAAAACAATGGTGCTTCTTTATTGCTTTATTATATTTGGTACATGCTTTGCGGGATGAGAGAAATATGAGAATCTTCAAAGGCATTGAGAAGCAACATTTAAGGCTATACAGAGAAACACTTAATGCAATTAAGTTACACCATGTCACCTTTAATGATAAAATGTCGATTGATTCTAGTCTTATATTAGTATGGGATTAATGACTAGTCTGCGCACTTGAATTTTGATTCATAATGTAATTTTACTGTTGTTTTGTTAGCCTATTCATAATGATGGGCTGTTTTATGCTTGTAACACTTGTTATTACCTTTTAATGACTAAATTTAATTTACAATTTTTAAAAAAAATCATTAGCTCATAAATGGAGGTATACAAAAATTTATGTGGTCATTATGAGATGCTTATTGCAATTCTTCACAGAGACAAACTTAATCTAAGTATATATTTCTTCACTTTTATCACTTGTTTAAAATTAAGCATCATTTTTTTATCAAAAGATTACTTTTGTTGTCTTACAATTGCTTAAAGAAACTAATTTGTAAGTGATGTTCCAAAATTGCAAATGTTTATAATTTGAATTATGAGTAAATTTGTGAGTGTAACTGGGTATAAAAGGAATTAGAACACATTTGATTGCATCTATTCAAAAAAAAAAAAGAAATAGATTATGCCACAAAAGATTAAATAACTTGGTTTTTGTTTGCTCTAACTTGGAGTTTTAATTAATATACGCTATTATCATTATTAAGCTGAATGTAATTTTTTAATAATTTTATTTTATTTATTTAATAGGGCTCTTAATAGAACAAGTAGTCCTATAGATCTAGTTTGTCTTGACTATATCAATCTTTTAGCAGATTGAGTCTTTAAGGAATCAAGTTTCGTAAATGAGAATGATTTAAAAGATAATATTAGGTGAGAAAGTATTGACATATTATTTGGTATAATAAAATTGAATGATGGTAATGATAAGACCCCTCTCAATAATGAGGATTTTATACAAAATAAATGGGTCAAATGCAATTTAAGTGAATATTTCATTTATAAAAATCTAGGGTTTTTATTTTTGTCTTTTCTTTTAATTTCACTTCTATTCTATATATGCAATATAAATATAAAACTTTTACTTATAAATATTTTTGTTTCATTTTTAACTTCATGAACTTTTATTATAATACTTATAAATTTATACTATGCTTACTTTATGATATTTTGATGTAATCAATTATAAAATTTTAAGTATGCTATATTATTCTTAATTTATATTTGTATAAGAATTAATAATATTTTTATTATATTAACTGTTATTATTATTTATATAAGAAATATGTAAAAACTAATGTTAATAAAAACACAGCACCAAAATCAAATCCAATAATAAGTTAAAATACTACCAAGGCGAGTACTCGATTCCGTCATATTTTTCTCAAGTATTGTCGTGAAAATTCAATTTGTCCAGTCTGATCCAACGTCCAAGTCCAACGGTACCGTTGTATTGGCGACGAACTCTGCAATCTTTACTGAGAAAACTACTTAAACATCTCTCAAATCCCGAGAACCATTTTCGAACAATCAAGCACATATAAACGTTTAAAACTTTCAACCAAACGCCCCTCTCTCCCTCTCCGAAACCTTAACCATTGTTAAGAAGAATCGGTGGGTTTGGTTTCGAAGCTTTGGGAGAGGGCTTTGGGCATGAGAGCGATGAGCACCATCCTCTGCGATCCTCGAAAGGCCAAAGACCCGAAATTGCCTGGTGCACCCGGGTCCAACACGGATTTCGCTTTTGCTTTCAACAATTGTAACTTCTCTGATCGGGTTTTGAGGATCGAGATCATTCCCGACTTCTCTGATGTCAACTCCGACGGCGACGGTTGTATCGATTGGGCCCATAACTGCAAGCGGCGGAGGGAGGAAATTAAGAAAGAGAATGGTCAGTTTTCAAGGGTTTTTTTAAAATCTTCTTTAATTTCTGCTTTTTGTTTGTTCTTTCTTTTCTATTTCGGTTATGTTTGTGGAATCTTTGAACTTTAGGTATGAATTATTAGCTTTCGGGGAAATGATATGAGAGAAATTTAGGGAATTTATCCTTATGGTTTGATGGGGTAACTCAAACAAACTTTGAAAAAGGTTAGACATTGAAGTTAATGTTGCCCATTTTGTGAAACTTGTGGATTACTATGCATTCTATGTTTCAATAGCTGTGCCATAGTTGATGGTCTAAGCACGTTCGCCACCGATTTTTACGGGTTCTAACTAGTAGTTTTAGGAGTTTTTGTTGTCTTGTTATTGGGGTTTCTTCGGTTTGTTGCTCAGTGGGGAATGTGCTTATAGATATTGTCTTTGGCGTTGATGTTTCTGCGAATTGTTAATGTGGATTCCTGGTTTTTGCATTAGCAGTGGACGCTATTGGACAATGTGAGGAGCAGATAGACGCTGAGGATAATGTGGCATATGAAAATGAAGACGATGAAGTCATGGGAATGATTGAGGAATATCATGTAGATACTTGGTTGGATCCAAATCAAGATGGTACCTACTCCTTTTTTAGCTTAGATTTAACTTATTGATATTTCTTCTGTTCTGAATTAACCATTTTATATGGATATTATATTTTCCTGTTCTTAATATTCATTTGACTTGCTTTTCTGTTTCAGTAGGTGATGATGTTGAATGTGGTGACTACTTTGAACTTATGGATATTTCTTCTGTTCTTAATCAACAAGTTAGCTATGTTGTAGTTGTATATGGATACTACGCTTGCCTGTTGCTGATATTCATGTGAATTGTTTTTCTATTTCAGTAAGTGATGGTGTTGAATGTAGTGACTCATCCTGGAGCATAGACTGCTCAACAGTTATTAGAGTTAAGACTATACATATTAGTTCACCAATATTAGCAGCAAAAAGCCCTTTTTTCTACAAGGTAACAGTTTGGGGACTGTTCAATACTTGTTTCTTTCACCATCAAAATGTATTTAACACAACCTTTGAATTTTGTAGTTGTTTTCAAATGGTATGAGAGAATCAAAGCAGCGGCATGTAACTGTGAGAATACACGCCTCAGGTATGTAATGTGGCATTGTTAATACTTAAAGAAAGGAAACTTCAAGAATTTGTGTTTAAATTATCAATAAGCAACTGTCAGTCTAACTGTGGATCCCAAGGGTATTTAAAATTTTCCTTCAAATTTCTAAAGTACATAATGGATAAGATATTTTAAAATCATATGCTACAACGGTGTCATTTTCATAGCGAAACCTTCTGGCTAGTTATTAAATATGTTAATGTTGATTTCTCTCCCTTTTTTTTGAGGACTTCATGGACATACAATTGTGAGACCAAATTAAATTACATTCTAGGAGGTACTTTTTTAATATTCATAAACCATAGGAGGTTTGCATGAAATTGACCCACTAATTTACTGGTCTCTTCTGTGATGATTTTGTAGCATTTCATTTATTTAATTGCTGCACTAAATTTTTTTGACTGTTTACTCCTTCCTTGCATGTTTCCTAGAGCAGAAGAAGCAGCCCTGATGGAGCTCCTGAATTTTATGTATAGTAATGCCCTGACAACAACCACACCTGCCGCTTTACTGGACGTGTTGATGGCTGCAGACAAATTTGAGGTTTCATCGTGCTTGAGATATTGTACCGGATTGTTGCAGAATTTGCCCATGACCTGTGAATCTGCCTTGCTATATTTAGACCTTCCTTCTAGTGTTTTGATGGCTGAAGCAGTTCAGCCGCTGACGAAAGCAGCTAAGCAGTTCCTTGCTGCACGATACAAAGATATCTCGAAGTGAGTTCAACTTCCATCTGCAATTTCATGTTATTCTTCACTGATGTCTTGCCTTATTTTTCATTTTGTTGATTCGGGCATGCTTTCCTTTGCAATTTCTGTTTGGCTTTCATCTTAATGAAGCTCTACATATTTTTTTACATAAAGAAGGGAAACAAATATTAGAAGTTTTTAAGTTGACATTGCTATGTAGTAGCAGTAGTTTCATGAAGAATAGTTGAAATTTTCCAGTAACAAGCTTCTCTTTTTTTCTAATTCATGCAACTAATCTGCTGCATTTATTATTTTTAGATTCCAAGAAGAGATTATTAACTTGCCGTTGGCGGGGGTTGAGGCGATATTGTCCAGTGATGCTCTTCAGTTTGCTTCTGAAGATGCAGTTTATGAATTTGTGCTCAAGTGGTCTCGAACCCATTATCCGAAATTGGAGGAAAGGCGAGAAATTCTTGCCACAGATCTTGGTAGATTAATACGTTTCCCATTTATGACATGCCGAAAGCTGAAGAAGGTTTTAACCTGCAATGACTTAGATCCTGAAATTGCCTCCAAAGTAGTTCTTGAGGCTTTGTTCTTCAAGGCTGAGATTCCATACAGGCAGCGGTTTCTTTCAAATGAGGAGGGCAATGCTACCTACCGTCGTTTTGTGGAGCGGGCTTACAAGTATCGACCTGTCAAGGTTGTGGAGTTTGAACATCCTCGGAGGCAGTGTGTTGTTTATCTGGATTTGAAGCGAGTGGAGTGTCAACATTTGTTTCCTGCTGGTCGGATCTATTCTCAAGCATTTCACCTTGGTGGGCAGGGATTTTTCTTATCTGCCCACTGCAATATGGATCAGCAGAGTTCATTCCATTGCTTTGGTCTGTTTTTAGGAATGCAAGAGAAAGGAGCAGTTTTCTTTGCCGTTGACTATGAGTTTGCAGCAAGGTCAAGGCCAACTGGTGACTATGTGAGCAAGTATAAAGGGAACTACACTTTTACTGGAGGAAAAGCTGTTGGCTATCGTAATCTGTTTGGAATACCATGGATAGATTTCATGGCTGATGACAGTGCTTTTTTCATTGATGGTGTCCTCCACCTTAGGGCTGAGCTCACTTTACGACAATTAACTGTTTGACAACAAACAAGAATTTTTTACAGGTCTTTTCATTTTTATTGCCTTGTGGTCTTGTAGGTGTTCTTATACATTAAATTTCTGCTGCGGTAGGTAGATGTGGAGATAGGAGTGCTTACATGGTCCTGCCATGTTGCTTTCGGGATGTTGAAGGTATTTGCTGAGATATAGCATATTGGAAAATTTGAGTTTATGAGTCTAACTTTACAGAAGTATATTAAGCAGACGTTAATATGGAAAAGAGATGAAAATTGCACATGGAAACAGTCATATTAAGCAGGTAGAGGTTCCTAACATGGAAAAGAGATGAAATTGCGCATGGAAATAGTCATATTAAGCAGGTAGGGGTTGGTAACGTGGATAAGAGATGAAAATTGCACATTGAAAGTCATTTTAAATTCGAATCTATCCCATTTTACCAAAAGAAAAACTTAGAATCTATGCCATTCTGATCATATTATATCTCTCATCATATTAGGAAAGAAGTTTATTAATATATGTGATACCATGCATTTTTGTGTTAATACTCTTGATATAAACAGATTTCTTACCGGATTTTGAGAAGGGAAACTAAAAAATATGAGAAATGTAATTTCTGATTTTTTAATCACAATATCTGTGGGTATTTGTAATATAGAATGAGAGAACATATTATTTAACGCATAAATAATAATGGATAAATAATAGATTAAAGAATTAAGAAAATAAGTAACAAACCTTTAATTTATTTACATAGCTAATTTTTAAATCAAATAATTATTGAACATTGTTTAGTTCTACAAATTTATTTATTTGATATTTTTATTTTTATTTTAAAAATTCAATAAAAATTACTTTATTTAGAATTTTATAGATAAGGAGGGTTGCTTAAATTCGATCCTCCTATGGTTAAACATTTTTTTCATTTTGAAAAAATATCACTTTTGTGATATTGTTTAATTATTATATAACCCCTTTAGTATATTTGTTAGCCTTTCATTTATTTATAGCTCTAAAATAATATTGCATTAAAACTTAAGAATTTAATATTACGTCATTTTGGATAAAAAATAGATAAAAATTAATTAGGATATGATGGAGAGGATTGTGAAAACTAACTAATACTATAAGGTTAAGTGATGATATTCAAAATATGATGATTTGGAAAACAAATCATGCAATTCTTAAGATATTTAACCATATAAATAAATAACTTAAGAATTTGAGCTTTCCCAATATCTTATATTAATTAAGAAGGTGAAAATATAAATTCTTTAAAATACCTACTTTTGTGTTGATACTAATTTTGGTACATATATAAGTTGAGATTATATTTATTAGGACTTAATATGTGAAACTACTCTTTACATTTAAGTGGATCAATATCATAAAAAAAAGGATATGATATAAATTATTTTGAATAAATAGAATCAAAAAGCTAAAATATTGGGTTGAGCCCAATTACGCCCCATTTTTGGCTTAGATTGAATTTATTGATATTTTTCTTCATTTGAATAAAATAATTAGATATGTTGTCCTTATATATGGATACTTTGCTTGTATGTTGTTAATACCATTTTTCTATTTCAATAGGTGATGATATTATTAAAAGTATTAAGTCAAGACTATTCAAAGTTCTTAAAGTTAAGATTCTTAATTAATGTTTAAGATTTTCATAACAATTTAAATAATCAACTAAGGTTTTACAATTTATAAGTTAATCTTTAATATTAATATTTGTTTATACAATAACTTTCATTTATATGAAACTTGATAATTAATCCTTTCAAATTATTCCTACTATATGAAAAAGATTTTAGCTTTATCATACATTAACTCTAACAATGTTTTTTTAGAAAATAAATTGAATTCAATTGAAGGAGTTTCGAATTAGGGTTACAATCAATAGTCGTTTAAACCACCAAAAAACAAATACTATGGCATAAGGTACTAGATACGTTATATATTAGCATAAACTTATAACATATACATGACAAAGGACCAATACATACCCTAACACAACATCCTTACATCTGGCATCCTCACATCTGAACAAGTGCAAGACATGCCCCATCGACCTCATCGGCAATGTCCAGGCTCACCTGACACAAACAATTGGGTCAAAATCCCTAAAACTTGACCATCAACTTGCCGCCTCCATCAAATGGGATACGCCTCAGCTCCTATTGCACAATAGTTCATGAGGGAGCGTTTAATGAAGAGATCACAACATGAGTAGATATGGATCTGGTATTCCTTTCATCGTTATCCATTTGATTTTGGAACTCAATTAAGTTATAAACTATGTTATAGAATCTTTAGAACGTAGAAAAGGAATTAGTGTGTAGAGAAGAAAAGAGTATAGCGATATAGAAGGAGAATAGAAAATTTTGCTTAAAATTTTTCATACACACTTCAGTGGTTACAACGGCTATAAAATAGTACTATGACCTTTACAATGACAACACATATTGCGATCCTAGATGATTTGTTAAGACTGGTACATATATGATGCATATTTGTCTTATAAACTGAAGTTTAATCTTTCGTCATCGTTTTCTTCATCTTCTCATTCTTTCGTTTTCCTCCCCAAAGTCATTTTCTTTCTTTCTTTTTTTCATCTATTACATTCACTAATTATTATTTGTAACATCCCTTTCCCCTTCAGAATTCACCTTATCTATCAAATTAATTCTCGAAAATCTTTTCTACAACTAGAACATGATTTCCCACATGGCTTTTTCTTTAGTTTCTCCTTGCCACTCCACTAATACTTGGGTCATTGCGCAATTATGACATTTGACCACCCTTCTTCCCCATATTGCTTCATTTGCCCTTTTTACATTAGTTAACGATAGTGGGAGTTGCTCTGAGTAAGGCAATTTCCAATGTATATGCTACCTCATTTGTCTTGCAATATGAAATGACCCATAATACAATGGATCTAGTTTCTAATTTTTCCTTTTTTGCATAAAGTACTGTCAATAAGGTTGAAGCTTAACATAAACCTATTGTCCTAATTTGAATTCCCTCTCTGTCCTCTTTTTATCTGCATATTACTTCATCTCCTATTGTGCTCTGTTTAGGTGAATTTTTGCTATTTAAAGTGCCATCTCTCGATCTCGTAATGCTTGGTCTATTAGAAGGTTACAGGAGTCACTATTTAGGTAAGGTACATAGAGAGGTGAAGGGTAATCGTAAAGGATTTCAAAGGGGGTTGCATTGGTGGCTATATGATGGGTTGTGTTGTAATACCTCTTTGCTATTGCTAACTAGTATGCTCATTTTTTGGGAGTTTCACGATAGAAGCATCTAAGATAGGTTTCTAGGATCTTCTTAATAGCCTCTGATTATTCGTCTATTTGAGGATGTTAAGATGTAGAGAATTTCAAGTCAACACATTGTAGTCTAAATTTCTCTTACCAAAATGCATTTAAGAATAGGGAGTTGCGGTCACTTACTATAGCTTCTGGCATTCTATGTAGTTTAAAGACATTATTTATGAAAGTTTGCACAACATCCTGAGCTGTATATAAAGATGTCCAAGGGCCATAAAATATGAATACTTGCTCAGTCGATCCACAACTACATAGATGCAAGACTTTCCTTTAGAAATGAGTAGGCCTTTAACAAAATACATACTTATTTCTTGCCAACAACCTTCTAGTATTGGAATAGGTTGTAATAACCCTGGGTATGCAATATGGTCATAGTTACTTCACTAGCACGTAACATAGTTGGTTACACAGTTTCGAACATCTTTGGCCAACTGTTTCTAATAGAAGTATTCGGTACCCATTTTATCGTTGTGATTACACCGGAGTGCCCTCCTTTAGGGTTATCGTGTACAATGGATATGATTTTCCTCTTTAGCTCCTCATCACAGCAGGTCATTTCTCTATTTGTAATTCCCCTCTGAACTTCTTGGTTCTCTAGCTTATTAATTAGGTCCCTAATGGTAGCGTCCTTCTTTTACCCTTCTTTGATTTCTTCCATTAGGTTTGATTGGACTTGGGACACCATTATTGCCAACTACTCATGATTGGAAACCTGAGATAGCATATCAGTTGTGGCATTCTCCTTACCGCTTCTGTAAATGACTTTAAAGTTGTATCCTTTCAGCTTTGCCAACCAGTTATGTTGGAATGGTGTCGAGATCTTTTGCTCCAATAAGTATTTCAGGCTTTTGTGACCCTTGAAGACTAAAAAATCTTCCATTCAGGTAGTGATGCCATTGTTTCACAACTTTGATGATGACTAAGAACTCATTTTCATAAGTTGAAAGACCTTGGTGTTTGACATCCAGTGTTTTACTGATGGATGCTATTGGGTGTCCATCTTGTTAGAGTGTCACCCTTATTCCTTTTCCATATGTATCTACTTCCATGGTGAAAGGTCGTGAGAATTCAAGTTGAGTGAGAATGGGAGCTATTACTAGCATTTCCTTCAACTTCTCAAATGCTAGTTTCTGATCCTTCTGCTCCCACTTCCCTGGGGCTTGTTTCTTTAGTAGTGCATTAAAGGTTTTGGTAATTATCCCATAGTGCTTGATGAATCGTCTATCGTATGTTGTTAGTTCAAGGAAGCCTCTAAGTTCTTTTAGTATTTGCAGTGGTGGCCAATGTTAGATTGTATAAATTTTATTTGTGTCCATTGGTACTCCTTCTTTAGAAATGAAATGTCCCATGTACTCAATTTGTCTGGCCCTAAAGAAACATTTTCTCCCATTAAGAGAGAGTTGTTGTCGCTTCAAAATGCGTAGTATATATCTTCTACAAAAGTTTAGATGTTACATGAAGTCGTGGCTATAGATAAGGAAGTCATTAAAGAAAAATAATAGGAACTTCCTGATTTATGGCTTAAAAATCTTGTTACATCAGGCTTTGGAAGATTGAAGGTGAGTTTGTTTGAAGGGCATTACCAAAAACTCAAAGTGCCTATCATGTGTTTTGAAAGTGGTTTATGGAATATCTTCTTCCCTCATCCAGATTTGGTGATATCCGAACTTAAGATCCAATTTAGAGTACCAACTTGAACTGTTCAATTCTTCCAACAATTCCTCAATCATTTAAATGGGGATTATGTTTTTGATGGTGTGCTTGTTCAACTCTCTGTAATCAATGCACATCCGTCATTTACTCTTTTTCCTTTTGACTAGGATCACTGAAGATACATATAGGCTCGCGCTCAACCTAATGAGTCCTTTCTCCAGTAACTCTTACATCGAGCAATCTATCGTGTCTTTTTTCTCACCTAAGTAACTATATGGGCTTACGTAATGGTTTTGACTCCCTGCTTGATAGGGATGCTATAATCCTGAGCTCTTTTTGGAGGTAGCCATCTTGGCTCCTAGAACACCTCTCCAAACTCCACCAGAAGCCCTTATAATTCTTCTTTGATATTTGCTATATTTTTCAAAGACAAATGTTGCATATGGAATTCACTGGATGTGTTAAACGTAATATAAATAATGAGCTCTTACTCAAATTTGATATCAGCTTACAGAGGCCCTTATTTGAGATTTCTCGCACTCCTTCCTCTGGGTTGCTTGTCAACTTTGCTATTCGGCCTTCCCATTAGAACTCTGTTGTTCTTTCCCTAAATTTGTAAAGCATGTCATTCAGTATTGCCGACCATTGAAAGCCCAAAACCATGTCACATCCCCCTAATTTGATGAAAACCACGTCGATGGAAGACCTCAATTCTTGCATCCTCTAAATAAAGTTCTTGCAAATTTGGTAATCATTTAACTTTAAACCTCCTCCTACCATGATACTTAAGGCTGGAAGGTCTAACACCTTTATATTTTCCTTCCTAATCAACTCCTTATCGAAGAAGATCAGGGTGCTTCCATTATCGATGAGGATGTGTAATGGTTTATTTTGATGACTGCCTACTACCCTTATTTGTTTAAACTCACATTAGTCCCTTAATACCTATATCGCCTCCAAAGACACCTTGCTACTGGCCGATATACTCTCATCCTAATCTTTTTAGTTTCTTCATTTTTTGTTGGGACCTCCTCTACTATGTATAACTAAAATTGCCTTTTTTTGCATTTGTGTCCCCATGTGTATTTTTCATCGCACCAAAGACATAATCCTTTTGCTCTTTTCTCGTGAAACTCTATACTATTTATAGATTTTGTGCCTACAAGTTTTTGTTATAACTAGGTTTATTTTCATTCCCTTTGGGCCCCGATATAGGGAGCAAACTTGCTTTAGGGTTGTTTCTAGTCAAAGAGGTAGCTAGATTAGCACCCTTGTATATTAATTTCACTTTGTCTCTTCCTATCTGCCTTGATGCTTTTGCTCCTTTCCTGAAGTACACAAGTATGCTAGTGACTACTATGGCTCCTTATTTCCTAGTGAGTGCATTCACTTGCTGGAGTGATTATGGATCCATCATCTTAACTGTGAGCTCCAACTCTAACTTAAGGCCTTTCAAGAAAAAAGCTATCAAATAAGTCTTTAGAAGTGTTAGTTTATTCGAATGTTTTTTGAAATGAACACAATATTCCAACATTAATCCTTCTTGCTTGAGAATTTTCAAGTTACCAATTGGGTCTTTGAATATTTCTTTATTGACTCTTGTTAAGTCAAGAAGACTTTACTTCTTCTATTGATTTTGATGAAAGTCAAATAATAATAATAATAATAATAATAAT
>JAOTAY010000190.1:28893456-28944117 GCA_025629805.1 Erythroxylum baracoense
CAGAATTCTCGTGTTCAACAGTTGTTTCCATGGATCCAAACGGCAACGTACAGCCTCGTCAGAATCCGGCTGAACCAACTATAAATTTTAGTATTAAGTACATACACTATAAAATATACATAAATAATAAAAAAAATTCTAAGCCTATTTCCTTAAACTCTATTAAATTTGAATTTATTAATATCTTTTGAGTTAATTCAATTTGATTAATAATTGTGATTAAAAGAGAATTTTATCAAAACCTATTCAGTCCACACTGCTCTTACGAATGTGTTTAAACTTAGCTCCGTTCTTACACAGTATACTGCACTGTTCAATCCTGTCATGTCATCTCTTATTCGCTATTCAATGTGTTTCCACTTTCCACACACTACGAATTCTTGTCAAGTACATGCCTCCTCCACGCATCTAAATACGACAATAATAATTAATAAAACTCAACTTCTTTATAACTTATTGAGAGTGTTTTAATAATTTATGTACTACAGTTCAAGGAGTCCTGGCTCCAGTTGTATAGGTGGTGTTTTTACTTCCCTAAAACTTTAAATTAACTTCAAAACGCTTTTAAGTGTCGATCCAGGTAACATCACCAAGGAGAACTTCAAAACGCTTCCCGCGTTTCTCTGCAATGTACATGCTCTTGAGAGCATCATTCAAGACACTAATTCTCACCATAAAGACTACATTGCAAACATTTGAAAGGAACTCTACGTTACAAGCTTAATACCCAACAAAACTTATAAACAGTTCCTAACCTACCAAACCATTTCAAGGTCCAACAATAAACATCAAACTTCAAACATGAAAGTACAGACTAATTTCAAGTGTATAGTTTCATCAAATAGAGCTCGTTCAGGTACACAAACAACGACTTAATTCTAAGAATTAACGCGTTAAAAAGCAATTAGCAATTAAATACAAGTCACACAGAAAATCCAATATGCATGAAGAATCAAGACTTAAAACTAAATACGATATCTTCACAACAACAAAGTGACATCGGCATAAAAAACAAGTATACAAAACAAGAAATTACCAGAAAAAATGCGAGACTTAAGAGCAACACACGAAAGGAAAACTCGAGAAGAACAAAAAAAAAATCTTAGATCAGCTCAAGCGACAACAGTACTTACAATACGCAAAGCAGTTATAGACCAGGTGCAGAGAGCTTTCGAAGAAGGCTAACAAGTAAAACCAGCTTATATATACAGTTTTAGGGTGGTACTTGTTTACTAGATTAACCCTCACTTGAGATTTTAATTTGAGCCTTAGTGACTGTTTGGATGTAATTTTGTCAATACAACTTTTGTTATTAGAGTTTTTTTAAGAAAACTTTTTTAAGAAGTTAATGGACTATATGATTGTCATTTAAAAAAGAGTTTTTTTGAAAGAGCTTCGTATAGTAGATTGTTTGACATCATAAAAATAAAAAATATATTTAATTTTAACTATATTTTATTTTGTAATAAAAAATATTTATGCATATAAATATTATTTAAAATATGTTAAACAATATGTAAAGTACTATATATTAATTATTATATAATTTTAAACTATATGAAACATAAATAAAAATATATCTAACCAAATCTTTTGTACGGATTATAATATAAATAAAACTAACATAAAAAATAAATATTAAAACATATAAAAAAGTCAAATAATATTATATAAATATCAAAATAAACGTGAAGATGTGTTTGTAGATATCATGAGAATTATGTGTAAAATATAAAGGTAAAAGGACTAAAAAATAAACTCATTAGTTGATCTGAAAAATCTATCTGAAAAAGTTTTTTTTAGAAGCTTTAAATTTGAGCTTCTAAAAAAGCTATATTTTAGCTGCCAAAAAAGTTATATATATTTAAAAAATGCTTTTTTATTTTACAGCAAAACATTCATTTTTCTTAAAAAATCTTTTGCGGTGAAAAAAAGTGCTTATTTACCTTCCAAAAGCTCAGCCAAACAGGTACTTAGGTTTCTTTGTAAAGTTGGGCCTTACTATTTAATTGGGCTTTTTAATACATTCAACTTTCCCACTAAATAGCCTTCAAAAGTTATTCAGCCCATTTTGTAAATTTTTGTAATTAATTAATCATGTCATAACTTTTTGTTTTGCTTTTTTTTTTCTAGAACCTCAAAAAGCTTCGATCAAGTTTTACGATTCTGTTTTGATAACATATTAAGTGAATAACTTTTCTGCATTAAAACAACAATATCAATAATAACAAACTCATTAAAATTTTCTTTAATATGTGGGATTTGCAAATATCCTATAATACAGTCTTATCCCTAACTAGTAAAAAAGATTTTTTTTAGTTGCTCACATAAATAATAATAATAATAATAATAATAATAATAAGAAGAAGAAGAAGAAGAAATAGGAAAATATTAATAATAAATAAAGAATGCATTTATGATATAAAAAACATATTTTTTTTATTGTCACAGTTTATGGTTGAATTTGAATATTTAAAGTGTATGAATTCAAATTAGAGAAACCAATTATAAAAATCAAACTCGATGAAATTAAAATTAAAATTAGACAAATTTTATGTACTAAGAATTTAACCCTTAAATTTTATGTCACGTTTAGTTCTTGCATTTGCTAACATACAACTTTCTTATAAGCTACTTCAATTCTTAAAACATATCAATTGAATAACTTTCTAAGCATAGGCATCATTGAAAAAAAAAAAGTTGAATCTATTTAAAATTATTCAAATATTTGAACAAGTTCAAGCTTGAATTCAGAACCTGGAGGTTTTCCTCATCAATGGAGGTTGAACCAATTTTTGGAATAAACAATACAGTTGAAAATAACACTTGAATGATCTTCAGATCTTGAGCAAGTACACAATAATTGTAGTTCTTGTCCGAAAAGATTGTGGATATAACAAACTGATGGAAAAAGTTTTCCCAAGGTGACAAACAGAGCACCTAGTTTTATTCTGTGGATAGTGAAAAAAGTAAGGCACCATATTTTCAGGCAAAAACCTGAAAGGTGCAACTCAAAAACTTTTACAACACCAACCTGCCTTCGGCTAAACGAAGCAACGGGGGCAAGCACAGAATTAAAGAAAAAAACAGTTTTGGTATATCCTGGAAAGAAGATTTACTGTAAATGTGATACTGTTTTTCCTTAAAAAAAGGGCTTCATAGAGGATACTTTATCGGTTCGGGTTGCATGGACTTCTGCAAAAGCTCTGTCTGTTCCTTTACATGAACTTGGTAGAAACCAGTGGCAGTTGCAGCAGATGGAGCGCGTCCGACATACTTGATGTCCTCCATTGTTCCTCTATCCAGAGCTTTCATGGTAGTGCAAAGCCGGGGAGCGATATAATTGTATGCGCCCATGTTCATTGGCTCTTCCTGGCACCAAACTATCTCAGCATCTGGAAAACAAAAGATAAGTTGTGTCAAGCACATTACTTGTACTGACAAAAAAGAGGTCAACAACCCCAAATGGAAGAGACATTCTTTCCAAGTGGAAAAGATGTAATTTCTCAAGGAAAAAAATAGCTCAGTCAACCACAATCCACAGCTACTTGAAAGTTTCATCTATTAAATCTTATTCTTTTCTTTCTGTAAATTTCACAGCTAATTTTCTTGAAAGTAAAAAGTTCCCATCACTTCGTTCAATGTTGTGCTCTCTAAGAAATCATTAACACCATAGAGCCATGAAGGACAAGTGACTAACAATCGAACAAATCTAATCAATACAAAGGATTATGCATCAAGTTAAAATACATACTAGGATATCTCTTCAGTTCACGCTGAACAAGATCATATGGGAAGGGACACAGCTGTTCCACCCTACAAATTGCAACATCATTAGCCCCCACCTTACGGCGCTCTTCATCAAGTTCATAGTAGAGCTGCAAGCAATGATTTATATGTTAAAATAACAATCCCCTCTTGCTATACAATATGCATTTATTTTGAAACGCTGAAACAAAAACAAACAAAAAGTAGCATACCTTCCCAGAGCAAAGAACTAAACGTCTAATACCCTCCTCAAGATTAGAGTGGTCATTCTTATCCTTTATGAGACGCTTAAATCTTGTTCCCTGTTTGTCGAACCCAGGATGGCCTTGTACATCATCAAACTCGGACAAATTTGATTTACATTCAGGATGGCGAAGTAGGTTCTTGGGAGACATCACAATTAGAGGTTTACGGAAGTCCCTGTGTATCTGGGTCATGAAACTAATAACATGAGAGAGATTTTATTGGAAGTTGAACTGCAATTCACAGTAGAACAAGTGATAGTTACCTGCCGCCGCAACACATGGAAATAATTGGCAGGAGTTGTAACATTCACCACTTGCCAATTGCATTCCTGAATTTGCTTCCTCAGAGTTGGTTCCATCTCAGGAATGACATAAGGGTTGTCATCACTCATCTGCAATTCATTGATTATGCATGTTAGTTAACCTTACTGAACTAACTGAATAATAAGTATTGCGCTGTTGAAACACTTATTTAATCAACTATAAATACTAATCAGACCAAACAGTGGCCTCAGAACTCGAGATAATCCAATCTTCAGTTCTTTTCCAGATAAAACAACCACTGCTCTTAAAAAGATAAAAGTGGTAAGATATTTAAAGCTAAGGTGGAAAAATATGAAGCAAATATTTCAATGAGAATCACCTGAAGGAAGCGTTCTAAACGTGCACTTGAATGTTCAGGGCCTTGACCATCATAACCATGAGGAAGAAGCACAACAAGCCCAGTCTGACGTAACCACTTTGATTCACCACTGCTCAGAAATTGATCAAATATGACTTGAGCTCCATTGGCAAAGTCACCAAACTGAGCTTCCCATAGTATCAATTGATTAGGATTTTCCATCGAGTAACCCAATTCAAATCCAAGGACACCAAATTCTGAGAGGGAGCTGCATGAGAGAATGTACTTTTGTCATTAGAGCAAGAAAATCCACCATAAAGCATCAAACTAAATGAGAGATATTCCGCATATTAGTCTTCTATGTTCTCAAGCATTATTCTGTTTTATGGACAAGCAAGACTGCTAATGAAGACGCACATGCAAACTTCACCGAGTTATAGAGTCTAACCATGAAAAAGGTTACTACATACCTGTTGCTAACAGTAAACATCTCCTCATTTTGATTCATAATAACATTGTCAAGAGGGCAATACTTCTCCCCCGTTTGTTGGTCATGAAGGACTGAATGTCGATGACTAAAAGTACCTCTTTCAACATCCTGACCACTCAATCGAACATGGTTACCTTCTACCAGCAATGTAGCGAATGCAAGAGCTTCACCAAGTGCCCAGTCAATTCCTTCCCCTGTTTCAATCATTTTGGCACGCTGTTCATAAACCTTCTTCACAACCCTATGAGGTTTAAAGTTTTCTGGAAGATTTGTGATAGCTTTGCCCACGTTCTTCAAAATGTCAGGCTTCACCCTGAATAACAGCAAACCAATTTAAGAATAAATCACAAACAAGGGATTTAATGACAGCTAACTCAAAAGAAAGACGCAATTCAGTGTACCCAGTGTTTCGGACACGGGAAAGCTGTTCTGGTGACTTAAACCCAGACCAATGGGATGAAAGCCAATCTCTTCTTTTTGGAACATAATCTTTGCTAGACAAAAATTCTTCATTGAGGATTGAATTGACTTTCTCCTGTATCTTGTTAATATCTTCTTGTGTCACCTGTCCAGATTCCAGAAGTTTGTTTCGGTAAAATTCAAGAGCCGAAGGATGGTTCCGGATGATCTGGTAACCCAATCGTGTTAGAAATCAATAATGTTTTGACTTATCTCAAGAAAGCAATTTAAAGCCTACTTAAAGAAATCAAAAATACACATTTATATCAACAACAACAATAACAAAAAACACACGAAAGAAGTAAAAATTTGAAAAATATATTTGAATTATATTTTAACAGCACCACAGATTAGATAATAATGACAAATTATTTTGAAATGGAAATGAAATACAAAAAATCTAGTATAAAAATAAGAAAATGAGGCTAACCTGATACATTTTGGGCTGTGTGAAAGATGGCTCATCAATCTCATTATGCCCGAAACGACGATAACATACCAAGTCAATTACAACATCTGAGTGAAAAGTTTGGCGCCAATCAGCTGCAAGCTCACAGACATGCACAACAGCCTCCACATCATCTCCATTTACATGAAATATTGGGGCACTCAACGCTTTTGCAACATCAGTGCAGTACTGTGAAGATCTGCCAGCCCTTGGGTCTGTTGTGAAAGCAACTTGGTTGTTCACCACAATGTGTATTGTTCCACCAGTAGTGTAGTTTGGAAGGGCGCTAAGATGTAAAGTTTCATAGACAACACCTTGCCCAGCAAAGCTACCATCACCATGAATCAAGATTCCCATATTCTTTGTCCTATCGTTATCATTTGAGTAGTATTGCTTCGCTCTAGTTTTCCCAACAACAACAGGATCAACAGCTTCCAAGTGACTAGGATTCGCAACCAAAGACAAATGTATTCTCTTTCCACCCCTGGTTGGACGATCATAAGAAGTCCCTAAGTGATATTTGACATCACCAGTTCCAGTGTACAGCCCGACTTCATCTACAGGTTTTGTTCCTCCACTGAACTCACTAAAAATTTGACGAAGTGGCTTCCGAACAACATTTCCTAGGACATTCAGTCTTCCTCTATGAGGCATTCCAATAACTATACTTTCAACCCCAAGATCAGCTGACCTATCAAACATCTCCTTCATGCCAGGAATCAAAGTTTCCCCACCTTCAAGCCCAAATCTTTTTGCTGCTGTCCACTTTGTGGCCAAGAAGTTCTCAAACTGTGTACTCCATATCAACCTGTCAAGAATAACCTCCCGTCGCTGGCGATTATATTGAGTAGGAGTTGGGGTTTCAATCTTGTCCCTCAACCAATTACATTTATCCCGATCTGGAATGTGCATGAATTCATAGCCAATGGTCCCGCAATAAGCCTGCTCAAGCCGGGTCAATATGGATCTAAGTGTCTGAACTGGACGATTCTCAGACAAAAACCCAGACATCCTCCACACTCCTATGAAGAATTCTCTATCAAGATCAGCTTCAGTGAAACCATAAAGAGCTGGGTTCAAGTCTTCAGGGACTTGCCTCTCTTCCAATCCCAGCGGATCCAATTTGGCTTTCATGTGACCATTGACCTGGTAGGCCCTCACAAGCAACAATAAGCGCATGCTTTCCTGAATTGTTTGGCCTGAAATTCCAGGCGATGTGGCAGCCTGGCCAACAAAGTTTCTAAAGAAATTATCCCATGACTCATCTACACTACTTGGGTCAGCTTCCCAAGCCCTTTGAAGCTCCTCTAGGTAGACACTACTAGTTCCATCCAAGAAGCTATCAGTAAGCTTGGACAGGGGCACAGGACGAGGAACGGGTGCACTTTGTGCCTTTGACTTGAAAACTGTGGTATGAAAATATCTATTCTGTGCAGGGATGGTGCGGGCTCTTGTTGTATATGATCCAGACTGTGATAAGGACCTCTTAATGGCAATCCTTGCCACACTAGAACCAGCTCTAAACCACGTCATCACTATAAGTCTAATTTATCTTTATCAAACACTGTTACTTATACCTCAATCATAGAATAGGCCTCCAATGCCTGTCAATAAATATGGAGAGAAATGAGAAATCCCACAAGAATGCATGATTACTTCACAACCAAAAGTGAAAAATAGACAAGAAATGAAGATACAACCGAACACATCGAATCATAATGCCTTAACAATCCTAACCAGAGATGATTCTTCTAACTGAACTCCACAACTCACATCCACACCCAAAAGAGGAAAAGAAATGATGATTAAGTACAAGAACTGATGATAAGACCTAGCATAACAACAGTTAAGAGTATTTGTTTAACACCAAGATTTGCTTTCCCTTTTCTCCGCCAGCCTTTAATAAAACCAAGTGGCATACACAGTCGAACCATGAATTCATCCAAACACAAAATATCCACTACGAGAAACACAAAAATCAGAAACCGCACATCCTTAATTCCCAGTCTCCGGACATCCATGTCTGTTCTGAACGCATAAAATTATTACAAGCAGAAGACATGAACCATTATTCAACTCATATCTGCGACAACATAAGTTCAAGGAAGGCAAAACACAAGATATATCGCATAAATTAATTTTAAAAAATCGAGGGCAACACTAGAAACAAAAAGAAACATAAAAAAATGTGCGTTTTAAGCTCATTTCCGTACATATTTATCAGCTACAGCGGTGTATTTGAAGCTGAGAGAGCTTAGGATCGAAACATGCTTACCCAGAGAAAGAAACTTCAGAACAAGAGGAGATTGTAACAACCCTAAACCTACCGAGTCACAGATTTGATGCGTTTAATGTTGACGCGTTCTGCCATATTCTGGTTTCTCGAAGATTATTAAGAACTTGCTTTTCCTTTCTTCTTTGGTAGTTTTTTTTACTTTGACAAAAAAAAAGGGTATTGGGCCTTTCAGGCTAGGCCCAGATTATATAATGTGGACCAAGTGAGGAGATAATATTCTAATTTTGATTTAAATTTTTGATAAAAATTACGGAGAAATATGTTTATAAATAATTAATTTTGATGAAATTTAAGAAGAAATATGCTTATAAATAATTAATTTTGCTGAATTTAAGGGAAAATATGCTTGTAAATTTTAATTTTTTTAAATTTAAAATGCAATATGTTCATTCATAATTAAAAAATTCAAATTATATGTATTCTTATAATAGAAAGTTGAAAGAAAGCAAGCTAGACATGGAAGGAAAAATATGAGAAATATAATAGAAAGGTTTTTTTTTATTTTTAAGACTTTTGAAAATAATATCAAACCTAATATGCATAGTTGCTAATGTACATATTTTATTATTTTGTTATAAATTGTTTATAGATATACTATTGAAGTAATTACATCAATTTTTTAAAATTTAAAGTGTAAAATAACAACTTTTTTAATTGAATCTGAATTTGGATTATTCAAGCTCAACCTGTCCAAAATCTAATTCTTTTAAACAAAATGACGTCGTTTTATTAAAAATAATTGAACTTTGAGATAGTATAGGCCTAACTCATGGATCGACTCGTTGAGAATACCTAAATCTAGCCCATATGTTAGCCCATTATTATTCATAATTTAAAGACAATAAAAATACGAAATTTAAGGAAATAAATTTAATCTAACCAAGTTTCAATTAAATTTAAAAATAATTATATTTAAATATTAATTTAAGTTTAACATAAAATATTTATACATATCGGGTTTGTATACCAACAAATCTTTAAAATTAGGTCTTAACAAAAATGTATTAGACTTTTCTGTATGATTGATTTTTAAAGATATTGGGACTTAATGTCCTTAAAATTTGCCTAAAAAATACTAATTTACATTGGTTTTTCTTTACGAATAAGGTAGTGATCGTTCAATTCCAATTTTAACACGAACTTCTAGTCCGTTTTAAGGCATTTCCACTTTTAGATTCGGCATGGCCTCTCTTTAAATGAATCATTCCTATTAATATGATAATAATGTCTCTTCTATAATATACACTTAAAAAACTTTTCATAGAGTATTAAAATTTTATAGGTAAATTTGACTTATATCTAAAAAAGAATGCATCTTATAATTTATTATTTTAAAGTTTTGAATTAATATATTTCCTAAATCACCTAAAACTTATTTGGTCTAATTTCAGCATTAGCCCCTCTAAAAATCGTCACATCTAGTCTGAGTCAAAGCAGGATCTGGGGAGGTCTGATAATATGTAGCCTTACTCTTATAAAGTAGAGAGATTGTTTACAATAAACTCACATGTAAGTGTGACAATGAAAAAGTGATGCAGGTTATAAGAGTAGATATGAAAACTGATATGCTAAAAGAGTAGGTAAATAGAAATAAATAAATAAATAAATAAAAATAAAATAGAACTAAAGAAGATACCTAATATGATGCCCATATCTACTAATAAATAATAATAATAATTAAAAAACTACAAATCGTCGTGAATTGATACAAGTTAGAAGAAAAGGTTATTAAAAAAATAAGACAAATATACTTAGATAAGCTGCAAATTCATATCTGTTATGCTGCAAACATCTGCTCACCATTTCTCGAATTGTGCATGTCAATGGGTCATGCTAATCTGCTCTGTATCTTTCTAATTTTATCATATGTCCCCGAAGAAACAACCAACAGTTTAACAATAATAATTGAGCGAACTAGCTGGATAGGCTCTCAGTTACCTCGCTATAATTAGCTTAACAGTCTAACACCAACTCTGTCACTATGTAAACAATAATAATTCCAAATTACTAAATAAAGCCAAAACTTCCACCCAATACTTTGATCCAATTTATAAAACTAGATGCTAAATACTCATCTAACTACCAACCGAAGAACATACAAAATCCTAAAAATGGAGACTCACCGATCCCATGGAAGCAGAAGGACCACTAGCACACGTTGAAAAGCACTAAACAAACACAAATCAAACAAACAAATAACGAAACAAGTTCAAAGAAATGTCAATTTAACTCAAAACTCAGTCAAAGAATAATAAAAAAAATCACAAAATTCCTATATCAGTAAATTTAACTTTGCTCCCTCAGCACTTATTGAAACCAAGTTTTCGATTCCAAGTTTTCAATTCCTTGAAGAGAACATCTTTTTAGTCAATTAAAGTAATTGTGCACTCTCAAAACAAGATGGGATTCATGAAAAAAAAATCCAAAATCCTATATATGAATTGAAGACCCAAATATTCTACCAAAGCGAGAGAGAACATAAGTAAACAGGAAAATAGATGATTGTAGAAGCCCAAAGTGAAAGAAAAAGAAAGGGACACTTAGATGAAGGAAAGAGACGAGATTAAATCGAAAGAAGGCTTACAACGTAGCAAGAAGGGGGAAATCGTAAGATACTCTCAAATCATCAATTCAAATATATCAAGAATATCTAAATCCCTTGTAAAAAACAAGTACATTACACGAAGAAACACCCCCCCTCCAACCCCCCCTTCACACACACACACACACACATATATATATGGATATATATAAGTATATAATTATATGCTAGCTTATACCACTAAAAGCTAGAAAAAAAAAAGATCTAAACACAAACTAGGAAAAAGGCACGCCAAAAACTCTAGATCTGATGAGAAACAATTACCTCAAACAGCTAGTTCTAAAACAATGAATCAAACAATTTCATAATCTATAGATGTTTAAAAAAAAAAAGATTCAGATTTATGTTAATTACTAGCATGGTCATGACAACGCAATCTAAGGCACTCAAACGAAACGAAAGAGAAGATAAAGTTGAAAACACTTTTTAGCTAAACAAACAATTGATCCTAGCAAGCATAAAATCACAGTGAAACTTGAAAACAAGAAGAAATGTTTCCAAAATCATACCGGGGAGAGACTGACTATAGGACATCAGATGCTACCAAAGTAAAACATTTCGATTTAGGAAAAGAGGCGCTGCTCACCTGAGTCAGAATCGGATGAGAGAGAAAGCAGTGGTAGCGCTAAGGCCGTGGTGGTCTACTCTCGTTAATGATTAAAAAACCAAACTCAAAACTTATTTGGTCTAATTTCGTCTCCAAACCCTCCAGTGGTTTTCGTCAATGATTAAAATGAATCGAAAACTTTTTAGTTTCAATATATTTTAGCAATTTTTATTATTAAAAATTAATTATTTATTTATTTTTTATAAATTAATCGATTTTTATATACTAAAATAAATTAAATAATTTTTTTAATAATGTCTTTTCTCAATTAAATTTTAATTTTTCAATAACTAAGAACAATTTAGTTTAATAATATTTTGAATTTTTTAATTTTAAAACAATCTAGTATCAATTAAATCTTTTAAATCTTACTTTTTTGTTTTACCAGTTCAATTTTCGGTTATATTTTTAAAACATTGATTTCATGTCAATGTTGCACCTGCAGTTACTAACTCAATTGGATGCTTCTCCATTATTAAACCTTCATCCTGGTTTTATTATATGGATGGAGTAGCTTCAATGACATTTTTCACAAGTCAACCCAATAAACATACAAATATGCGGATAATATAAACAACATGTGCTTCCATATATAAATATATGAAGATACTTGAATCGGTAAAGAGGACAAAAACCCACGACTAGTTGTTCCCTGAGTATAAATTACGTCTAACAGTAGTATAAGGCAGCATTCTGCCTGCAGAATTTAGTTTTGCATCATGATTTTTAATCAATTTAAAAAATCTTCTAATTTTTTAGATTATTAAAAAATTTATAGTTTTAAAATTTTCAGAAATATTTTTTATATTTTTGTTAAAAAATAATGACAAAACATACATGACATATAAATAATACATGTGGAATACTCAAATGCTACCAATACATTGACTCAAGATTTTAAACTCAATTAAAATTAATTAAATTTGACTGAAATAAATATTTTAAAAATCGGACAAGAAATAAACCGATAAGAAAATAAGAAATAAACCGATAAGAAAAGAAATTTAAAGTTTAAAACGTTCAACCGCGCGATATTAAACTGTCATAAAATATGTTAAAATTTTAATAAAATTGAAGAATTTAAAATATTATAAAAGAAACTGTCTTTACCTATCGAAGAGTTCGAAGTTTAATTAAAAAAATTATTAAGAAAAAATTAATTAGTTTATAAAAGTCGATTAATTTAAAATTTTCAATTAATCATTAAAATAATTGATTTTTAAGAATAAAATCTATTAAAGTAAATCGAACTGAAAAGTTGAAAACTGAATCGAAATATTGGGCGGTTCAAAGTTATCTTAGTTAAATCTACTGACTTGGTTTAATTTTTAAATCATTGACTGAAATCAATAATTTATTATAAATTATTAGTTTAGGTGGAATTTAATTAATTCAAATAAAATTTAAAAGTTGAATTAGTTTATGTGTCAATAATATTTAATTGATTCATGGGTAATACTATTCACATTAAGTCCATTTTATTTTTTTGCATTATTAAAATTATAGGAAAATCTCATATCTCTTACTTTACTAAATAATTCTTTTAAACCGGTTATTTCCCTATAATTTTGTGTCCATATTCAAAAAATAGAGAGTTTTCTTTAAAAATAAAATAAAAATAGAGCTTTATAGATTGTCCAGAACATAACATGAAAAAAGATCCTTAGCTTTCGTTCTAGATTTGATGTTTAGTAATTATAGTAAATCTTGTTGGTGTTACAGTTCCAAAAACTTGATTTAACGGCAAAGGTTGACCCAAACGTTCATAACGTTTATTTGTTAATCTCCCCAAACGTTCAACATCGTTATTACACAAACGTTTCTTATGTCCATGTTCTTAATTGCCACCATTATTATTAACGTTCCCTTCTATTATGTCTTTATTACCATTCAACGCATGGAGCTCTCCCTCTGTACATACGACCCACTCATCTGCTCTTGTTTCTCTCCTCCTACAGTCGTGTTTTTGTTTTAATTTTTGCTCCATACAACGTATCCTTTTCTAGACACATATTGACACCTTTTAACAAAAAAAATCTTCGTATTTTGTCGCACTTGTCTGCTTTCTTCTGCATTTTGTCTGCTCTTCTTTTACTTCTTGCGGACGTTCCTACTCCACGATTTGAAGTACACCAAAATTAGTGGAGAAGACAGTTAATCTTTAAGTCAGATCTAGTTGTCCTGTTACACTATAGAGAGGAAACTTTCAACTTAGAGCAATGATTTTTACGACACTTTGCATTTCCAAATGAGTTGTTTCAATTTAATTATTTATGTTATTTTCGCTAACAATTTAAATAGGAAAATTATTTGTTGCTTTACTATTGTTTTCGAAAATTGTGTTGTTCTGCTTGCTCTTTGTTGGGATATTATATATTCTTGCTATTGTTTTTAGAATTACTGCTGTTATTAGAAATTACTGCTCTCGCTATTGCAATTTATTTTGGTGTAAGTTGGAATATTATTTTGTTCTTGCTGCTGTGTTAGTTGAAATATCGGTTGCTCTTGTTGTCGTTCTCTTCGTATTATTTGATTATTTCGTGTGAGACATCACTGCTTTCAAATTTAATATGTCGTCTGCGAATGAGACCAACGTAGATTCTGTACTTATTGTTCCCCACATAAGTTCTGCCCCTATCACCATAGCCTAGAAGATTATACATGACTTAACTAAATTAGAGCCTCTAGATGGGAGAAATTTTAAACAATGGTTTGAGAAATTTCTATTTTGCTTTTAACAATACTAAATTGATTACCTATTATTTCAAGAAATTCCTAACGACAATATCAACCTTAAGACAACTAAGGATAACCGCACCGTCAGGGTAGTGTTGTTCAACTATATGATAAACTTATTGTTTGATATCTACTGCAAGTATAAAACTGCAAAAAAAATTTGGGATGCTTTAGAAGTAAAATATGGGATGGATGATGCTGGTATTAAGAAATATGCAGTTGTTAGGTGGTTAAAATTTACTGTTGTTATTGATAAGTCTATTCTGGACCAATTACATGAGCGTGAAAGCCTAGTTGCTGAAATCCTTGCTGAGGGTATGAACATGTGTGAATTGTTTCAAGTTAATATCCTTATTGAGAAGATGTTTGCATCATGGAATGATTATAAAAACTAGTTGAGGTATAAGAAGAAAGATATGAAGCTTCAGGAGTTGATAGGGCATATAAAGATTGAGGATGCCAACCGTACATAAGATAAGACCAAATTACTCACCTTTGTCCCTATTGTTAAGGCTAATGTGATAGAACATAAAAATGCAAGTAACTTCAAGAAGAATGGTGGACAAAACAATAAAAATGCAAGTAACTTCAAGAAGAATGGTGGACAAAACAATTCTTTCAACAACAATAAGCAGGGTCAGTTTAAACGCAAAAGGATTGATGGCGACTGTTGGTGGTGCCACAAGTTAGGCCATCCTGCTGCTTATTGCCAAGCTAAAATCAACTACGAGAAGAAGGGTCAAGGACAGAAACCATGACAGTTCAAGAAAGGAAACCAAATAGGGTACCAACGGGGCAACCGGAAGAGCTTTAGTAAGCCTCAAGCTAATATGGTTGAAGCTGATGATGACGAAGAAGTGGAGATCATTACTGCTGTGGTATCCGAAGTCATCCTTGCTAGAAACTTGGTTGAGTGGATCGTTGACACAGGAGCCACATGCTATATTTGCTCCAACAAGAAATTGTTCAAAGAGTTGAATGATGTTGTTGAAGGTGATTTCGTATACATAGGAAACTCCAATAGAGTTCATGTCCAAAGAGTTGGAATGCCACTCTCAAACTCCCTTCTGGAAAGTGTTAGCGTTAAAAAATGTTTTATTTGTTCCTGATGTACGTAAAAACTTGATTTATGGTGCATTGCTTAACAAGGATGGTTTTAAACTTACCTTCGATTCTAATAAGCTGGTTCTTACTAAGAATAAGAACTTTATTGGTAAAGGATTTTGTAATGGGGAATTATTTGCACTTGACATTGAAATGAATGCATCTACTTCTTTTGTTTATATTGTTGAGTCCCTATACCTATGATAATCTAGACATGGGCATGCGAATGAGAGGTCAATTAAAAGGATACAAAGCTTAAACTTATTGCCTAAGATCACTAATGAAATAGAAAAATGTCAAATTTGTGTTGAGACTAAACACTCTAAGAAACCTTTTAAGTCAGTGACCGAGAGATAGTCACAATTGTTGGACTTGGTGTATACAAATTTGGATGATTTTAAGAATTGTGTGAGTAAAGAAGGCATGTGATACTATATTACTTTTGTGGATGATTGTTCTAGATTTACTAAGGTTTACTTATTGAAAAATAAAAGTGATGAAGAGGAAATGTTTATAAAATACAAAACTGAGGTTGAAAATCAATTGAAAAGTAAAATTAAGAGGTTAAGGTATGATCGAGGTTGTAAGTATAGATTTCCTTGTTGATTATTGTGAAAAAGTTGGTATTATTCATGAATTTTCAGCCTCTTATACACCTGAACAAAATGAAATAGACGAAAGAGAAAATCAAACACTTAAGGATATGATGAATACAATGCTAATTTTCTCAGGTTTACCTGATTTTATGTGGAGGGATGCTATTCTTTCAGCTTGTTTTGTTATAAATAGAGTCCCTAATAAAAAACTAGATCAAACCCCTTATAAAATTTAGAAAGGTTATCTACCTAACTTGCGTTTTTTTAAAGTTTGGAGGTGTCTTGCTAAGGTTGTTCTACTTGAACGTAAGAGGAAGAAAATTAGGCCTAAGACTATCAATTCAATTTTTGTAGGATATGACACTATTAGTACTGCCTATAGATTTGTAGTTAAGGAAGAGAGATCTAGCACTTATGGACCAATTATGGAGTCAAGAGATATGGAAACTCCTAGAGAATCTATCCCTAGTTCTTCTACCAATGATGACATAGAGGAAGAGGACATTGTTGAACTAAAAAGAAGCAAAAGAGCTAGAGTACCCACCAGTTTTGTTTCTGACTTTATTATGTCCTTTGTAGTGAAAGAACCTGAGAAGATAGATGATGTTTTTGTGGTAACTTATATTATTGAGGAAGATCCAAAATTTATGAAAAAGCAATGAGATTTATGAATGCTATCTTTTGGAAGGAAGCCATAAATATTGAGTTAAAATCAATCATGTCAAATAAAATTAGGTTTTAGTTGATCTACCTCGATGATGTAAGCCTTTGGAGTGTAAGTGGATTTTCAAAAGAAATTGAGACATGAAGAAACCATTGAGAAGTTCAAGGCAAGACTTGTGATTAAAGGCTTTAAACAAAAGGAATTATTGGATTTTTTTATACTTACTCTCCTGTTACTAAAATTCCATCTATTAGGATGTTGTTTGATATTGCCTCGATATTTAAGCTTCATGTGTAGCAAATGAATGTTAAGACAAGTTTTTTGAATGGTGATTTTGATGAGGAAATTTATATGGTCTAGCCTGGGGGGTGTAGAGTGCCTGGTCAACAACAAAAGGTGTGTAATTTGGTTATGTCTTTGTATAGACTTAAACAAGCGCCCAAACAGTGGCATGAGAAATTTGAAAGTGAGATTTTCAAACATGGTTTAACCTTTTGTGATGTTAATTATTGCATTTATGTGAAATCTAAAGTCAATGGTTGTGTAATCATAACTGTTTATGTAGATAATATGCTTATTTTTTGTACTAGCTTATCTGTCGTTGATATGGCCAAGAGTTTGCTAAAGTCTTCCTTTAATATGAAATATCTTGGACCTGTGGATTTTTTTTGGTGAATTAAAGTTGATAGAACTAACTATGACTTTAGGTTAAATCAAACTCATTATGTTGAGAACATTTTGAAGAAAATCGGTTACTATGATATTGACCAGTCAAGACTCCATATGATACTAGTGTTGCTTTAAAGAAAAATCTTGGTAACAATGTAAACCAAGATGAGTATGATAAAATTCTTAATAATGTAATGTTCTTAATGAACTATTCTCGTCTTGATATCGCATACTATGTGAGTAGACTTAGTAGCTATCCTTATAATCCTAGTCAAGAGCATTGTAATGCATTGATTTGTTTGTTGAGATATTTGAAAGGTACGATGTATTATAAATTATCTTTTGGTGGTCATCCTCCTGTATTGAAGGGATATTCTTATGCTAACTAGGTTACGGAGAGTGATGATATACACTTTACTAGTAGTTATATTTTTACCTTGACAGGAGATGCAGTATCTTGGAAGTTATCCAAGCAAACATGTATTGCGAGATCAATAATAGAGGCTGAGTTTATGGCTTTGGAGCTAGTAGGACAGGAAGCTGAGTGGCTAAGGAATCTCTTAGCAAATATCCCACTTTAGAAAAAAACCAATTCCTTCAGTATTCCTTCATTGTGATTCATAGGCTATCATTCATGTTGCTAAGAACTAGGCACATAATGGTAAAGGTAGACATATCAGATTGAGACATAAAATTGTTTGTACTTTAATTAGACATGGTGTAATCTCTCTAGACTATGTCAAGTCAGAGAGAAACTTAGTGGATCCATTTACAAAAGCTTTAAGTAGGAAACTAGTTTCAGAGCATGTTTAAGGGATGGGGTTAATCCAAGTCGTGTCGTAATCTCGTGATGGACACCCGTCTTGGAGGACCAAGTTCAATGGGTCAAACGAAATTATATGGTGACTATTTACTTGTACTTTGTTTATGAAATAAAACCGACACACATTCAGTGGTTGAATTACGTCTCTTAGCATGATTTTATTGCGTTTAATGAGGTTGGATTGTTTAATCCTTAATGGGTTCTATAGTCCAAGTTTAGGTGGTGTGAACAGTGCATACTTGATGGACTCACCTACATGATTATGTGAGGCTAGCCACCCTCTTATGAGAGTATTTGAGCTATCTTTCTAGACCGATAATGAGACCAGGGCATTTTAAGGCGGTTTATTTCTCTAGCAGGTTCCATCTCCGATTCTCTTAAATATCAGGTTCAAGACTTAGTTCATCTAATTGTTCACCTATTTTTCTCATAAATTGTTACAGTTTGTTTTTTAGGGGTTGTTTGTTTCCACTTTTGTTTTTGATTTTTTTTTTGTTTTCAAATTTAATAAAAAAACTTGTTTATTTGAGTTTTTAGTTTCTATTTTTGGTTTTGGTTTCTTTCAGTTTTCAAAAATTATGAAAATCATAAAAAGTGGTTTTTGTTTCCTGTTTCTTTTTTTTTCATAATATGATTTATTATCATTTAAATATATATTATTTAATTATTTTATTATTAATAAAAATTATGAATAATTTAATTCAAGATTATATATTTAATAAATTAAAACTAATTATCAATAAAAATATGAATAATTTTATTTTATTTTATTTTCATAATTAAATTATGTGTAATTAAAATTTAATAATTATTAATAAATATAACTAAATTTAAAATATTTAAATATTTAAATAAAATTTGATTTAATAATTAAAATATATTTCAAATAAACATTAATTTATAAATAAAATTTTAATTTTTAAATTATTTATTTTATTAAAAAAACATAATTTTATTAGTAGTTGGTTAATAAATATTATATAAGAGATTAAATAAACATATTTTATCAAAATAAATTATCTTTAAGTTTTATCTAATATTTAATTATTATCAGTGATAAAAATATAACTACATTAACATTGACAACCAAACAGGTTTTTGTTTTTAATTGAAAAAAACAGAAACAAAAAACTGAAAACGAAAACTAAAAAATACAACAGAAAAATAGAAGTAGAACCAAACGGCTCCTTAAAGTTTGAACCAAATAAGGGATTATTGGCGGTATTGTTCCCAAAACTTGGTTTAATGGCAAAGGTTGACCCAAACGTTCATAACGTTTATGTGTTAATTTCCTGTTAATTTCCCCAAACGTTCACCATCGTTATTACCTAAACGTTTCTTACATTCATTTGCTTAATTGTCACCATTATTATTAACGTTCCCTTTTGATTTGTCTTTATTACCATTCAACGTATGGAGCTCTAGCTCTATATATACGACCCACTCTTTTGCTCTTGTTTCTCTCCTCCTACGGTCGTGTTTTTGTTTTAATTTTTGCTCTATACAACATATCCTTTTATTTGGTCTGTTTGATCTTACAACATATCCTTTTCTACATGCATACAAACACCTTTTAACAAAAACATCTTCGTATTTTGTTGCACGTATCTGCTTTATTATGTATTTTGTCTGCGCTTCTTCTATTTATCGAGGGCAGTTCATATTCTATTATTTGGAGTGCACCGAAGCTAGTAAAAAAAACGTTAACTCCAGATTCGGATCTTATTATCCTGCTACACTATAAAAAGAAAATTTCTGACTTAAAATAGTAATTTTTACGATGCCTTACATTTCTAAATAAATTGTTCCAGTTTAATTATTTCTGTTATTTTTGCTAATAATTCATAATGAGATAAACAAATCAACACGTCTCAAGAAACTTATCGTACATATAAGTTTTGTTTTCTCAATGCTCAGTAGAAGAAAGCTGCAAGAATAGACAAAAAAAAAGGACCGAAATTGGTGAGTTATTTTGGTATTTTATGACAATTATTCTATGATTAAAAAATCGAATCGGTTTATGTGATTTAGTCATGAAAATTTTGAGCCGACTAATCTTTTAGTTTGATTTATTTTAATAATTCTTATTGTTAAAGATCGTTCAGCTTATCGGTAAATTTATTAATCAATTTTTATAAAATAAAATAAACTAATTATTTTTCAATTAAACTTTAAATTAAGGATAATATTTTTTTCAAATTCTTTGTCAATTTTATTTCAAATTCTTTAATTTTATTTAATTTTTAACTAATTTTATGACATTTTAATACCTGTTTAACTTTTTAAACCTTAAAATTCTTGTTTTATCGAATTTTTAAGATTTCTAAACACTAAAATAAACAAAAACCAAGAAAAAGTGTTTATCCTGTTTGTTCTCTCATATTCATTCCACATGTCATTTCACTTCGTCAAACCAGACCGGCTTTGTTTTAATAATACAAAAGTGGGTAGGATTAGTATTAGTGCCGAATGGATCAGATTTCAGGATTCTAAAAGTTGGATTTTGTTCTGTAGCAGAAAAATTTATGAACAAAGCTATAGTTGCAGGTATTCATATACCAGAAGCAGATTCTTTCAACATACAGATACAAGACGTCAAGAAATGTTCTTCTTTAACATATTTTTGATCAATTTTTAAAAAAATAATTATTCGACATGCACGTAAATGAAGATTAATTGATGTGTTTTTAACAATCACGACAAAAACTGAACGTGAGAATCAAAGGATAAAATACAAGTTTTAGCTGCTGATCTGCATAGTGCATACAGAAGAATAAAATAGTTGTAAAAGAGTATCAGAATAATGTATACTCAGGATAAACTCACGCTGTATTTGACTTAAAATGTAATATAAATTATATTAGATGTAGACTGAATGTAGATTAGATCTATCTAAATAGTCTTAAGACATGTAAAAACAATTCAAAGATTGACGCATGCAGTGACAAGCAGTAAAAACCATGCATGGACGACAAAGATGAAAAGTTTAGTAGGTTCCTCTCTCTCACTTCAATTTGTAAATTCACTTGGCCGTCTCTGCTAATTCATATAATCAGTGTAAGTGTGCTTAGAAAAATCATTATCTGACATACTATATTCAGATTGTTTCTGTCAACTTTTTGATAAAGCGAAGCAATAAAGAATCAACTAGTATTCTTCTTTTCTTTTCTCTAATCTGATAGGTCCTCCTTGTTACAATAATTGTTTTGTTTTTGCATGATCTTGAAGGGTTTTAAGAAGGATCTCGAAAGAAATTAGACTAAGTTCAAATCAACCTATGTAAAACCAAAAAGAGTATATTTCATCTTTATGTCTATTTTTAATATGGAATAACTCCACTCATAAATTTTCAACACATTGTAAGTGGTTGCAACAAACTCATAAGAACTAAATACAAATAGCTGTTGTTGCTCCCTGCAACTCATTCCAGTCTTTTTACAACCTGAATTTACCCGTTTAACAAGTACCATTTTCCATTTCCATCGCCCACCATTTACAGGTTCAGGCATTAAGTGTACCAGTTCATCGAGCATAATTTGCATAAAGTAATTAATTTAGAAGATGTAGAAAGAGTTAAGTTAATCAGGAATATATATAGACATCTGATATATAATCCAAATACAGTCACTTGGATATCTGATATTCCAAGCCTTTGACATTACTAAAACTTCTCAAGAGAACTAATTACTTTAATGGGGTTAATTAAACATAAGTCAAACTGGCAGTGGAGCAGACTATTTTCCTGATATTAGAGAGCCGCCCCTGGAAATACAGTCACTTGGATATCTGATATTCCAAGCTTTTGACATGACCAAAATTTCTCAAGAGAATTAATTACTTTAATGGGTTTTATTAAACCCAAGTCAAACTGGTAATGGAGCAGACTATTTTACTGATATTAGAGAGCCGCCCCTGGAAAGGTTTTTCATGTCTTGGGATGACTCAGCTGTTGCAACCGTTTCCTGTTCCTTTCATGAAATAAATAGGCTCTCATTAGAACCGTTTGGCATATTCAAAGAAACCCTTACAAGTCTCTCATAAACGTAGAGAAATTCAGCTACTCAAGGGTCTCTTGGAGTTCACTTTCATTGTGTATAAAAAAGATAAATATAAGGGCATAGAAGGCTGCTCGTGTTCTCAACCAGAGGTAAAAAGAAGCTGAGAATGTTTCAGGATTTTGGTTAAATTTCTTGCCATCCTCAGATCGTTCCAATGCTTTTTGCATTTGCTACTGATACGTTTGAGAACAATATCTCTTGTGAATTTACAGCAGTCCTTTATGCTTTTTTTTATATTCTGAAATCTGCTAGACGTGTAAATTTTGAAACACTGTTAAAAATGTCAAAGAAAGAGTAAAATATTGCATTGCGTTGCACATCTCTCTAAACTCATCTGAAGATCAAACCTTGAAGCCTTGTACAGAGCTATAAATGGGGCAATATTCTTTTTCCATTAAAGCAGCAGCAAGGTTGGAGACACAGAGCTTTAGTTTAGACTATATTCTCCATCCTCTGCAGAATACTTGGTCCTCCTAGTTTGGCATATCAACAGTTCTGATTGTTGCTTCTTTGAAATTTCCTTATCGACAGACATGAAACCTGTCTTTTTCCATAATATTCTGACTAGTAAGTTTATATTGATCAATTTCTACAGCAGAGAATCAAGGTGAAGTTGGTCAAAATGAGGAATGCCATTATTCCCCCAGTATCTTCTCAGCTTTATAACTTTGGTAATGGTATTTATATTATATTCTTCCCATCTCCTTTGATTTTTCTTTTTCTTCTGACTTGCAATATATGAAAATATGATTCGTGAGATCCACTATGGCTTAAGTTTGAATCCTGAGCTAGATTGGAGTTAAGAACACAAACTATATATACCCAGAATAAGATTATGGATTCTGCAGAAGTATGGAGTTTAGTGACCTTTCTTCAAACTTACAGGGAGTGATGAAACTCAGGTATCAAATTTGGAAGTCTCAACATCGGTGAACAAACTGTAAGAGTTTTTTTTACATTTCTCGATATCCTGTTAGCTAAAGAAACTTAAGCTCATGATAGAAACCAGATTGTGATCATTTTCAAGTTTTGCTTACAACACATAATCAAACTCTTGATGTGGCTTGATTTTTTCAACAGCAATGTCCATGCTACTGACTTTTATTCCGAACCATCCATCCTGGATGGTGGCAATCAGCTAGCAGATGGAGGTTTCATGATTCCTTATGAATCTCTCATCAGCAATCAATCAGATTCCATTGGTTTTTTGGAATATCCACGGAGCAGTAAATATCTCGATCCAGCTTAAACTTTGGCCTTTTCTTGTTACCTGCAATCTTAAGGCCTTTTTTTTTACTTTTTTTTTTAATGTCAGGATATCAATATTCCCCCTCTAGTTTTAACATGTCACATCCATTGATGCAATGCAGTCAGGCCATTCTTCCAGAGACCAATATGGTGAGATGTTGCAGCTAATGCACAAAGCCAATCATATATCATAAAATCCTACACTGAACCTGGCCCTGGCTCAATCAATTCTGATGATAATTAAGCCTTTTACTTGTCACAGTTACTGCATATGAACCCAATCTTTTTTTATTGTATGCATTCACTTCAGGTCAAAATCCTTGGGATGTAGGTTTAACAGATCAGTCCCTGTCATAAGTAATCGACTTCTGTTGTCATTTACCTGTCAGAAACAACCAATAATTGAAGTAATTCGATTCCAGAAAGGCTAGGAAGAAAAAAACGAAAGGAAAGGAAGAAAAAAACAAAAGGAATCTAATGGTGTCAGGTTTCATAGATTTGACGTAAAATGATTGATTTCTTTAGTTTGTACTTTTTATCAGGACTGTCAGACTACAGAAACGAGGAAAGGTTCCATTGAAGTCAATAATGGAGTACTTCAGAGAGACACAGGTGACCTGAATGAATCAGGGACAGGAGCTCAGATTGAAAGGAACAAAAATAAGAGAAAGAAGGCTAGTTCAGATGGAAAACTATGGCGTGCACAAGACACGAAAGCAAACAATATCCAAGCTAACAAGGTACAGAATTTATACTTTAAAAACAAGCTTGAGGAGATAATTTTGGCAGTTTTAAAATGCGGAAGTTCGATAGGGGCAAACTTCTGGGTCAGCTCCTATTGGGTTACTTGGTTCAGGACCAAGAGAAATAAACTATGAAAACATTTTAGGACTTGAAATGGGAACACGAAAACCTGTAGAATATAATGATTAACCAACCGGACATATAAAGAACATTTTATTGATTACTGTTTCAGATTCCTGTAAGGAGAAGCCAGAAGCTAAGTGACAAGATCACAGCTCTTCAGAAGTTGGTTTCTCCGTATGGAAAGGTTGGTAATACCTCTATTTCCATTTACCAATTTACTATTCAGTAAACGGGAGCAGTAATGTGATGATTCTGAATCTTATAGCAGACAGATACTGCATCTGTTCTTCAAGAGGCTTGTCTTTACATCAGACTCCTGCAAGAACAGATTCAGGTATTACCCGTATGTCTAAATGGTCACCAGTCAGGACTATTTCTGCTCTCTCTCTAGCTGAATTTTGGATAGAATCTGTTTCAGATGATGAGTGACACATACAATAAAGAGAGCCCTCTCCACCAATCACTGGTAAAAACATTCCATCACGATTACCATAAGCTGTCCTCATCTCTATGTCGTGACTCTTCATGTCCTAGACTTGCTTTTCAGGGGACCGAAGGCGAACAAGTGATAGACATACGAAGTAGAGGATTTTGCTTGGTTCCCATATCATTGATTCAGAATATCAGTCAGGAGTTTTTGTGCACACACAAAATCTAGCTTGATCATCACCAGTATAATTCTATCAGATGACATAAAATTGGAGACTGCAGAGAGATTTTGCCTGCTCTACCTGAAACATCCGGACTGGTTTTCAGACCAACGCTGTGAGGCAGCCTTTTAACTTTCTTCCTGTTCCAAGATCTCCTACCATGAGTAGGATTTCTTATTAGCTTGCAAAACTCCATGTCAATCTTAATAGTACTTGGATTAAGAACACCATCTTATTCCAGGAAAGTTGACAAGAAGCCTGTCTGTTGTTCCAACTCTTAAAAATGAGCAACATGTATATTGTTTCAGGGACCAAGTTCATTTCAGAACCTCGAAATGTATTGGGATTTGGCAAACTTTGGTTTTGGTAACACATCACTGTTCTACCTTCAAGTACGTAATAGTACGTAGTTTGCGTTGAATGAACTCTACGTTAATAGTATCTAATTTTCAGTAACTAAACTCTTAAATATTGTTCGACCAAATTTTTTTTTTGGGGAAAACGAAGTAAAATGTAATTGTTATCGTTTGAATGCGTACTCGGTAAATTTCTGAATTGACATAATAGCTTGTAAATTATATTAACCAAGTACTCCGCATTAAGCAAACTCTATACGACAGACTCAGTCGAAATAGCGTAAATAAAAAGATTTGAATACAAGACCTTTTAGTCTTATTCTCCCCACTCCACCGAGTCAACCACCCTTAGGACCAAATCATTAATCCTAAATTAATAATTTAAAATTTAATTTATAACTGGCATAAGGACAAATATAAGTTGGCCCTTTATGTTTAAGTCTAGATGTAAAGTGAAACTCAATGGAGCCTAATCAAACTTGAATGATTTTTCTAAATCTCATTCAAAATTAACAATTTAAACCAAGTTTAATTTAAACTTAACAATAGGTCGGACTTGATTTGGTCCTTTATGATTAAATCTAATTCTGACTAAAAACTCGATTGAGCCAAGTTAAGTTCAATTAATTAAAAATATTATTTCAATTAAAATATTCGACTTTTAGTTTGAATACGCTTAAAGTCCAATTAACTTAAACTAGTAATAATTATCAAATTAACTTAAATCGTTTCCATCAACTTCGAACTCGACGTACTATTACTAGTTTAATTGGGGTCAAAATGGGATTGGTTGGACAATCATGTGTCCAAATTTTGACTTAAAATTTGATAATTATTTGTTTAAAAAATCATTTTCAATGAGTTGATTAAAGTTGCTCAAATTATATTTAAGTCATAATCAAACTAAAAAAGTTGAAATCTAAATCAACAAAAAAATCTAAAAAGTCCAAACCTATTTATCTAAACATAATTGAGATTTATTGTCAATTATTATACGAGGAAATCAAAGATGAAAAGTATCGGATTGCGGAACACATCGTCAATTAGGTTCGAGCCGCATTCATAACTCACAACAAGCATAATGCACTTAATAATGAGTTGAAAAACAACTAGAAGGTGTAATTCATGGTTAATCATTTTAGCTCTCTATAGACACCACGGTATGTACCGATTGAAGTCTGACAATGTAACTCATTGTAATGGTGTGATAGATTTTGCTATGATTAATATACTTTCTTTCATTTTTCAAAAAATATTATAACTTATTGAGAGTATTTTAATAATTTATTTACTAAAATTTTTAAGTAATTCACTTAGCTAAGTATATTTTTAAATCAAATACCAATTCAATTTAAGTAGCCAATTGTAGACTTTGATGTAAAACGAACTCATACTTCTAATATGAAACCTTAAAATTTTTGATGAATTAGATACTTCATTTAATCATTATTAGAAAGTCAAATAATTATATTATTATAGGAAAAATACAAAATTTTACCAAAAAATAAATAGAGAATACAAAGTAAACTTATTAAGTCAATTATACGGTAGTCTAACCAAACCAAACCAAGCATACCTAAATTTCCACCTAAGTAAGGTATAGAGAGGGTAAGATGTACGCAGTCATGCCCGCATCTCCGATGGAGATACAGAGACTGCTTTTTTATAAACCCCCGGTTAAAGTAAGAGCAAAAACAAATAACAATAAATAAACCAACACACACAAACAACAAAACAAACCCACACAAACAAAAAACAAACATATCAGATCAATGCAAGTACATGTATAAGTAGTCTAATGTTACCAAAATCACTTATATACATTAATAAATAATAATATAAGATAAAGAATATTAATTTTAGCTATTTCAGTTCGTATGTCTTTAGATAACAAGTTTTGTAGTCAAATTTATGTATAAAAAAGGAAAATCGGACCACTTTAAAGTTATCTTATAAAAAATTTATTTAATATTTAAAAGAAGCTCAACAAGAATCAAATTTCCTAACTTTTATTACATAATATTAAAACTAACATATAAATTATTAAAAAGTCATTTATTTTGATTGCATTTTTCTATTTTTGAATTTGATTTATGTTGATATTATTATGCTTTTACTGATTATTTAAATATTAAATACAATTTTAAAAATTATTTTTATTAATTAAATAAATAATTTAATTTTCATTAAAATGAATAAATAAATAATAAATATTTAATTATTATTAGAATCTATATATTTTTAACACATTTTAAATTTAAGCTATATTTATTAAGTAATTATCAAATTTAAAATTAAATAAATTATAAATTAAATAAATCAAATACTTAAAATTATAATAATAATAATTTTTATTAGAAATTAATATTATACTTTTTGTAAGTTAAAAAAATCAAAAGACAAACATATTTTTATTTAAAATTTAAAATATATAGAAATAAACAACCTTCCTAAATAAGCCAATCCCATGACAGAATCGCAAGTCTATATATACCCCCATCTGTCTCTCTTCATTTTATCTATTTTTCTCCCGCTTGCGTTTGTATCCCGGGAAATTTAGAAAACAAAAACTGTTAAGCAGTTTGATCACTCTTGCCTCTTAACTCTCCGACTTCAATGGCCCTATACGTTGGTCGTCTCTGTTTTTAGTCCATCGGTTTTCTATGAATCAATACTCTCTGCTTTTCAAATTTTTGTTGTTGCGTTGTTGATGAAAATAGTGATTTAATCTGTCCTGGTTTGGCTTCTGATCTGTTTGATTGTGAGAATACCTTGTATTTTGCTAATTGGTAGGTGGTTATATACTCATTTGAACTGTCTGTAAATGGACAATTATCGGGGAATCTTTGTGGGATTTTGTTGAGATGGAGGATTTTATTCAGTTTAATTAGTTTTAGGCTAAGTGCTGCCTTCCAGTTTAAGTTAGAAGTTGAAAATGTGGACTCAATTTTCTATTGATGATTCGTTCAAGCTAGGTTTGCTATTATAATTGCAAATGCCCGTAATTTCGATCGGTCTATAGTTGGAAAATTTTGTTTTCTTGGAAAATGTTACAGGCATCTAGTGTGTGGATGTGCATGATGACTGCAAGCTGAAATATTTGGAACTCAAAGACGAAAAGGACATATCGCTTCATTGTATTCAAAATCGATATGGATCAAAACCAGGTGGTTGTGGAGAAACTTGGTGAGCCAAATGATAGTTATGAGGATTTCATGGCCAGCCTTCCAGCTGATGAATGCCGATATGCAGTGTATGACTTTGATTATGTCATTGAAGAGAAATACCAGATACACAAGATTGTTTTCATTGCATGGTAATAATATTCACCATCTCATTGAATATTGGGTTTCTTCTTGGTAATTGGTCACTCGTTTTTAAAAACTATATGCTATACTCCAATTATTCTTTTCTTCTTTCAACTTGGTCCGATATCGCATTGTATGAAAGGTCCCCCGAAACATCCCAAATGAGAAGCAAGATGATTTATCCAAGCTCAAAGGACATGTTCAGGAGAGAGTTAGTTGGTATCGATTTTGAGGTGCAAGCTACTGTTCCTTCGGAAATGAGCTTTGATGTTACTAGAAACTGATCTAATCGAATGTAGATCGGTTAGCCGTTCAACGGAGATCTCATATTATCTGGTCTAATAAGTGTATACGTATTTTGAACTCAGAATCATCTTAATCTAAGTGTTGTCTTCCGTTGCTTTATATGTGGATTCATGGGAGCAAGTATTCCATTCAGGTGTGATATTTACTTGATTCTATGTTGGTTTGTGGGGATATATATCTCAGTTGATTTGTTTAAATGCTAATGCTTTGCCCATCTCAGTGCCAATGAAGTGGCTTCCAAACTAAGTAAGCTTCCAACTAATCAAGCTTTCATGATGTAACATGAATCTGAGCCTATAAGAACTATCTAGGTGAATTGAATGATCATCTTCTTTGATATTTGATGAGGGTGCATGGTTATGATGTAGATATTGCATAGAGAGACATAATTATGGCATTGAAACATACAGCAGATTGGCTCAGAGTGATGAGAGGAGCTTGTTTGTGTAATTGTGCCTGTGTTCTAACTTCTAAGCCTTTGAATATCAAGAAGTCCTGAGCTTGTATATCTGTCTAAAGAAGCATTCAAAAAAGTGATATCTTACACCGGGTAAAATCTCAACCCTTTGAGTAGAATTGATGTGTATCACGTGCATTGTTCATCAATAACGGTTCAAAAATGACCATTGATTTATACTCCTTCCTCCTTCCTAACAACGAAAAAGGTCTAGAGGAGTTCAGCAGACTCTACTGAAAGCAAGGAAAGGAGCTCGCCTGCAAATCAAGAACGGAATCGGAACCCTTTCTTTTCACTCCCCAGATATATAGGAAACAGGTATCAATTGAATAAATCTTGCCCGTTCACACTTTGCAAGGGTCTAGTTATTTCAACTAAGAGATTAATGGGTTCCTGGTAATGTCAATTTGCAAATTATCTGCTATTCCTGAGAGCAAGAATATGTGCCATACCCTAAAAGAGTACTCTAATAGGTAGAGTTAGTTCCTTATGTATCTATCAATTTAAAAATCTCTTAAGTGTGAGTTGCAATTTGAAAGATGTTTTTCATATCAGTTACCTGGACTGCTGGATGGAGAGCAAAGATATGTTAACGTCCAAGTCTTTTACTTAATTATGAATAATTGGTTAGTCAAATGATTTAATTTAGTGCATAAAGAATAAAAGATAGTTTAGTGCACAAATATATCTTACCTAATTATTTTCACCATTATAAAAAGAAAAATTAAAGACTATTTACGCCCTTAAGTGGTATATTAAAATTTGAAAGTTTTTTTTTAGGAAATTAGTCAACTTCATTAAACTGAAACATCCTTACAAAACAGAGAAAAAAAGTTCAAGGGAAACAGAATTTCCAAAAAAAAAAAGTATCCAAATGGAAATAAGATGCTTTAGCGAGATAATGAGCAACCTTATTTGCAAATCGTTTAATAAACATCACAGAGATATGTGTTAAAGATGCTAACAAATCCTTACAATCATTGATCACACTGTCAAAAGAAGATAACATACGAATAGCGTTGTTGAGAGCTTTAACAACCACCAAGCAGTCGGTCTCTACAAGCACCTTTTCCCAAGTTTTCTCTTTCAACCAGCTAAGCACCTCTTTCACTCCAATAGCTTCAGGAGCAAAGCATCCCACCCGACAGACTTGTCACGCCTCCAATAAAGTTCCAGCGTGATCTCTTGCAGTAAAGCCAAAACCAAATTATTGCTTCTCAGCTTTGAACACAGCCCCATCTACATTCACCTTGACTTGATTAACTTCTGGTCTACACCACAACTCCTTTCTCATATTGTCACTCGACAATCCCACTGAAGATTCTAGTCAGTTTTCTTGAGCTTTCTACCATTGTTCAAGGCCAATTCTTGCCGATGAGATGATCGAATCAATAAAAGTAAAAATTTGTTGCCAAACTAAATCATTTCTGACTTTCCAAATCTGCAAGCAAATCATACAAGCTTCCTCAATTACCTTCTGTGAGTCACGCTTAAACAGGTCCTCTAACCAATTAATAAAATCACCTCACATACCTATCCCTCTACCTCTCTAAACCTTTTGCCAAATATTGTTCGAAAAAGAACAGCTGACCATACAATGCATAGTAGTTTCAGAAGAATAGATACAAAAAAGACAATCCAGTCTAACCCCAAGGTGTTTCGAAACCAGCTGCACATGAGTTGGGACACAACCTGTACATGCACTCCACAAATTTTTTTAACTTAGGTGGGATCTTCAAGTTCCATAGCTTTCACCAGAATCCAAAGTTTCCTATTGCCCTTTATTTCCTGCAATAATTTATAGGCACTCCAGACTGAATACATACCAGATTGTTCCTTAAATCAATACCACTCGTCCCTTACACCTGAGTTACTAAGAGGAATACTCAATATTAGATTAGTATCCCTAGCCTCAAACTGATCATACACCAAATCATGATCCCACTTTCTTCTCCCTGAGACCATGAGTTGTTGCACGAAGGCTCCTTCAAGAGCCTGGTTATGAGTCACAACATAAGGATCAACCTCTCGAGATAACCAAGGCTCATTGCAAATCCGAACACCACTCCCTAGCCCAATTCTCCACCTACATCCCATCCGAACCACCTGCAACGCCTCCCAAATACTCCGTCATACATAACTCGGATTAGACCCCAATTCAACATTAAGGACCAAGTCGTTAGGATAATATCTTGCTTTATAAATTCGACCAACCAAACTCTCAGGCATTGTAAGCAATCGCCAACCTTGCTTGCTTAAGAGAGCAAGATTAAAATCCCTCAAATCTCGAAAACCCATGCCACCCGACTCCTTTGTACGAGTCATTCTATCAAAAAACATCCAACTTATCCCCTTTTTATTAGAAGAAGAACTCCAACAAAACGCGGTCATCAGACGCTCAATATCTTCACACATCCCTTTCGGTAATAACAAAACTCCCATGGCATAAGAAGGCAACGATTGAACAACAGTTTTAATTAAATTTCCTTACTTGCTCGCGAAAGGAGACACCCATCCCAACTTTGAATCCTCTTCCTTATATGATCCTTCAAAAACCCCAAAATAACTGATTTATTCCTCCCCATTATGTTTGGAAGCCCCAGATAAGTACTATCATCAGTCACCTTACCAACTCCCAACACGTTACAAATTGCTATCCGATTATGACTGGCCACATTGGTACTAAAAAATAGAGAAGACTTGTTATAATTTATCGTCTGCCCTGAAGCCCTCTCAAAAACATGAAGTAAATCTAACAAGTGAGAAGCCTCCATCTCGGTAGCTGTACAAAACAAATAACTGTTATATGCAAAGAACATATGCGAAATACTAGGAGCCTCCCTCGCCACCTTACAACCATGAATCCGCCCCCGCATCTCATACTGCTGAATAATCGTAGATAACCCCTCAGCACACATAATGAATAGATAAGGCGATATCGGATCTCCGTGACGAATACCTCTAAAAGGAACAACATGACCAAACTCATTACCACCATGAGTAATAGTATACCGAACTGTAGTAATACACTTGGTCACTAAATGGATCCAACGATCAGAGGTCACCCATTCTCTCCGTTCGGCTTGCAGATAGTGCCATTAAAGCCTATCATAGGCCTTACTCACGTCCAATTTCGCAGCCATAAGGCCAGTCTTTTCAATAATCTTCCTCTTCAATAATGAAGAGTAAAATCAACATAGTACGGAGATTACAATAAGTAGAGTCAAAGTTGATGCCTACGGCAATGTTTTAAAAATATTACCAATTTAATATTAAAAATCTTAGAATCAATTACCTTTCTATTTCGGTTTTCAAATTTTCGGTTTGTTGTTAAAGACTAATCAGTTTATTAATTAATCGATTAATTTTCGTAAACTAATTATTTTTAAACTAAATTAATTAATTAATTTTTATTTCAGAATTAAACTTTTAATTTGTAATTAATAAAGATAATTTTTAATTAATTTTCAAAAATTTTAATTTTATGTAAATTTTAAGTAGTTTTATGACGATGTTTTCACCTTTGGCCGTTTAACTTCTCTTACGATTTTTATAACATGGTCTATACTTCATTGTTTGTTGATCAATTACAAAATAACGTCTTTTCAGAACAGAAGTTCAGGTCATTTGAACCGTTAAAATTGGAATTTAGGCTGATGCTCTAAATTTGAATTTTGTCTGAAATCCTAGTGTCTCGGAGATTAACATAAATTTCATGGAGTCCTGTTATATAAGTGGTGTTTTTGCTTCCCTACAACTTTAAATTAACTCCAAAACGCTGCAAGTGTCGATCCAGGTAACACCACCAAGGAGTTAATGTCTGCAAACGACTGTTGTATACAAGTCAGAAGATTTTGTCGTAACGACAACATTTGATCGTCGAAAACTTGTTTGGTGTCTAGTTTCGTGTCTTCTTCTTTAGTTATGCAAATCAGTTTCAGTTGCTGGTAAATTCTCGACCCGTCTTCCCAAAATGGGCAAACAAGCTCCTCGTTTACGTAGACTTTTCCATGCATTGGCAAATGAAAAGAGTCCATTGATGTGTGCAAACAAGATTAAGAGACACATCAATCTTTGCTTAGTCTCCACGTGCAAGGACCTGAATTCTCTACTTCAACTTCATGCTCGCTTGGTCGTTTCAGGATTCAGAATTAACCAGCAAATAAATGTTCTTTTCCTGAAATCTTATGAACTATTGGGGACTTGTGAACATGCTCAGCAAGTGTTCGATTCTATGCCGAGCCCAAGTGTTGCTCTGTACAACTCTATGATCAGAGCCTACTTGAGGAACAAAGATTACCAAGCAGCTGTAAGGTTGTATCACTGCATGTTAGATAAAGGGTTAGTACCAGATAAGTATACTTTCACGTTTGTTTTGAAAGCTTTAGCTGGTGCACTAGAGTTTAAAGAAGGTATTTTGGTTCATCGTGAGATAAGTTCAAGAGGGTTAGAGGCCGATGTTTTTATAGGGACTGCTCTTGTTAATATGTACTGTAAAATGGGTGAGTTATCGTTGGCAAGGGAAGCGTTTGATAGGATACCTTATAAAGATGTTACAGCTTGGAATGCTATGATTTTGGGTTTATCACAGAGTGAGGATCCTTATGAAGCGTTGAATTTAACTAGAAGCATGCAATTTTCTGGTGTACAGCCTAATTTAGTCACCATTTTGAACTTGGTTCCAGCTGTTTCGAGACTGGGGGATATTGATACTTGTAAGGCCATCCATGGTTATCTAATTAGAAAGGGTTTTGATGCCATTGCTTCCAACGGATTGATTGATATGTACTCTAAGTGTAGGAAAATAAATTTAGCTTGTCTGGTTTTTGAGTGTATGGAAGAGCAGGACGATGTATCATGGGGTACAATGATGGCGGGGCTTGCAAATAATGGGTATTTGATTGAGGTTCTGGACTTGTTTGATTACATGAGAGAAGAAAATGTAAAACTAAACAAGGCCTCAGCTGTGAGTGCTATTATGGCTGCTGCTGAGCTTAGAGATTTAAAGAGAGGCAACGAGATTCATAATTGTGCTTGGCAACAAGGAATTGAATCTGATGTTTCAGTTGCTACTTGTATAATTACTATGTATGCAAAATGTAAAGACTTGGCAAGAGCTAAAGAGTTGTTTTTGGAACTCAAAACGCGGGACTTGGTTGCTTGGTCAGCAATTATAGCTGCTTTTGTTCAATCAGGATATCTTGAACAAGCACTATTGCTATTTCGAGAAATGCAGAATGAGAGGCTGAAACCAAATTTAGTTACTCTTACGGGTGTACTCCCAGCTTGTACAGAAGTCTTATTAGGCAAAAGTGTGCACTGCTATGCTATTAAGGCCAATATTGATTCGGACATTTCTATTGGAACTGCATTGGTATCTATGTATGCTAATTGTGGATGCTTCACTTCAGCATTGGCTATGTTTAATAGAATGACTTCTAAAGATGTAATAACTTGGAATGCTTTGATGAATGAATATGCTCAGATTGGCGATTCTTATTCTGCAATAAAAATGTTCAAAAAGTTGCAGATATCCAAAATATACCCGGATTCAGGAACTATGGCGAGTTTGCTTCTAGCCTGCACCCTGTCAAATGACCTAGGCCAAGGATCTTGCATCCACGGGCATGTCACAAAATGGGGCTTTGAATCTGACACTTTCATTAAGAATGCTCTCATTGACATGTATGCCAAATGTGGAAGCAGTTCCTCAGCTGAATTTTTGTTTAATGACATTGATTTTATAAAGGATGAAGTATCTTGGAATGTAATGATCGCAGGATACATGCACAGTGGATATGTTGAGAAAGCTATTTCTGCTTTCCACCTGATGAAATTAGAACATTTTCGGCCGACTCCGGTCACAGTGGCCACTATCCTTCCTGCAGTGGCACATCTATCATCCCTACAGGAAGGCATGACTGTCCATGCATATGCTATTCATATGGGTTTTCAATCATATACACAAGTTGGAAATAGTCTTGTCAGTATGTATGCTAAATGTGGGCAGCTTAATTATTCAGAGCAAGTATTTTACGAGATGGAGAATAAAGACAATGTTTCTTGGAATGTAATGATTACAGGATATGCAATTCATGGAAAGGGGAACTCAGCTATTGAACTGTTCTCGGTTATGCAAGACAGCAACATCAGGATTGATTCTGTGTCGTTTCTCAATGTCTTGTCTGCCTGTAGACACAATGGATTAGTGGATGAAGGGAGAAGAATTTTTGATTTCATGTGCAATGACTATCAGCTTGAACCAGAAAGGGAGCATTATGCTTGTATGGTGGATCTACTAGGTCGTTCTGGATTATTTGATGAAACTTTGATGCTGATCAACAGAATGCCAATGGAACCTGATACTGGTGTATGGGGTGCCCTGATGGGTGCATGCATAATGCATTCTAATGTGCAGGTAGCAGAATTTGCTGTGAATCGACTTTTTGAACTCAAACCTAACAATCCAACCCATCATTTGGTCTTATCAAGTTTATATGCTAATTCTGGAAGATGGGAAGAATCGGGCAGTACAAGATCAATGATGATAAAAACGGGGTGGAGGAAAACTCCGGGTTTGAGTTGGGTTTGAGAAGAGTTACAGCATGTGGAGTTGGACCATAGAGAAGTCCTGCAACATGAGCAACTTAAAGCAGTTGAGGTTAAGAACAACTTTTGCTTTCTTTAACCAGAAATCACAATTCCAGCTTTTAAGAAATCTCCTTCTTTTGAAAGGTTAGCACAAAGTTATGGCAAACTATAACCTTTGTTGATTTTGCTAGTCTTTTCCATCAGTTTTTACGTGACTGTCTTCTCTTGCAGGGATTACGAAAGGGCTTGTGGAGAAGGAAAAAGACATTCATACGTTGGTACATGGTTTTAAATTACATTGCAGTCCGAACTGTTCTTGTGATTCGCCGCAATTGCTGCGGCATTTCTCGCAATTGAGCCTGTATCGTTCAGAATTGTTGCAACCGTCCAAAGATGCAGTATAACAACGGAAACTTGATGGCAGTAATATCCCTTTTCCCGTCTCTGTTTATTCTTTGCCATTGTTTTATCAATCCGGTCTTGTTTACCTGCCATGAATCATTTCAGGAGCATGGGAACATGTAATATATAATGGGACATCAATAGTGAAGAACAACAGAGAGGTGAGCTTCCTGATCTTTCCCATGAACCTCTGTTCTTTCAGAACATAGCCACTTAGCTTCAACCCTCTGTTTCGTGATCTGACTACGTTCAGTGGATGCCAACATCATAAATGTAGCTTTTCGTGCCCTCCCTGTAGTCATCCAACTTAGTGGGGGCTTCGTCAGAAATCACAGAACTTGCCATGAAAACCACTCTGATTCAACAGAGTTTGTGCTTTTTTCTAGTTTAGCACATTCTTTATAGCAATGGGGCACTGAATTGCAAAGAGATTTTACTTGATGGTGTCAATTGGGTGGTCAGTAGACTTCTGTTACTTTCCACGTCGCCTTTGGGTTAAGTGGTTTTATGTTATGTAATTCGAACTTGTTCGATCCATGTTAATGTTTCGTGAGTTTTAAGTTTTTTTTACCAGCCAAAGCTCTTTTGCTAAATTGATTATTCGCTTAGGTTGATTTAGCATCCGCGTAAAAGTATAAGGAAAAGCAGTGGAGTGATTCAGCCAATTGTAACTGTTATATATAAGAAACATGCTTCTCCAATTTCACAAATGGGTCCGTAGCTCAGTGGTAGAGCATTTGACTGCAGATCAAGAGGTCACCGGTTCGAACCCGGTTGGGCCCTTCTAAAATTAAAATCCTCATTTTTCATACTAAGAGAGGGTCATACACTATTGTGAACTGAAATCCGTGAGAAGAGCCTCAGATTAAATTGCACTCTTTTTTAATAGGCTTGAGTTTTCGATCGATCAAGACTTGGATTTAAGAGTGTCAAACATTTTCATTTATTAAGCTTGGGTTAAATACAACAAGAAGTATAAATCCGGTTGAAAAGATTGGGCCAAATAAGAGCCTAAATTTTCAATAATTATTTTTGGGCTTTTTATGTATATTTGAAGCCCAATTATCAACTTCTTTTAACTTAAACTAAATTTGAGCCCACAAAGTTTGAAATTTAATTCAATAAACACATTTAGGTTTTCATGTATGTCTAAGCCCAATCAAACATTTCTTTAACTTGAGCCTAATTCAATTCAAAACACCGTAAATCTAATTTATTAAATATGTTTAGATCTTTTTTTTGTATATATGAAGCCCAGTGAAAATTGCTTTTAACTTCAGCTAAATTTGGGCCCCAAAAACCTAAAATCTAATCTAATAAATATGTTTAGGCTTTATTTGTAAGTTTGAACCTCAATTAAATTTTTTAAAAAACTTTATCTAAATTTTTGCCGAAACCTAAAATCTAATTCAATAAATATATTTGGGTTTTTCATGTATGTGAAGCCCAATCAAAAATTTCTTTGAACTTGAGCCAATCCGGGCCTAAAAGACTAAGATCTAATCCAATAAATACGTTTGGGATTTTCATATATTCCTAAAGCCCAATAAAAATTTTCCTTAAATTTGGGCCAAGTATTCGAGCACAAAGACCTAAACTCTAATCCAATAAATATGGTTAAGCTTTTCATGTATTCCTCAAGCCTAACCAAAAATTTCTTTCAACTTAGCCTAATTCGAGCACAAAAAATCTAAGATATAATCCAATAAATATGTTCAGGCTTTTCATGCATGTCTGAAGCTGATTAAAATTTTCTTTTAACTTGAGCCAAATTTGAGCCCACAAAACTAATCCAATAAATGTATTCGGCCCTTTCGTGTATGTTTGAAGCCCAATCAAAATTTCTTTCATCTTTGGGCTTTTCATTTATGTCTGAAACCCAATCAAAAATTTCTTTGGACTTGAGCCATATTCTTGCCCAAAAAATCCAAAAGCTAATCCAATAAATATGTTTAGGCTTTTTCTATGCATTTTTAAGGCCCAATCAAAAACTTTTTCAACTTGAGCCCATTTGAGCCGAAACCTAAAATCTAATCCAATAAAAATGTTTGGGCTTTTCGTGTATTCCTGAAGCCCGTTCAAAATTTTCCTTTTTTGGATTAACGTTCGAACTTAACCTCATCTCATCTAGGTGTAAATGTATCAATTTCATCCTTAGCGCAATTCAGTTTTAGAACAAAAGCTTGACAGTTTTGTGTGAACATATCAGCTTTATAAGAAGCGACAACTCAGAAGGGTTCTTAATACAAGCTGTTATGTGTATGTTCCCGATAATTCTTCGGTCAGTTCCAAGTTTAACCTTTACAAATGGGCAGATAACGGAGAAAATGAAGGCGACCAGTAATTAGAAATCACCCATCGAACAGAACTTGTATTTACATCCTATACCTGTACAGTGTATTCATTATACAACTATGGAGAATTCTAATGTACATAAAGAACAGCTAATATGAGTAGGAACTAATAACATGGGAAGCAACAAGTAACAAGCAACACGAAGTCAATCCTACCAACCCTAACATTTGAAGTTAATGGCTACTGTATCGAAACTTTTTCGATCCTGTATGCGTATCTGTATGTACTTTCAACTTTAAAATTTTCAGGCTGAGATGGGCACTTGCAAAGCCATCGTGTAGAAGTGTTGAAGATCATATTCTGCATCAACTAGAGTTGACGGTTGCCCGTCACTACTATCGATCAAGCAAAAATGGGCCAAAAGTTCACCCTGCAAAATCTTGTACTAGTAACCTTGTGATTTGGTTAAGGAAAAAACTTCAACTAAGTTCGATACCCTTTTCTCTTGCTGCATCTAGAACTGAGCTAGCATCTCCCTTGGTCTTAACCCACTTATAGTATGAACGCCACAACTTGAGGGAGAATGGATATACTGACAAAGCTCTCTTGTAAAATCTCTCAGAAATCATATCAATGTCCGCAATATCACCCAAAATACCAGATGCTTCAACCCAGACATACTCCGGTGCTATCGGAATAGCATGAAAGATAGCATCCACCAAAGTTGAGCATGCCCAAAACAATAAACTACCAGAGGTAAAGTCAAGAGTATTATCTCTGCTTAGCTTCTTAAAAACAGAAAACGCTAATTGGTAATTGGAAGGAACCATGTCCAGGACAGCTTCAACAAAATCCACCATCTCCTTTGACTGGCTTAAATTTTGGGGTAAGAGAGATGGGCCATGCCACACTTCAAGACATAAGTTCACCAGGTCCGACTCAAGTGAAACTGGAGTCAATATGGTGCTAACTAGCTTCTGAACTCTCGATTTGTCAATGTCATTAATGAACCGTCTAGATAATGGCTCAGAGACAAAGAAAGCTACAGTATCCTCCAAATAAGTATGTAAGATGTTCAATTGCTCACTGATAGGAACATCACCAGCTTGTGCCTTGTAGCTGAGCATGAACCTGGCATATTCCCTTAGGCAATACTTGATATAAGGAGGAGGTGCAGCCTTTAACACCTTGTCAAATGCACGACGTGCTTGAAAATGATCATTCTGTAACAACTTTGCAAGAGACAAATTAAGAAAGCCAAAAACTAGATCCAGCCGAGCACACTCAGATATCAAAGAGTTTGGACTTCGACTTGAATCTGATTCCAATGATATTTGTGAGCTAATGACAGCATCCAACTTTTCATTTTGAGCATGTTGAACTTTTGAAACAGAGTTGAACCATTGGAGAATCAGGTCTTTCGTAAGATCAGGAAGTCCTTTTTGGAGGACAAATTCAATGTATTGATTCCAGATACAATGGATTCCAGGAACTTCTTTTGGCCAGTTAGTAAGGGCTTCCTCAAACCCCTTTATGAATGAACCTCCATAATCATTAGTCTGCAATCTTGCTGATATAAGGACAAATTCCAAGCAGTATGGGTACAACTTCATATATTTTTCCAAATAATTCCGAGAACACTCCAAGCCATCAACTGCTGCAATACATCTAATATGAATGAGTGCAAACTTTTGGGCCAATCTTGAACCAACTTCGGTTTTAGTTGATTCACTATTGGCTTCCAATTTAACAGAATCCAGTGCCACATTTAGCAGCTTGAGAGTACTGTCTTTTTCTCCATCTAGTAGATGAACAGGAGGCCATTCGATTTCAAGGTGTTCTTTTGCACATTCAAATTGGTTTATAACAGCATTAGGCAACTTCCTGTACATAACTAAGTACACACAACAAACCCAGAATATATATTTGTCAGAAATCATTAAACATGACAGAATATCAGAGAGCAAGGAAGAATAAGGCTCATCTGATTCAGGTGCTTCCGCTAATAGCCCATAGACTGTCTGAATGGCCTTCTCTACTTTCCCAGACATGCACAGGCAATCCATCATCTGCAAGAAAAGGTCTAAGATGCATGCACTAGCAGATGCTGGATCACTCTCAGAGACAGATCCCAGTTGGTGACGGCAAAGTGCTGCTAGAGCTGTATTATATGCAAGCAACCGGTCATCAAGATGTTGACGACTGTTTATGAACATAAGCCAAAGTACATAAGATCCTGCATTGTGTTTGACCTGGAGAGGAGGAAGAAATGGGATTCCAATATAAAAGTTGCAAAGGCAAAATCGTGTCAAAAATTAAAAAAGAAATGGAAAGAGAAAAGAGAACAAGTTCAGCTACTGACAGAAACAATTTATTTCTCAATTCCAATTGTCTTCTATGTAAATAAAAAAGAAAGGAATAGCACCGTTTGACAGCTTAAGAATTAACCAAATACAAAATTGATGCTGAATCTATTTTCTCATTAAAAGTTGTGATGCTAGTCCATGTCTCAGTTGCATACCGCATAAGAGAACATGTCATCCTTTCCAACTGACTTAAAGCTGCTACCATGAATAAGGAGATAAAGGATCCACAAAAATTCAGATGATGGGTCAGCTTCTAAAGCTCGAGACAGAACATTAAGGGCCTGCAAAGTTATGTATTTGATGTGATACCACAAATTTCTGGAGATACATTAGGCAGGATCATATGCAACCCACAAAGAATTACCTTCTTCATACCCTCTATCTTGTTAACGTCTTGATTGAGAATAAGAAGTGCCATCTCCAGAGATTTCATGTTACTGGATATTGTGTCATTGAGACTATCCTGAATACATTAAGCACAATAAAAATATCTAAACTTGAGATAAGCGCTAAAGTGAAGCCCCGGATCAGAAGTAGATGATGTCGAACAAATAACAGGAAATAACTTTAACCAGAAAAGCAATTGAACAAAACATATCAATTTAACATGGAAATTAAGCCAGTCATAAAGGAGGTGGTATTAAACAAACCACTATGCCATTTCTACTCTGAAAATATGACGACTGTCTGTTTGAACTCCAGTGAACCTCAATACGATTATTGTTGCCGCGTAAAAAAGGTTCATCTGCACGCATATCTATTTGAGGCAAACTTGATATACATAAGCACATACTGAAACATCTCTGCCAGCATTGAGCATTTTTCCTTGCTACAACAGATTCAAATGAATGAGGGCAAGTTTTCAACGTATCTAAGCCAACTAGATAAGTTGGAATCACAGTAGTATGATATTTCAACTCCTCTTTTGCACCATTGCATACTTGAGAACATAAAGGCAATCCAACCTGACAACCTGGAAAGTACTCACTTTAGGAGCATGATAAGCAAACATATCAAAATTAATAGATGAAGACACCTACCAGCTCTATGAGAATCTTCATGCTGATGATAACCTTCATTTTCATTTGAGAAATCTCTAACATGTTGTGAAGGGCAAGCAGTATTATTGCATTTCCCTCGGAGTTCATATAAACAAAGAGGCCAAAATGGGTCAATTGCTGGGTTACAAGAAAATGAACCAGATTCGCTTCCACAAATTTCCCCAACAGTCACATCCACAGGGTTCTTAATAACATTTTCCAGACAAATAAAATCCTTCTGATGATAATTAGGTGATTTGTACTGTTTACCTTGCCTTCTCTGGAATCCAAATGAAGCTATTTGGGGAAATGCTTGAATTAAAGCAAATACACTCCTCAAAACCAGAGGAGGAGAAAGTACAACAGAAGGTGCAAACTGATAACTACCATCAGAATATCCATCAACCTTGGAACCATCAGCAGGTTGATACTCAAGAGAATTCCTTTCTGCGTTATGGTCCTTCTGGATATGGAAAAGTGCATCAAAATTTCTTCTTTCTGGCTTCTCTTTGCCTAAATCAAACAAAAATAACTATTAACAGTGGCTAATAACAAAATAAAGTAAGGAGAACAAAACCTTACACCTACTAATAACTGATTTGATATTTCTGAACATTATACTAATCGATTATTGCTAAGTCAGAAGATACTTACTATAGACAAAGAGGCTAAATAAGCTAATGCATCATAGACAGAAAGTTACCTCTGTGCTCACACTCTTGATTTCTTTCAGCTTCTGAGAATGGAGGACTCCCATTGTTTGTCTGAGTTCTTTCACTTTCATTGTCTTCATCTGATGTCACCATGTTTGATAATCTATTATTCTTCAACAGAGCCCTTTTTCCCAAACGTGCAAACAGTTCAGACCTTAGTGTTGCCTCAAGAAGAAGAGATTCTGATGATCCATTAACAGGGAAACTTTTGTTCGAATCTTGACTCATTTCCCTTCGCTTTCCTATAGAATATTCTTCATTTTGTTGATTTTTAAAATTTGGTAGCACAGCTCTATGGTCCAACAGAGATGTCTCTTCATCATCATCTGGGGAAACGTTAGGATCATTGGATGGAGAACTTACTCCATTTGCACCATTATTACTGTTATGAGGTAAAGGCTCTGACAAACTAGCATCTGGCTCGCTGCATGGATCAGAACTCAAATTTTGATGATTTATATTTTGATAAGATGAACTCAAGGGAGAAGCCCTGGTATATGGGATGCTTGTATCACACCTTGGTAGGATTAAATCATCATACTCAGACAGCATTTGATGCCTTGAAGAAGGTATTAGATCTAGAGTTCTAGTTAGGTTGTCTCCCATGAGCAACCCACTCCCAACATGGTCATGCTGCCTGGGGGACCATAACAAACTTGATTCATTCGTGAGAAAAGATCGAACCTGGGCCGAGTACAATTCCCTTCGGTTATAAAGTTCCATACATCTAACATTAGCTTCAATCAAATCTCTCTGAGCTCTTCGATAAGCTTTCAGAGCCTTCCTCTCTTCAATTTCACATCTCCGTCTAAGTTCTTGTGCTTCTTCCAGCTCCTTATCCAATGATTCCTCCATTTCAACCAAGGACTGCATATGTCTTTTGCTGTGTCCTACCACATTCATGGCACCTGAATAGTTCCAGTTGTTTACATTGCTCGGTGATGCCTGAGAAGGGTACCAACAAATGTAACCAAACATAATAAGAACCTTGATTTTTATTAGTGGTTTTAACCTTTTCTCATAAAGAATGGAAATTAATTTAGGCCATTCTTTGTAATAGTTAGTTTTCCCTTTTAGAAGATTTACAAGAACAAAATTCCTTGCTATTTTCTGTAATTATGGTTTTTTCACTAGGGGTTGAAATGAAATAGGCTCCATTAAAGGTTTTCTTGTTTAGGTTACGATTCAATAGAAAATACAGGTTAGTAACAACAGGGAAACACTTGCACCCACTAAAGTAGAGTGTTTATCTGGCACAGATCTGTACTCTCCATGCAAAACATTGCAAGCATCTCAAACTTTTATTACCCATATAGTCCATCTACAACTCTGGAAATTTTATGATTGCAAGGGCATGTTAAACGTAATAGGATTAAAAGTCATAACAAGATAAAGTAGAGAGTTATCTGGCACAGATCCCTACTCTCCATGCAAAACATAAAAAAATCATCAAACTTCTATTATCCATGTACTCCATCCACAATTCTGGAAATTTTATTATTGCAAGGATAAGTTAAATGTGACAGAATGGAAGTCCTAATAAGTGCAGCAAAAAGTATAAACATAGTGCTGGGGTAGTTCATAAAGGTAAAACTTTGCAATAAAAGTACCATCAAACAGTATTCTTTGACAACATAATGGAATTATGTATGAAAACAGTGTCGTATCAATCAAAATCATACAAGGGTGCACCTGCATACTATTTCTATTGGACTGTCGGTGATTACTAACGACGTGAGCACCTGCAAAAAAAATCAAATCAATCAATCAGGTTAACTTAGCTAAATGCATAACAAAACTTGAGGAAAATAGCAAAACCCATACTAGGTAGATCTCCAGGTGAGATATCCACCCCATCATTATGTTGCTTTTGCAATTTAATCCCCCTTGATTCTGATCTCTTTGAGGGTCTTCCTTTCTTGCTACTCTCTGCCACGTTCCTGTCACATAAACTATTGCCTTCCAATGCTTGCTGCTTTGACTGTAGATTATACTTTGCAGATAGTGTTTCTGGTGGGAAATCCGTATTCGGCTGGGTAGAATATGAGCCACCAACTTTTTTACGTTTTTTGTCTCGTTCTCTAGGATCCGAAATAACTGCATCAGCAGAAACTGAAACAGATTTTTTGGCTGCATCATGGCCAGACTTCATGGCAGGATAACCACTGGCTGAAACAGGGATGGACTCTTTACTATGTTGGATAACCTTAAGCTTCAGTTCCCGCTCTCTCTCTGCAATCTGCTTTCTCAAGTCTTGAAGTTTTGTGTCCTTTAAAGTCAGAGGGCTAGAACCACGCTCATGGGTTAAGAAACCTTTGTTGCTGGTATTAGAATTTCTAATTTGAGATCGAGAACCTTGCTCAACAAAAGAGGGGTTGACAACTTTAGGATTGGTGCCCGCAATTGTCCTGGACATTGATGGAAAAGATAGGCGACTTTGAGATAATCTTTTGGGCATTACTTTGATTAATGGCCGGACATTATCTTTAAAACTTTTTGATTTTGCTGATGGAATTGAGGGCAATCTTTGATCGCCATCCACTCTAGCCACATCACTTTTAATATTTTCTTGTTGGTCATCTTCATATTCGCTATCACTGTCATTGTCTGAGAAGGATATAACTAGGTTGTTGTCAGATCCTGAAGGAGCATACCAACCTGGCTTAGAAGCATTGAATGTCAACCGACTCTTTTCAAAGTTTTTCACATTATTTGGTTTCACAATTTTTTGCGGCTGAACACCCACAGAGCTTAAAGTCGCAACACTGGAGGAGGCCTTCCCTGCAAAGCATGTTTGTTCTATTTAGATGGTACTTTCTTTTTCAGCAAAAAATTCAATTATTTTCCACAGAATCAAGCACACATCCATTGCCTTAATGCATGTTAAGATTTACAATATCTACAGATGAATTGACCAGAGAAAGATACAGCAAAGTCCAGATCTAATTTAGAGACACAAAGAAGGAAATTATGACATAAGGAGGATCTCTTGAGTAAAAAATGAACAAGAGATGAAACCTAAATGCTGAATTACAAATGATATATTCATGGGCCTTAAGCCCAATATTGAATTAATGCTTGATGAGATGAACCCAAGAATTAAAATAGTTGTCACATGATAAAAGGCCAATGAGGACTTGACAAATGGTAATGAGAAAACAGGAGCACAGCAGCAGCATCACAACATCTTACAGAATTATTATATCCATCTTTCAAATGATTGCAAAAAAAAGGAAATCTTAGAAATTCATAAAACAAATGGCATAGGAAATAGTATATATTGGAAGAAAAAACAGTTCAGAAAGTGAACAAGCAATAAAAACTTTGCATAGAATAAGCACAGATAGACCTACACCTGTCAATTCCCTCATACAGATGCCAGCACGAGCATATAAAAGCACCGAATCATATTGTATTAAAGGCATCAATGAGACCCAAGCCAGGGGCAAATTGAGCAATTGACACATCAGCTTATAACACAGGAATAGAATTTGAACAAAACATCCAAAAAACCAGGAACTAAGTGCACAAAAAGCTATTCAAGATACCTGCATGAATACTTTGGATGGTTCTGTTCACAGAAGGAACCTGAACGGAACCCGAAGCTGCCAACGATTTAGCTGAAACTGTTGGATCTCCAGCAGAGCATAGAGGATTCTCCTATGAAACATAAGATGATGAGATAGTTCAGCAAACCAAAACAGACAAACCAGAAGCACCAAGCGTCACCATACATGTCCACAGGATGGAACCTAATATACAGCACCTAAACAGAATCAGCTAATTGTTTAGCTTATAAGAGAAATTCATCATACGCAAAGCACTCACGAAGCAACACCTACATCTATAAATTGAGATAAAATCAATGACTTATATGTGAAGAAAAGACATTTATGGCAAGTAAAACCCAAAATCAACATTAATTGATCAAAAGCAACATACTATCCGAATAAGCCAATTATGAAAGGATCTTATCACTCAACTTAACCCTAATTGCACCCATTTTCCAATTATTTCTTATTGTGTTACTGATAGGTCAAACGAATACAAGAGTTCACCAAACAAAAGCAAAAAGGTCGAATAAAAAGGACGGCAAATCGAATGCACAGGTCGTAGTCCAGCAACAACCAAATGAAAACACCACGAGGAAATATCAAATAGAGCGCTAATATGCAGTTAACGACAACAAATGTGGAGGGATAAGGATGTCGATGAACCGCACGTCGTCACCGGAAGAGGAGAGTTCGCCCTCTTCCCTGATTTTGGCCGCGACCTCCGGTGGCTTAGGGTTTGACGATGCTGAGGCCATTAGCTCGTAAAAGCACTGTAACCACCGAACGTATTGATTTTCTGCGAAGAACAGACGATCGAATCAAAACTGGGAATCAATGAAATGCATATTAAAGGCCCGGGAATTTTAATTTAATTACAGATATGTTCTTCCCAATCTCCACAAATTTATAATGGACCGAAGTTACTTAAAAAGAGGCCCAATCTTTTCTTCGCATAATATAAAGTGACAAAAATTTTTAATTTTAAAATAAAATATACAAAAACATTTTAGATTATAAAATGAGATTATCTTATATAATTATAGAATAAAAGTGCATTTTGAACTTGAACTTTTATAACAATATACAAAATATAGCTTCGAAGCATTCAAATCAAATTTTAATATTTTTCAAAAGTTAAAAATAAATAATAAAAATTTTAACAAAATTAACTCTTAATTAATTAAAAATAATGTTGACATTACATCATTTTTATTTTTTAATCAAAAAATGATTTTAACCACTACGTGACAAGTAGAACTTATTGTCAGAAATTTATAAAAGTAGGTTCTACTTTCAAGTGATGCATTCAATTTTTTGTTATTTTTATTAATTATAGGAAAATTCGGTGGCATCTCAACTTACATATGAAATATTGAGTATGATTGTTAATAGTTTTTGCAGTTTAATTCATTAAGGTTCCCTCCTGCATTTATAGAAGTCAATTCGGCAAGTTAAGGTCCCTGAGTTTTGTAAACAATATAAGCATAACTCATCTTCCAAGCAGTAGAAGTAGACTTATAGAAGCTCTTGAAGTTCTTAATCTTGGTGGTTGCAAAAATTTGAATGCATTCTTTAGAAATTTCAACCAATATAAAGGAGTTAAACTTAAGTCAGTTGTTGTCGTCGTCGCCGTCGCCGTCATCACCTAGTCTGAAATTTCATATTGAAGCGGGATATGAGGAGGCCTGATAGTACATAACCTTACCCCTATAAAATAGAGAGGTCATTTTCGATAGACTCACATGCGAATGTAACAACAAAAAATGAGCTAAACTTAAGTGAGACTACTATAAAAAATGTACTTTTATTGTCAGTTGAACTCCTCAACAAGTTAAATATATTAGAGATGAGGTATTGTAGAGAGCTTGAAAGCCTTTCAAGAAACTTTTTTAACAAATTAATATCTCTCGAAGAACATAATTTAATTGGGTTCTCACGCTTTAAAAAGCTTCCTGAAATCTTGGAGCTTATATATAATTTGGTGAATCTTATATTAAATGACACAGCCAGGGAGAAGCCGTCGTCGTCTATTGGCAATCTTAAAGGGCTCAGTGCTTCAAAATGGATAACTCTTGGAAGCTTGTTTATTTGCTATAAAGTTTCATTGATGTAAAAGCTTAGTACTTTTCATTTGTAATTTTTAGGATTGCTTGAGGACTTGAGCTTCCCATCTTCTGCAGAAATTCTATATTTGAGGGAAATAATTTCGAGAGGTCCTGCAACCATCCAACCATTTTGAAGATTGAAATGTCTTCGATCCTTGTCAGAACTCCCGTCCAGTGTCTCTTGTTTATAGTCGTCGTACATCACTAGAAGACCCTCAAACAGCTACACCTTGACTCACAGGAGTGTCAGAGAAAATTCACTTTAAGGAATTGATTAAAGTTGGATGAAGATAAATGCCAGGGAATCGCAATCGCATTGTTGAGGAATCATATAAATGTTTTACAAGAAATCAAAAGCATAAATTAAACATTGGTATATAACTCTCTTTCTTTCTCTATTTTTCTTTATTTGGGTCTATATAATTGTTAACTTTGTGTTGTTAGGAGTATTTTAAAATGATTTATTTAAGAAGTAGAATATCAAAGTGGTCAGGTATCAAACACGGGGTCCCATTCAAATTCACCTTTCTTCTCTTTGGTTGAATAATCTCTTTTTGGGATTTGCTTTCTCTCTGTGTTATGATAAAAGATTCGAAGGCATGTTGAGACATGATTGCTACTTTGGAGACAATCACTATTTCTCCTCGGGTAATTTTGTTAATCATTATACATCTGAAGAACAGATAAAGAGCATATGACAGTCTTGATTAGTAGAAGAGTTTGTGAATGGGTACGTAAACATGGTAACTTTGAAGAGGAATTAGTCTTTTTTAAGTTTATTAGCACAGTTGAGAATGGAATCAAAAAGTACTGGGGTTATACCACTATGCTCAAAAGGATGAAAATGAATTTCGTGTAAAATTTGACTTTCCAACTTTAAGAATGTCTAAGTTGAAAAGATCAGCCACAAGTGTAGAGTCATTCCACTCTATCCCCGAAAAGAGGTTGAAGATAGAAGAAATTGGATCAAAATATTTCAAGTTCAATGCTCCTATTTTGTGAGTTATACATGTTTCACTGTTAACGAGTTTTGTCTTCGAGATATCTATTTCGTTCGATATTTCAGGAGCATGAATTCTTATTTTTATCTTTATCTTATTATGTTATTGTTATTGAGTATGATAACAACTTCAAGTTCAATACTCCGATATTCAAGATGGATGGTGAATATGAACATAAATTAAGAGATTGCAAAGAAAAGCAAACTTTGAAGGTTCTATAATTACTATTTTAATTTAAAGAAACATTTAGTTTTTTTGAATGTAGCATATAGTAGATTTGAGGAAATTTTCTTTTTATATATTTTTATCGTTTTTCTTATTCTTTTATAAATTAAAAGTCACAATGTATTATACGGTGCTCTACTATGGACTCAAATCACCTATACCTTCAGGTCTCTTCAAATCCAACCATTCAATAATTAGAAGAGAGAAAAAATAGAATAGTTAGATTTGAAGGGGAACAAGAGGCGCAAAATATTTGAGTACAGGTCATTTGAATATGCTCTATTATGATTCAATTAGAATTTTGAAAAGAATGTTAAGTGAAAATAATTTTAAAAATATCATATTACTTCATATATTTTCGAGTTTTGACTAATGAAAAAATTAGAATAAAAATTATTAATCGAGTACTCTTCTTGTTAATGTTTTTAACTATTATCATTTATTTTCTATGTTTCATCACATTATAAGACACTAACGGGTGCTTGTTTGGGGATATGGAAAAAAGGGTATAGGTATGGAATGAAAATTGATGTTTGGTATGAACCTATCATTGAAGACCTAAGAATTTCATTCTTTGGTTTTGGACAATCCTCCATTCCTCTCATAATCTAGAGGAATGGAAGAGAGGAATGAGAGTGATTGGTATGTTTGTAATTTTTTATATATAGAGGATAGATAAAAAGTATAATTATGAGTCAAATAATTTCATAAGTAAAGCTTTAATTTCAATAATCAAATTTATGGTAAAATCAATTAAATAATTAATTACATTATAATTAATTAATTAAAATATAATTATTAATTAATTAAAATATTGTAATTAATTAATTACAATATAATTAAGTAAAATATTATTATTATTTAACTACATTTCATTATATTTAATTAAAATATAACTATTTATTAATTAAATTATTATTATTCATTAATTAAAATATTGTAATTAATTAATTAATTACAATATAATTAATTAAATTATTATTATTACTT
>JAOTAY010000190.1:28944217-28960798 GCA_025629805.1 Erythroxylum baracoense
AAAACATAATTAAGTCATATGGAATACATGTTCAATGAAACATTCCAACTAGGCTACAATTTGGGGCCTTACACAACACGTGCTACAGTTTATCGTGACGAGGTGGTGACATGTAACCTAAAAAGGTAGGGTGTTCTCAAATTACTTAAACTCATCACGCTTCTGCTACTTAGGTGAATGCATTTCGGTACGCTGCGATTCGAACCTGGCACATCATGTGTGTAAGCACCAACCCTCATAAGCTGGCTCTGATATTATGTTAAATTTTATATTATTGGACCTAAATAAATTGACCACATACAAACTCAAATGAGATTGCTTCTTAAAACTAATTAATATTAGAAGGAGTAACTCATTAGGCTTATATGCACGCTCAAGATTATATATTTTTTCGATGTGAGACAAAATCCTACTTATATTTCAAGGTAATCTACTTCCGGCGGTGGAAATCATGACTAAATATGATAACATTAATATAAATGTGAAACATTATATTAAGTCGTGACTATCCAATCTAGTGAAAGGCAGTCACGACCTACTTACTCTCGACAAAATGGTAAGCTGCATTGAAGAAGGCATTCAATGCACATCCAAAACCCAGAAAATGGATCGAGTCTGAAAACACCTGCACCACACATTCAAGAAAATGCTCTCTCATAAGGTCCAAACTCATTTTCGATCATTTAATTTTTATGTTATTGGATTTAATAAGTACCAAAATTTTATTAAATATATATCTTAAAAATAATAATTACAAGTTTTTAATTTCAAACAAAAGAAAAAGATTCTAATTTTTAAAAATCAAATGGTAATTAATTATGCTTCTATTAAATAGAAAATTTAAAATGTCTTAAACTAAGTCATTGATTGTTATCATTTTTTTTAGTTTTTTTATTTTCTAATTTAATAAAACTTGTTTGTTTGAATTTTTGATTTGTATTTTTAGTTTTGATTTCTCCCGATTTTTAAATTTTATGAAAACTACAAAATTTGATTTTTATTTTTTATTTATGTTTTTAAAGATTTACTATCAACTAAATATATTATTTAATATATTAATTATTAATACAAATTATGAATAATCTAATTTGATATTATATATTTAATTAGCTGCAATTTAATAACTATGAATAATTTAATAACTTATTTTATAATTAAATTAATAATTATCAATAAATATTATTAAATTTAAAATATCTCTAAAATATATAAATTTCAAATAAAATATGAATTAATAATTAAATAATTTATAAATAAAAATTTTATAAAAATAAAAACTAAAAACAAAAGAATCTAAAAATCACATTAAAAAATAAAAGTGAAACCAGAACCTGAGAAAAAAAGGAATTGAGTCCTAAACAAAGGCTCTGTTTGGCAATCAGCTGGTTACATTAGCTGTTAGCTAATTCTATCAGCTGTTTGCTGACAGCTGATTCTATTAGCTGATTTGATGAGCGGATTGTATTAGCTGTTTGTTAGAAATGTTTGGTAAAATTAGTTGTTTAGTATTAGCTGTTAATGTGTAAAATGATTTATGAGGGCATAGTTTAAAAAAAAATTATAACGGCATGAATTTGTCACCCATTATGTGTAAGCTTTTTTATTTTTATTTTTTATTTTAATTATAATTATACTAATATTACTTTAATAAAAAATTAAATTAAATTAAAATTTAATTATTGCTTTAATAAAAATTAAATTAAAATTTAATTTTAATTATTACTTAATAAAAATTAAATTAGATTATAATTATGTTATTTTTAATTTTATAAAAAATAAAATTAAAAAAATAAAAAAGCCTAAAAAGTTTAGAACTTGTAGTTAGACATAAATTTAATTTGTAAAAATTAATTAATGTATAGCTTTATTTATCTAAAGGGTATAATTGATTTTTCACTTGTTAAAAGTGAAACAACTACTTGAAACCTGCTACTGTATAGCGTTTCCAAGTTCATTTTGAGATAAGACAGCTAACTTTTCATGTCGTTTCCAAACAAATATTTCAGCTGTTTGAAAAGTCAAACAACTGAAACACTTAGAATCCGCCATTCTCCAATCACGCCCAAAGCTATTTTATACAAATAAGAAGCATTTTTTGTTCCCTTTGACGGGTATTCAAACAAACAACAAACTTTAGCCAGCTGTGTTCATGCAACCTTTTTCTCTTTGTACTTTCATGGTTTTGGTTCTCGTCCAAAGATGAGAAATTGGCCAATTCATCGAAAGATCAGTTTTTAGGTTGTCGACATTGCAAGCACTTTGCCCTTTTCAAACATGTCCTTGGGCCCTTTTCCTGTCCAAGAAGATCTCAGTGTGCACCCATTCGTGACAACAGAACTTGAGCCGAGGGACCCTTTGAAATCCCATTTCGTTACTATCCACATCTTGACAGTGGAATGTAATCATCATCTTCACTAAACCTATTTACCTCAAAAAGGCAAATAATATTTTCTGTTTTGATGATGCCAGAGGTGGGCCCAAACATGGAGTTTCTCGACACTCCTTGTTTTTGACCACTTCTGCTGTAACTTTGAGTTTACCAGAATTTCGACCTTCTTCGCCACCATTTTCAACAGATAGTGCAAAGAAATTTTAGGAAGAAGAATCACCAAACTAGAGTTTGGAAACTTTTATACATAGTTTAATCCGCGCATATTACAACCTGGTATCCACCACTGAATCTTACAAAAAATAATGTGCGTAAACACAGACAATCTTGTGAATCAAACCTCAGTGCTCCATAGGACTTACAAGGATGAGAGTGGAAAATTCTGTGGATCAGGCACTTCCCCTGTTCTTTACCAGACGAAGCTGAAACTCTGTTTCAGGAGAATAATTTACACCATTTCCCTCTAAACAGAGAAAACCTTCGACGCCAATGGCAATCATGGTCACGTTATTGCAAAAAAATTTAGACCTCTGGCCTCTAGATAATCCATTAACAACTATACAGCGTGCAGTGAGCCTAAAATCCACACCTTTTATGATGCTCCTATGGCACGAAGTCAAAATTCAACCTTTAATGCCTAGAGTCAATTTGAAGGGTGCCACGGATCCAAATAGGCTCCGACAAGCTTCTCCAATCCCTCTGCCATTGGAAGAATAAACAGAAGAGAAGGTATATATTAACAAAATTTGCTGTTTTTCCTTCATTGCATCGTTCTGGTAAGCTTACACTTGGAAATGAAAAGTGTAGCCGAGTAATTTAAACTACATAGTTTCAAGAGCTCGGCTGATCTTTGCTTCAAAGAAGTATCGTAACCACTCTGTATTACAAGGAGGAGTTTCGCCGCTACACCTGCCTCGACGGCAAGTGCAGCACATTCTTCTGGTGCTAGCTTGCAGACTGCCCACAGTATCGACAATGCAAGCTGAGTCGAGCTCTCAGAGACCTTCATCAACAAATTGACCACATTAGGTATTGTATTAGTGCAATCTTTCAGAGCCAACTTTCCTTCTGGGATGGTTGAGAGGACCTCTAGAATAAAGAGAGCTAATTCCAGGCACTCCTTGTTGAAACTAGGCAATAGCTCCACTAACTGGGGAATTGCTCCGATGCTCACAACTGAGTTCCTAATCAATTCAAGCGAACAAATGGACTTCATCATTCGGAGTCCAGCCAATACACCATCTGGGTGTCTCTTATCTTTAACCAGCCTCAACAGAGCAACCAAAAGACTCAAGCTTGACAAATTTTCTGAACCGAAATCTTCCCCTTGCATCAACATTTCAATCAACCTCGTACAGTTAATCTTGGTCTCAATCGAACCCTCGTTCAACATATCTACCAATAAGGAAATGTTGGCGGGTTGTCTCAAATTCGAATTGGACGATGAATCGAGATCCAAATTCACAAGAATTGCAATTGCCTCAGACCCAACAACGTGCGAAGTAAAAGGACCTAATAAAGAACATATCACGTCAACACCGTTATTATCTAACATTGCCTTCTTTGCAACAGAATGAGCAGTCACAACCTGTCTAAGGTCTTTTAGAGATTGAACTCTGGCCTGACCTTTAACTTTCTTTAGATTCTCCAAAAGCTCGATAGCCCGCCCTTGAACATCCTCTGATCTCTTCTTCATAGCCAAATATTTCTGCGAGAACCAGCTATGGATTAGCTGCTGAAGAGTTCTGTTAGGTGTCAACATATCGTCCCAAAGCTCTTGCATTGTGGTTGGACAAGTATAGTGGCCAAGAGAAAACCATTTCATAATATTGGCTCTCTCATAAGTCTGACCAGTGCATAGAGTCACTGGGTCTTGCATTGGGTCCAACGAGATTGGACATATAAAAACTGATGGCACTTCAACAGATTCAAGCTCCTCAATCATCTTCTTTAGATCTAATTTCTTATCAGCTACACTGCTGCAAATCAACCCACCACCTATGCCACCCAAAATGCCACCTTTAACTGCTGTTTCTAGATCTAGAACTTGCCCACCACTACCGACTTGTAGCTTCATATTTCCTTCCCTTCTATGTCTATCGACCTGGTGCATCAGAGTTTTAAACCACCCCCTTCACGAGATGTCCCAAAGTCTAATCCAAGAAAAAAGCCCTCAAGTGTCAAAAGAGAACAACACAGAGAATAATAAGAAGACCCATCACATCGCCGAGAAACGTCTGGGAAAGCAGAGGAGATAGTGAGAAAGAGACGGGCATAAGGCCACTCTCTTCCACCGACGAACGCAACGAAGAATTGACCATTGAAGGGACAACCTTTTTCTAAATTGTGGCTCTTTATTCGATCTCTTTCTCTACTCTAAAGAAGGAGTAGCATTCTTGTTCGTGGTCATCATCATCATCAAAGAAATGCTGACCATGTAATATTCTTCTCCAATACCAAAGCACTCTCTCTCTTGCTCACTCACTCAATACCCACTAAGAACTTCCTCTTCGTGCTCCCACAAAAAGGGTGAAATCATCAAACCCAGATCACGTAAAAAGCAAAGAATGAAAGAACACTCCACATGGGTGCAGAGGAAAAGAAAAGATAAGACTCAACAGTGAATGAACAGTGACTCCAAAGCTCCAAAACCTTCTACCCCACGACTCTAAAAGAAGAAAAGGGTGTTGCTGAGGGAAACTACAGCACCAAAAAGACAGGAAAGAATGGGCTCACCAGTCACCACTGAGAACCACACATAGTTCTAGACACAGCACAGAGAGCCAAGGTTGAATAATAAGGGGGAAAAAAAAAGGAAGGTACCCATCTGCACAGTCTTCCCTATTTCTCCTCTTTTGGCGCACACGGACACAGGCAACGAAAGCACCAATCAAAAATGTATCTTGCAGATTTCGCTCATGTGGGACAGATATTCAAAACCATTACGTTACATTACATCTCTGATTGTATATTTCATTATACAATCTAAAAGTCTTGCCTTGAATCATTAATAAATTTACGGTCTTACCTTGACAGTTGGTCGACTTTGTGTCTATTGCGCCTCCAGTCTTGGGCGCGTGTTGTGCCGAAATTTATTTTATAATATTAATAATTATCAATATTTATTAATAATTCTTTTTAAAATTTTTCTTTTATTTTTTAGAAAAAAATTTGAAAACCAAGAATTGTAACATGTAATGCGTGCGATTGTGGATAGACTATAGAGCTCCTCGAATTGAGCGAAGCAGAAATTGCAGACGTGAAAGCAGTGCAGAAACAAGGGCAAAACCGGAACTTAAAAGATGTCTCACGAAACTAACGTACTGACTACTGAGGCCGGACTCTGGAGTCTGGAGTTCACATTTGACCAAAGAACGGGAATTTATATCTCTCTTGCTAAAAACCGACCGTGCACCGCACGTGCAGGCTCACTAAAACTAAAACACTTGTTTTTTACTATTTCTCTTTTAAAATGGCTTGGATTAGCAACTTACCAGGTCACTTCAGGCGAGTTTTGGCTGTAAACACAAAAACAAAGCAAAAAGGAGCTGCGTCTTTTTCAGGTTCTGTGGTCCCTAACTTTGACTGAACCCAGCTTGGTCACTTGGTCAAATAACATTTTTAAACTAATCAATTCTTTATAAAAATATAAAAAAGTTGCGTGTAACTAACGGCTATCTTTCAATCTTAAGAGCAGAAACTCTTAGAGGGTGCTAGTTTAGAGGTATTAAAAAAGAGGTATGAGTATAGAATAAAAATTGATGTTTAGTATGAACTTATTATTGAAGACTTAAGAGTTTTATTCTTTGATTTTGGGTAATCCTTCATTCTTCTCATAATCTAGAGGAATGGAAGAAAGAATGATAGTGATTGATATGTTTTTAATTTTTTATATATAGAGGATAGATAAAAGGTATAATTATGAGCCAAATAATTTTATAACTAAAGCTTTAATTTCAATAATCAAATTTATGGTGAAATCAATTAAATAATTAATTACATTATAATTAATTAAAATATTGTAATTAATTAATTAATTACAATATAATTAATTAAAATATTATTATTAATAAAAATATAACGATTCATTAATTAAAATATTATTATTTATTTATTAAAATATTGTAATTAATTAATTAATTAAATTATTATTATTATTACTTAATTAATTACATTATATTTAATTAAAATATTAATTAATTAAAATATTTTTATTTATTTATTTACATTATTTTTGATTAAAATATAACTATTCATTAATTAAAATATTATTAATAATTAATTAATTACAATATAATTAATTCATTAATTAAAATATTATAATTAATTAAAATATAATTCACTTATTGATTAAAATATAATTTATTTTGTAATTAATTAATTACAATATTTTTTACAAACCAACCACTATCAATAATAACAGTAATCATTTCTTCGTCTTAACCAACTACCATAATTATAATGATTATATTCATTCTTATTTCTCCATATATTTAATTTCATTCCCGTTCCCGTTATTCATAAGATATCTTCTAAGCACGTCGCCTTCGGTTTTTGCGTTTTGCAGAACGACATGACGTTTTTACGTTACGAACCAGACTTCAGAAAACTAATTCCATATCTTCAGAGTTTATGAACGCGAGTAGAAAGATTCAAACTTACAACCATATCATTCTTAATAGTGAAATTTAGCTAAACTCTCGAGTATTTCCCTTTCCTTTTGCACCGATTAAACCAACGCAAAAAAGAAGCAGACTTTCATCCTACAAGGAACAAGATGTTGTATAATAGAAAATTATATTATGCATGTTAATTATACTTCAAAAAAGGATTATATGAAGTACCCTAGCATTTTTTCCACTTATACGCAAATGGTCAAATTTTATAGAATTAGAAGTACATTAATCACTCAAGCTTTATTCAAGATGATGCAAATTCACAATTGAAGTTAATAAAATAAATTTATTTAACGAAATATTTATTTTTAATTTTAATATTTACAATAAAACAAATTAGATTTTAAAGTTTAAAGCATTTAAAATAATTTTAATATCTTAAATTATTCAAATTTAACTCTAAATAAAAATTTTATGATTAAGTAAAATGTTAATATTAATATAATAATTTTACTTTTATTTTTAAATACGATCTATAATGCCAAGCATTTATACATTAAAATGTAAATTTCATTCACTTAAATTAAATTTAAATTAAACCTAAATTATAGTTAATCTATTTAAATTTAGTTAATTCTACAACAACATTACCCAATAGAACTCCTGTTGAGACACGGAGTTCGGAAAAGTCTAGTAGTACATAACGTTACCCTTAATTAATAGAGAGATTGTTTCTAAATAATCTACATAAATGAAAATAAAAAGAAAAAGAAAAAGAAAATAAATAAATAAATAAATAAGGAAATAAAAATGATAAATAAAAGTAAATTAGACAAAAACCAAAAAAAGAAATTAAAAATAAAATAAAATAAAATAATGATAATAATAAAAATAAAATTATATATATATATACACACACATATATATATAATAGTAAAAGTAGAAGTAGTAGTAATAATAATAATAATAATAATAATAATAATAATAATAATAATAATAATAATAATAACTTTAGTTAATTCTAATTAACTCTAAATATTTTTGATTAATCACTATCTTCTTAGGCATCATCAATTCCAAATATTATTCAAGCTCTTTTCGTGCTCCACTAATTTATCAAGATACCTATAATCACCATGAAAACTGCATATATTTTTCTCATACAAAGACAAAAGTAGGGATCTAGAATAAGAAAAGTACACTAATTGGCAGTTTTCTCGTAAAGAAAATATCGTCAATAAATGAATGCAGCATGAGTTTTCTAGCACGTCAAAAAACGGCGTCGTTGGGATATTTTTTGGAATGATTTTTATGAATTTCTGCCAGAATTATGTCTCTCGAGTAACCTCTAACTTGAAAGTCGTTTGATTTCATGCATATAAAGGCGTAGGCAGGAAGTTTCAAATTTCATTTTGAGGTGCCTTACCTTTCTTTGTACATCTCTCTAGAATCTGTGTCTCTCGCATCTAGAAACATCGACGAACAATTCTCTGTTCCACAAATGGCGGGAGATGAAGATGATTCAGAGTCAAGCACGGTAAGTAGAATAGCTCCCTGATTCTTCATTCATTTTGGCGTACTTGTTATTCTAGGTCAATTTAAAATTTCTCTCTAAAATTTCTTTCTCGTGTAGAAATATCGTAGACGATTCTCTATCCGGTCAACCGTTACTAAATGGAGGAAGATGAAGAAATGAGAGTCAGGTTCAAGAACGGTTAGTAAGATCTCTGCGTGATTGTTCTTTTAAGCGCGGATGGAATTAATCACGGGAATTTTCTAATGTATTATCTAATCAGGATCTGAAATGAAAAGAAGGTGAAGAACTGATAATCAGACGGTGAGTAGTGTAAGGAGATCGCTCCGTGATCGTTGGTTTTAGTGTTTCCGTTTCGATCGTTCACCTTTAATTTTGTAGTTTGGCTCTCTCATTCTAGATCTCTCTAAAATCTCTTGCTCTTTTTCATCTAGAAAACTCTGGGACGATTCTCTTTCTGTCCAACGATTAATAAATGGTGGAAGATGAAGAAATGAAAATTCAAGCACGGTAAGTAATATCGCTGCACGATTACTCTTTTTAAGAGTAGATGGAATAAATTACAACAAATTTTTATTGTATTATATAAACAGAATGTGAAATAAAAGAACGAGAGGAACTGAGAATCAGACGATGATCAGTAGTTGAAGTAGATCGTTAGGTGATTGATTAAAAGTGGCTATAGGTGTTGTACTTCAAAAGAAAGAGCAGCAATCAATTCACCATTACTAGTTCTTTCACTCCCTGACTAAAGAAAATAAAAAAATTAAGAAATCTACCAGAAGATTAGATAGTTTACTAGTAAAATATATGTATCTTACACTTCGTGCGTGGTTTTGTACTATATCAACTGCTTATTGATTGCTTGCATGCTCCCAAAGTCCATCAGAAGCAAATACAAAAAATTGGTAATGTGCCTGCAACTGGTGCACTGAGATTGGTGATTTTGCCTTCACGTTGGCTTTTTAAAAGGTTATCGGAGTACAAACTTGGCAAATAAGTGTCCACTGTTGAGTTCCTTTTCTTTTTAACCCCCCACAAATATACATCACCAATAAATCTGGAAAATGAAGGGTGGATTATTATGATGAGCGAATGGTTTTTTATGGATTTGAGGTAGATGAGATATGGATTTAAGGTTATTGTGCAGTTGAAGTTGAATTGCTTGAAGACGCATTTTTCTGATATTAAGTTATTTCGTTGGATAGTTTTCGTCTCTAACCAAGTATTTTTGCTTTTCTTGACTATTTAGTCGTCGATTCTATTCAAGATAATAAGCTATCAATTTCATATCCGGCAGGAGTCTTGATTTATGTTTGAATAGATTCTTATTTTGTATTTTGCCTAAGCATATTTATGTGTTATTCTTACCCTTTCTTCTGTTGCATAATTGCATTGACAATTGAAATCAATTGCAAGAGTAAAATCTTTATTGATATTTTTCTGATGTAAATATGTTAAAGTTGTTTAATATGTTTGTTAATATGAGAATAAATATCTCAAGATACTATATATATATATATATTGGTTATAATTTTTTAAACTGTTAACAATATGAACTAATATAAAATAATGAAAAAAGATTAATAGTAGCAATTGACTTGACTTGATTCCTTTAAGGCTTGAGTATAAATATTTGAGCCTAAGTTTGACTTTTCGTTATATGTATATTTTAATTTCTTAATATTATTTTGATTCGATTTAATTTTTTATAATTAATTAGACTTAAAAAATTTTGGCAAAGTGATTTTAGGTTAGACTATCTTGAATTTAAAAGTCTTATTTATTATCATAATTATTTATTTTAACAATTTTGACATCTTTCAAATATACATAACTTCTTTTCAAAAAGAAAAAAAAGATGCCATTTTATTTTTCAGTTGCGATTTCTTGGTTTCATTTAGCATTGCACGATGCATGGATTACACATGTCTAGTTGCGTACTTAACTGTAGGTCCATAATAGACATTTCTATTGAACGATGTTTGGAAAATAGCAAGTTCGGTTGTATGTCCAAATGCAGGTTATCTTTATATTAACTGTAGTTGTGATGCTGATTTTAGGCTATGTTGCAGTTGTTACTGAAATTGCTTGAAAATGCGTTTCCCTGATTAATCATGTAAATCTAGTCAATCTCGTTGCTATTTTCATCGTCAATCGAGTCTTCACTTCATATGAACGACGGAAGATTCAATTGAATAGCTAATTTACTCGGTTAGATTTTAAAAATTTTAATATTCCTTGCGAAGAACAAGTTTAAAGCAGCAATTTTTTACTTGGTCATTGATTTGATTATAATGATTAACCAAGTTAAAATTTGATCCATGTCTGAATGGTCTAACTATTTTTGCGCTGATTAGTCATGTTTGTTCTTCATATCGACCTAGTTAATCTCGTTGCCCGTTTTGCTTCTTTAATCTGATTTATTTATTCCATGCTGTGTGCTGATTCAATCCATAGAATTGAGGTTCAAAAGCCTTCGGTCTATTCCAATGTAGAGGACCAAGATAAGATGCACACTTCAGGAACATAAAAAGACTTTTTTACCAATGTTGATATGACTTCCTTCACACCGTTGTCCCACTTTTAGGCACAATAATCATTTAGGAGTGACTAACCTAGGAGACAAATATATACATGAAAGTCTTTAAATTAAATGAGAGAAATATGGTTGTCTCTAGTTATAGGATTAGACTTTATATCTGGTATGGCATGAACTAGTTAACACATGAACTTGAAAGGTATCGATTGAAAGGCACTTCATGAAGCCCAAAGAAATTGATTGTTGGTACTTCATCAACTCAGGAACTTGTTCCCTGCAACAAAAATCAATAACTTGAAATTTTAATATGTTAATTTGCATTGTTATATCATATATCTTGTAAAGATTTTCAAGTTCAGTTGTGTTTTTACTTTTAAAAATATATGATATTACAAGTTTTCTTGGTTAATTAAAATTTTAATATAATTTTTAAAAAAATAATTTATTATTAAGCTCAATTTTTTAATAAGTTTGAACTTGATATGTAATTTCACATTTCATTTTAAAGTTAATAACATTTATATAATTATTGAATAAAATATATTAAACACAAAATAATTTTAAATTATAAACTTAACAAATTTTAATTGACATTATATTCAAAAGAATTTTAAAAATAAATTATATTTTTACTTATCATTATTAAATTTAATTAATTTAAAAAATATAAATTCTTGTAATTTGTTATAAAATTTATATTGTAAAATATTTACTTGATACAATCCAATTAAATATTTTAAATGTTATTGTTATAGTTTTTATTATTATTGAGAAATCTCTTCATATTTAATTAAAGATAAATAAAATAAAAATAAATGACCTTATATATGCTTTTTGGGTATTTAATTTCAAAAGGTTATAAAAGACTTGATTCTATTTGGCTAGATGACTAGTACTTAATTTTTTAAATGGAGCTTAAAACTATTTAAATTGTTTTGTTAAAATTTGAATAGATCTAATGATTAGACATCAATAAATTGTAGTTGACTATTTGAAAATTAAAATCTTCGAATTTTAAGAATTAAATTATGAATTAAGTTTAGGTCTAAAGATTTATCTCAAAAAAAATTTAAAATCGTATTTAAGTTATATAAATTTAAAATTTTTGAAACAAATCTAATATTTATAAGTAAATTATAATAACTTTAATTTAAGTATTAGTTCAACAATTATTACAAATTAATTTAGTAATTATACAATATTTTTATTTAATTTTTTTATAAAAGTGATATTTTTTGTTATTTATTTTTCTAATCTAATCTAATCTTATAATATTATTTATTAATTAATACTAAATAGAATATGTTTTCATTTAAAAAAAGATTCATAAATTTTTTTCTTAAAAGATATATTATTTGGATTTTATAAAATAATTAAAAATTAATACTTCTTATGATTTGAGCTTAAATTTAAAATTTCTTAATAAAACAAGCTTATAGTGAAAAATATTTTTCATCCTAATCTAACTTGAACTAATGTTTCTCTCAAAAGAGAATTTAAAAAGTAAATGTTGAATTTAAAAATAATTTACATAATGAAATGTTTTAGAATAAACTCAATTTGACAGGCATTTTTTATTTTAAAATATAAGGAGTACGAAACATGGTGAAAATAATTTTCTTATTTTTATGTTAAAAAAAGATAACATTAAAAGTATGTCATTCCATTAAATAACTATTAAAAAAATAATAAGAATATATTATGATCAATTATATAATAGAAAGGGAGTTAACAACATGTTCATATTATCATTTATATATTTTTAACCTTTTCTTTTACCATATGTTACAAATTCAAAGGAGCTATTTGAATAGAGCATGTATTTAAAATATTATTTTATTAAATTAAATTTTAAAGGCCAAATTTAATATTTATAAGTGATTTATAGTAACTTTAATTTACAAAATTATTTGAACATCTTTTAAAATTTATTTGTTATTATATAATATTTTTAAAATTTTATAAAAATTAATAAATGTTTTAATAAATTATCTATATTTTATATAATAATTAAAAACATTAAAATATTTTTTGAATTAACCTTAAACTTAATTTCTTTTATAAAAGGTTAGCTTTGAGTTTAAAAAATAAGGATTTAAACTAAATTCAGCCTCATCTAATTTTTATAAATGCTTTTCTCAAAAGAGAATTTAAAAAGTGAAATGATCAAATTAAAATTATTTTTATTATGAATAAATGTTTTGGAGTAAATTCATTTAGGGAAAAAAATCTGTGTTATATTGAATTTTAGAAATTAGGAGTGACAATAATTTGACTATTTTTCTGTTAAGAAAACATGAAAAGTACTTAATTGCATTAGATAAATATTAAGAAATAATAGTAATGTATTACGTTCAATTATATTATGCAAAGGGAGTTATTATCGTGTCTATATTATTATTTAATTTTTTTCAACTTTTAAAGTTTGCCAAACGTCTAAAAGAGTTATTTAAATAAATTTTGTATTTTAAATACTATTTTTATTAAATTAAACAAGTTTCTAAATATATAGTTAACATAAATTAATTTATGCTATAATTATTTTTAATTATTTTTAGATTTACTAGATTAAAAATATTATATTATATTTCACAAATTTCATTTAATCAAATTATGTTTAACTTATTCGTAAAATAAAGTGATTAGAAAATTTATTGGAACGTTCAATCTTTTTTACATGTGTTGTTTTATATTTTTAAGTAGCATCCAATTGTTTTGATATTAAATTGAAATCTAAAAATGTTATTCTTTGTAAATATTTCAAATACGGATGACTGTTCTACTATTCCCAGACAAATTTATTTAGGTTGTGAATTAAAAAATATCAGTTGTATTTCATATTGAATGTTAACATTTGACTCGTGATTGATCGTTCTGTTGAAAGACACGTTACATATCTAAAAATCTAATCCACTTTATTCCTAATATTTCCTTTAATTTTTACTTTTTAAACCAAAGAAATAAAGAATAGTATTGAATTCGTGGACATCTTTTAATGAAACGAAAATTAATAAAAAAATTGCCATTTAAATAAAATTATATTTATATTTTATGTGTATTGAATAAATTTTTATATATAATTAATAATTTATAAGCTACTCATTTAAAATTAGTATCTGATTATTAAACATCTTCATTTCAGTTGAACCCAATTTATTACTATTTATTAATTCGGTAATCTGGACGACAGGACTTGTTTTGCTTAAAGGCTTTAGACACCAGATGACCAGAAACTAATTGAATGACCCCTAAAAGACGATGCAATCATGTCGTACAGAAATTCTAAAACATTAAACCAACTGCTTTGGCCTATAAAGAGCTTTAACCAATGACCGCACTGTCGTAGTAAATTTGCCTCTCTTCAAATTGGGGCGGTTAGATATGCATCGGCTTGTGTTACGTTAACCAGAGAACAAGCATACGTTAAATCAAAGTAACGTAGACTTATTACCAAAAAAAAGTAATGTAGACTATTGGTGTGCTTAGAATTTACGATTATTGGTCAGGGATGGATTGGTGTCCTTATCGAGTTGATTTTTTTTTATTAACATGATTTTATTCTATAGGTACCCCGAGCAATGCCTAACAAGTTTTCAACCAAACAGCAACGCGATTTATCCAAAGAAACCTAAATCTTATTCAAGAAATGGAAGGACTAAAAGCATTACTATTCAATCAAAATTAAAGGAGAAACAAACGACAAACGGAATGCAAATCATTTTGATGTGTAATATCTTGATTTTAAAATATTAGGAGTATGAAATGAAGTGACAATAATAGATTGTTTTTCTGTTAAAAAATGAAAAATATTTCATTACATATGTCGTGTTCAATTATGTTAGACAAAAGATGTTATCATCGTGTATTACTTATGTATTTTTTACTTTTACTTTTAAAATATGTTATAAGTTTAAAAGAGTTATTTAATTAAAGCATCTATTTTAAATACTATATTTGATTGAATAAAACAAATTTCATATACATTTATGAGTATGTTTAAGTATAGTTAACATAAGTGAATTTATACTACAAACTTTTAAATTATCTTTGGATTTACAATTTTAGATCAATGGTAGTATATTATATTTGACAAATTTCAGTTAACTATAATGTGTCTAACTTATTTTGAAAATGAAAGGATTGGAAACATTGTTTTAATTAAGTTTTTATTTAGCACATAAGTCAATAATCAATATATGATTTCATCTTTAACTTTTTAATACAAATTTAAATAAATCTAAAAACAGTGTTTCCTGGTAAATATACTTTCAACATTTAATTTGGTATAAGGTGATGTTATGATTAATTAGTACATAAAAACTTCTCGTTTCAATTGAAATACATTTCAACACTCCATTTTTGATTTCGTGATATGGTAGTTTAAAAATTATATTTGAAAATGATATTTCAACTTCAGTACTCATTTTGGGACATGAAACAACCTTAGCCTGAAGAGGAAAGAAAAGTGAAATCAAAATTGTGAAAGAGTTCACAAAATGACCATCAAAGGAACGAATACATGCTTTAATAGATTTCTCGAGAGCTATACTCCGAACAAACAAGTGTATGTTACGAGTAACAATATCAGGCTTGTTGATTATTAAATGTCATCATTTGACCCGCGGCTAATGTTTTTGAACATTCTTCAATAAAACATAAATCACAACTTTATGTTTTATGTGTATTAAATAAATCTTTATACATAATTAATCATTTATAAATTACTCATGTAAAATCAATGACTGAATATTAGAATTCTTTAATTCAGTTGAACCAAATTACTAATATCTAGTAATTCGGCAATCTACACACAAGAGTTCCTTTGCTTAAAGGCTTCGGACTTCACAAACAAAATGAATGATCTCTGAAAGACATACGAAAAATGCAATTTTTTGTAACTTCTTAGAAGAACTTTAATCATGACATACATAAGACATGTGGTCATAAAAATTCGAAAACATTTAACAAACGCCTTTAGCATATAAACATTTTTAACCAGTGATTTTACTGACATGGCAAAATTGTCACTCTCTTCAATTTAGGGCCCTTAGATATGTTTGTGTAATGTTAACGAGAGTACAAACTTACATCTAAATCAAAGTAATAGAGTATCAAAGTGCTTATTACACGGAGTGACAATTCAACGTAAAAATTCTTGCCGCCAATCACAATTTATTTTCTTATCCAGTTTATTTTCTTTTAGTGGTGCCTCGGGCAGTCGCTAATTACACTTCAACCAAACAGTAACTCGTTTTACTCGAAGAAACTTAAGGAATGTTTGGTTCCGCTTTCTGTTTCATTTTTTAGTTTCAGTTTTAATTTTTGTTTTCAGTTTTTTATTTTTAATTTTTTTAAATAAAAATAAAAAATTGTTTAGTTGTTAATGTTAATGTAGTTATATTTTTATTACTGATAATAATTAAATATTAAATAAAACTTAAAGATAAATTATTTTTAATTAAATAAATTTATTTAATCTCTTATATAATATTTATTAACA
>JAOTAY010000190.1:28960898-28977082 GCA_025629805.1 Erythroxylum baracoense
ATATTCTGAAACACCTGAAGCTTTGCATGCATCATTTATGCGATGCAACACATAATCAAAGAGAACTAAATAGAGATTTCTCCTCTCTTCTCTCAAGTTAGCAAGTGCATACTGCCAGAAAAAGGAAGAAAGTTATAAAGGTAAAGGACTAAATCAGTTAATAAGAGCAACATAAATCAGTTAATAAGAGCAACACCCATCAAATGCATTTTTATAACCTTCTCAATATTTGAAATGAATGATTAGCATACCTCATAGCAAATGAACTCAATTCCTCCAATCAAGTCAACCTGGTCTAGGAGAAACACAGAAGCCTTTGTAGGTCCATCGGGTACGTGATAAAGCATGTTTACTAACATGCAAATTAACTTCCTATGAACTTCTTCTGCCCAAGAATTTGTCCTGCTAATGTGTATAAGCACCTTGACAACCTGAACACATAAATAGCTGCTGTTTACAACAGAAATTCAAGCAACATATAAAAGAAAAGAAGATGAAACAAAATTTATATCCAAAAGTTGAATTTTTTTAAACTAGAAATGCTTTCAGTAACCGCAGCATCTCTCTTCAACCCAAGCTAACATAAATTGCTAACAATTTTTGCAAGCTCTTCATATAGAGAGTAGCATAATTAACAAGGAAAAGTTGATATAATTCCATATAAATGAGACTAAAGTACTGCAGCTCAGTAGGAAGGAAAAACAAACTAACCCTTATGTCAAGGCCTTCTAATCGTTTCCTCAATATTTTACCTCTATCACATACAAAATACAGTATACAACTTAAAGCAGCTGCCCAAACTGATTCTCCCTTCTCCTCTGTCTGCAAAAGTTTTGATGATACCAGATAGTAATGAAGGATACAATCAAAGTTAAAAGGAAATAAAGAAGGATTAAAAAAATCAAGAAAGAATTATGCTTTAATTCAACAATAAGCATGATAAATCAAGGAAGTACATTGCATTGTCTGGTGCTGTACCTGGACAAGAAGAAGAAGTATTTCATACAAAATGTTTAAAATCCAAGACTCGAATGTATCAATGGCTGACATAGGGTCCAACTTGCTATCAGAGTCAACCTTCCTCTTTCCCTTTGTTGCAAGTTGATCCTCATTCTCAAAAACCATTTCTCCTGGGTACTCTTCTTCAATTGTAGAAGTATCATCCGTCATCAATGGTTCCAATAAATGGGCATGGACCCCTAGGTTCAGAATTAAATCAAAAGCACGAACTCTACAAACAGGTTTCGGAGAACTGAGCATTCCCTGAATAATAGTTAGAAAGAAAACATAAGAAGCTACCATGAACAAAAGCAAAAGAGAGATATTTTCTCAATGCAGCACCTCAAGCATAGACAGTGTAAGCGGAGCTGCAGTCCCAGAGTCCAGCACATACCTAAAAAGCATAAATGTCTTTCTTCCATGAGAACCAAAACATACTAAAGGAATACAATGAGAATAAAGAATAGTATTCACAGAGTTAAAAAATATTCAACCTTCCACTGTCCAAGATTCCTTCTTCTTCTTTTTTAAATTCAAATCAAGAAAACTAACAAGTTATTTGATGCATCATGTCCTGAAGAGTATTTGTCAGAGTCCAAGAGCGTTAAGCCTTCCAATATCTAACTTTCCTTCTTGATCTTTGAATTCGAATAAGAAACTTCAAGTGCATGAAGCTATGAAGAGTGAATGTCAAAGAGTCAAAGAAGACTCAACCTTCCACAATATTATTATTCTTTCTTTATTTCTCTCCTTATAATTACCTATGAATGGAGCTTTTCTTTAATGTACTTCATGGCTCAATGTAAGTCATTTTTAAAAATACAAATCCAATTAAGCACTACTCACAATGTAATAATAGCAAGGATTTTCTCAATATAAAAACTTACATGTCAATAATTAGTTTAATAAGGACGCTCACAGCCACATCAATCGGTGGCTTTCTACTGCTATTACTTAGTCTAGAAGACATCGTCGGATAATTAGGAGTTGTAGAATACGTCTCTGAGCTGACTGCTGTGATAACCTCAGATACCTCAGCAGGATTCAGTCGTAGAGGTTGCTGTTCGCTGATTTTAAATTGAAAAACAAAACAAGGAGAAAGAGAAGTGTTATTGCAGATAATGGTTTTCAGTTTTATTTATGAATACAAAAGTGGCTGATTGAGGACCCAGATGAATGAAAAGGCAACTTGTCAAGAAGTAAATTAATGAAAAATCAAATTGAATGCCTTCACCTACATAAGAAAAGAATTATGTATCCAAAACCAAATTCAGGATGTCATAACACTATGTAAGAACAATTATTTTTAGATGAGGAGCAAGCCTTAAAGAGTCATTAGGGTGGTACTAGAAATCAGAGTCTTATATGCAGGTAATCCAGACCAAACCTAAAGAATTATTCTTCTCAGAAGAAAAATGGATATTCCTAACTTAAATGTGCATAATAATCTTACTAGCAGAAACAGAAACATTGAAGAATTGATGTAGCCTATGAAATACTGGTTAAGGTATCCTTCACTAGCAAAAGTTATGAAGTCACCACATGCTTCTGAGCAAAACAATCAGAACATGTACTATAGGTTAAGTGAACACATTATTGTTGAATTGGTAGAATCTTTTGCACCTGTAGTGACGATATTGGAAGAGTTGTCGAGCACGTGGACGGAAAGTACCAACAGGTGTATCCTCCCTGCACCAACAATTAACAATTCATAAACACTGCAAATGTTCTATGAGCAACATTTTGTTTCAGATTATATAAAAGTCTAAAACATATTGAACCTATTGGTCTCAGGTTAAATCATTCATCTTTATGTGTCACCGAAGTTATATAGCAGTAGCGTTGCATATAAACCTCCAGAAAAAGTTTCACATTCAAAAGCAGGAATAAGTGCCAGTCAAATCTGGTCACATAATTAGTAACTCTCAGAAAATTATTTCCTCAGTTCCCTAAGCAGATTTGATAGAGAAGATTGTTTGCAAGAATTGGCATGGGATGGCCTCAACCAAAGAAAGGAGATAGGGTTTCATCTCTATGATCTAGGTGATCTAGAATAAATCACTTTGGAAAGATAATTTATATAATAATTCTTTGGTAATTTTACAAAAGTGAGATATTAGATTATATTGAGAAATAATGTGCAATAGTATTTATAAGTAGCTGTGCATATTCTGGACAACAAATCTTTACTAGAAAAGGTAGTTTCCAAGTATGGAAATGAGTAACAGGAACATGCCAGATTTGGTGAGATCCTGATTTGTTGCGCTTAGATGCTGTTATTGATCTCAAGTGGGAGTGAGCTGAGGCTGAATTTGCAATTAATGTGACTGATGACGGCTGCAACAGTTGATCAAGATACGGCATATCAGCTGTTCCAAAATATTTCCAAGGCTGGCCCTTCATTTTAGATTCCATGTCACCTACAAGTAAAGCGGCAGCACCCAACTCCAGGAAATTACGTGGTCTCACACATTGAAGGTCTAAAATTCGGTCACTGTTTTACAAAAATGGGAAAAACTGAAGTTAGATTTTCAAACAAACCAGACAATGAATATGTCACTGGCAGCTTAACAATGACTAATAATCAATATCTCAGCAGCTAAACAATATGACTAATAATCATGACAGAAGGGCACTCAGATGTAAATTACCTTTCAGTTGACAAAAATGATTGTTGATGTTCCCCAACCCAACGCCAATTCAAAAGGTCCATCGCAATGTAATTATGATCCTCTGAAGAATCTGCTTCACTGATATTTGACAAGTTTGAAGCAGGTAAAGTACTAGAATCTTTTTTCTCTGTAGATTCTCCGACACTTGCAGGGCTTAATTGGGAATTAAAGGATCTACTTAACAAAGATGATAATGATGGCAATGACTGTCTTGATGTAGAGGAAGGTCCAGTAAAAGCAGCAGGTTGAAATAAGCGCCTTGGAATATGTTGAGCCACTAGAGAACGAACATAATTTAGAGACTTCACAAGTGCCCCAGAAGCAAAACTTGATACTGGCAAAGAAGGTGACGAATTTGAGGACGACGTCAGTGCAATAGATTGTTGGATTAGAGATTGTGACCATGGGGATGATCTTCTATTTAGGTTACCCTCACATTCGGTAACAATACTCATACAGAACCTATCAATCTGAAGCAATGTCTCCTCACAGGGTTTGTACCTGCAGGAAAAGAACGACGGGATATGAAATGAACACCAGAAAGAATTGCATTATAGGTAAGGAACCAGCAGACTATTTCATAAATTCCACATCACCTTCATTCTAAATAAGTACTCGATAAGAAATAATTAACAGATAAATCAATTTATTTTATTCAGTACCTGAAATAATTCAAAAAATGCTTTCCAAGAACATTTAACATGATCAGCTAGTAACTCCATCAATCTCACTCAAATAATCCAGAAAGAGGGCTAACATCATGATCATTTAACTTCTATGTTCAAGAAAACAATTGAAGAAACAAATTCTGTAGAACAAACTCACCGCAGAAGGTACCGCTTCAAAAGTGTCACACACCTTGCCACAACTGCAGGACTGTTGAAAGTACAGCCGCGTCAGCAATAACCGACAAAGTAATAAACAGCAATACTCTAATTTACCTAAAGTAAACCGAAAAAATAAAAACACTTTGTTGCGCACAAGGGAGATATTAGAAGATCCATCAATTCATATTTTTTGCTATAACATTACAGTGCCTAAAATATTAGAATGCCCTCCCATCTGATGCACTATTAGAACTCGTATCTTTCACATGACAGGCTTATCAAAGTCAACTGTCATGAAACGTGCCAAAACTAACACGCATTAAAGTCATCAAGTGAATCAATGAAAATCCCCATATTCAAAGCTAAACCAAATAATGTCGCTTCCATAGTATATAAATTATCTGCTGAAGTCATTAGCCCAGTTAATCAAACATTCATGTAAATTGACAAATCCATAAGAGCAGAAGAACAACAATGATGACTTCTCTTGTATCTATCGAGCAGAGACTTGCATAATAATCCAAAAGGAAATATCACATTTACCTGCGCTCCCTCTCAGCAATAGTATGTTCTAAGATAACATTATAAGACAAGTCAGTTGTTGGTGGGGCCGCCAAATAATCCTGCCCAAGCATGAAACTACAGTTGTAAGACCCAAAAGCGAGTCTCGTGCATACCGCACTAGTTAGAGGTTATCATCTTTATTCATTCATTGGCACTCTACAGACTGATACCCAATACAAAACCAAGCAATAGATTGACCACCTGAAACTGGACAAGATCAAGAGTGATAGGTTGGAGTAGGAAGGGGCATTACTTCAATGTGGGAAGATATTTAAGACGTGACAAGCAGACTCAGTTAACAAGCAGAATGGAAATAAAGTCCCAAAACGTTTATACTAAGATTCCCAATACTCAGAGTGCTCCATGCATCTATCTCACTCATAAGAGTGTGATTTAACATCCTTACTGAAAGTACTGACAGTTTCAGAACCATTCCCATTGTGAGTTTTTCTAGTAGAAATAATGTCAACGTATTCAATGCACTAACATACAACATCTTTCCAGCAATAACATCCCAATTTATGGACTACAAACGCGTTTGGTTCGAAGAAACAACGAATTGAACCAAACAGAACCAGATTCTTCGACGCTCAAATCAAAATCTACTCACTAGAGTCCCAAAACAAGCTAATTCTCCAAATCATTTAACGCAATAAATCTCAAATCAACAACCGCAACCTCGCAGTTCATATCCATCGAGCCAAGATCCAAACAAGAGTAAGAAGAACGAAGAGAAAAGAGCCATTTACTCGCAGAGTTCTAGAAGCTTCATTGAGAACCGTCGCAGGACTACCGTGGTGAGAGGAAGCAGCACCGGATGAAGAAGACAGGCAATCGGCGACGGCGCGGCGTAACGGCTCCGGCGGCTTCCGTAGCGCCGACGATCTCAGTCTAGAAGCGCTACCAACTAGACCAAATTGGTGAAATCTGGAGCTCCCGTGGCTGCTCCGCGAGGGACTGAAGGTGGACATAGCAAGTGATCGACGCAGATAATATCCGGCTAGACTAGCCTCTAGTGTCTTCGGTGAGCTCTCATGGTTTTAAGGAACATAAAGAGAAAAAAAGGAGCCAAAGTACAGTACTTAAAATATTTCCCTATATTTATATATATACATAAAAAGAAAATAGAGAGAGAGAGGGAGAGTGGATTTAGTCTCGAGTAGTTGTGTATTAGCTGTACGTATATCCGTAGTTTTATGATGTTGCATGAGCTGGCAAGCGCTAAATCTCATTCGCTTTTTTAAATGGTATTTATTATTGATAATTAGGTAGAGGATTATTAATATAAAATTTAAATTTAAAATTGTTTTTATTTATGAAGTATACTAATTAGTTCCAAATTAGATTGGGTTAAACCTTTTGTTTAAAAAATAAGAAGTGATAAGAGTAATTCAAATGATTAAAAGAGACTTTGATACGAGCATTTAAATATTTATTAAAAAATCCAAATTAAAAGCCAAAAAATCCAAAAATTAGAAATCCAATCAACTTCATGCCTAACTCCAACTTTAGACAAAAATTTGAAAAGATGAATACTTTATACCATATTTGAATTTAAAAAGGCTCATTTAGATCAATTCTTTATTATTTTAAATACTTAAGGAAGAAATTTGGGATTGCATGATTTCACTTCTATTTGGTTTCATTTCTATTTACTTCATGTTGTTTTTAATTTTTTTCTGCGTTTTATTTTTTAAAATAAAAATAAAAACATGTTTGATTATTGATGTAATTATGTTTTATTACTAATGATAATTACATATTAGATAAAATTTAAAAGTAAAATATTTTTAATTAATTAAATATATTTTAATTTCTTATATAGTATTTATTAATAATCAAAATTTTATTTAAATTTTATATATATTGAAGACATTTTAATTTAATTAATTTAATTTAACTACAAAATCAAATAAAATATCTGTGAAATTAAATTAATCATAATTTTAATTAATCAAATATATTAAATTAAATTATTCATAATTATTAATAATAATTATTATATTAAATAATTAACTAATATGTATTTAGTTGAGAGTAAATCAAATTACGAAAAAACAAAAATCACTTTTTTTTGTTAAAGTAAAAAAAATAAACGGAAACAAAAATTTGTAAGTTGTAACACAAATTCTGAAACATCAAGTTCCCAAATATTAAAATAATTTCAGAAAATTATGTATCCTTTTTCAGTAAATTTTTGTGCATTAAACTTTATAAAACTTAACACACTCTCAAAAGTCACCCCAACACTTGATAAATTTTGTTGTTGCACCATAAATGAAAAGAAAAAGAAATCCTAAATAAAAGAAAAATAAACTATAACAATCAACATATATTTACATTTGCTTACAAGATTATCAAGTTCCAATAGGCCAAGCAAACGATCATTAGAGAGACTTCAACGCAATGCCATTGGCATATCTACAACCAAACCATTATCCTTAACCAGTCACCAACCCATCAATGTTCTTTTAACTTCGTCCAAAATCTGATTTCTGGCTTGATTACTATCCAAGGAAAATTCGCAGTTCTCGTCTAACACGAATCGGTAGACTTCCCACTCGCGATTGTGAGTCGAATGCCTTCCGATTTCGGCCTATGTATTAAGGAGGGTTAGTCAAATTGTGCAGGAAGAATATGAATACACTGAAACACAAAAGTTTAGTAGAGACATGAAGTGGTTACCAACAATACACAGATTCTTAACTTCTTCAAAGCCAGAGTGACATCGTAGAAAACTCGGGGTCTTCCTTTCCCACATAGCTCAACAGGATTAGCAACCAAAAGTTCCGTATAGGGGCCTCGGTTGGCGATAACTACTCGCAAAGGATTGAGCATCTCCTCCTCCAGGCGAGAGCATAGAAGGAGCTGAAACTTGGTATCTAGGACTTTCCTCCCATCATTTAGTTGAATAAAGAGGTCCATGTTGCGTGACCCTTTTACACTTGGAGCAAATCTTCCATACGCTATCTAAATGAGGACAAGCAATACATTGGTAAAATATAAACTGCAAGTTTTGATTGAAGTAAGGCACACATTCAACTCTACCACAATGGACCAAAAGAACAAACAACCAAACGAAACTACCATAAGACTAATTTCACCGATCTTTTACGTTAATTGAGACGCGCCCCATACAGCTAAAACATCTATCGAGCCAGTTCATAGCAGAAATGGCACACTCAATTCACCTAAAATCCCCCAAGATAGCTAGGATAAATGTGATAGAGCGTCTAAACAATGTCAATCATAGTTCATACAAAGTGGATGAGCAAAGTACCCGGATGTTGAAATCCTTTGAAATTCTCAAGATGTCATAAAATAAGCCCTTTTGATCAACGCATTGTATTTGAAGCAACGTATGAGCTTGGCTCAAAAGATTGTCCACGGTAATAGACACCTTAGTCAGTGTCGTTTTATCTTTTTCAAGTGTGTTCTTGTCAGACTCCTTTTCCAATTGCCCACAACTAAACAATTCCTCGGCAACAGTAGGAGGAAGAGAAGAGAAAGCCTGCAAACTTTCATATTCAGGCCCAGCCAATTGAAGTTCACAGCTGATACAATACTTTGAGAAAAGATTAATCAGGCAGGAACATGTGTCATCTCGCCTTTCTTTTGAGTGTAAAAGTCCCCTGCAACAACAAATATCACTTTGAACTAAAATGTAATCAATGGTTTCTAGTAGCTGTGCACCACCATACTGTGCATTATCAGAAAATAGCATATCTGAAAACCTCACAAAAGCAAGAGCCTAAGCTGTTGGCTCGGATCCATATATACGAAAGTGGAATTGAAGCGAACTTTGGATTTCAGTGAATCTTGCTTGACTAAGAACGAGATTTTTAAAACTGAGATTAGGACATTGCAAAGATGAATCCTTTCAGTTGGAAACTTGACAAAAGTTTAACAACACAATAGACAAACATTAATCATTGAGAATAGGGGCAGACATAGCATTCAAGGAGATAATGAAACAGTGAATTCAGAACACTAAAATTCATAAAATCACAAAAATTTCCAAATTGTAGGAATCAAGAAGAATTGCAGACACAACAAGGTTGAAAGAAAAAAGCAAAGAGAATCCACCAAGTAAGTGAACAATACTCACGTGCCATCTGTGATGAAGAACAAGTCCACAACTCTGCCATCAGGTGTTGACATCACTTTTACCTTTTCAATTGTAAACTCTAATTCACTAATCACCTTTGTAACCTCTGCAAAAAGACACAACCACATTAGTATTTTTCTCTTTGAACAAACAAAACAAGAACAATATCGAATTTAATGCCATTTCCCAATTACCGTGAAGCAATCCTTTCCTGTCAAAACAGCAAAACTTCAGCAAGTACAGCGCGTTTGGCTGAGGATCATTGTACCTTTGATCGAAACACAACGAACCCAGACATGAAGGAGAAGCATAAAACAGCCTGTTCTTCAAGCTTTCCCAACGAACTCTGTGTGTAACAGAATAAGGAACGACCCAGAATACCATGTAACACCATCTTCCATCGGTTGAAAAGTCTGCAACGTTCGAAATAACTTTTGACACACTAATCGACCCACATTCGAAAAAGATCTGAAAAAACCTAAACATAACAGCTTTACAACTTCTGATTACATAAACGAGTGTGCACCTGCTTGAGAAATTCGAAGCCCAAACTCGAGAATAATCCGGCAGAGATCGCAACCCAGGCCAGCCTTGTCAGGACAATTCACGGTGACGACAGATGGGTCGCCAGGGACTTTGGCTTCTTCAACCAAGACGACGTCTAAGCTGCTAACTCTGTGAGTACTCATCGACTTCAGGTGCAAGAGAGGCCAAACAACAAAAACACTAACAACCCAGTTGCCCAAGTATGAATCTCAAGCTCAGGATTGTAAGTTACTGTAATCTGATGTCGAAGTGAATGCGAACAAGACTCAGGTTTGAGATTTGCTTCTGCTCTGGAAAAGAGATAGAAAAGCAGACAGAGACAGCCTCTTTGAGGCAGTCGGTTGACACGGACCCACCTGAGAGTTGTGTACAAAGTCAGTGAGCCCCACACAAGTGGGATTATTCTTCAAATGTTCCGCCACTTTCTCAAAGAACATCAGAGTGCGACCAAGAAAGCAACAGGTTTTGGTACATTAAATCCCATTTAATATTGCGCGTGAAAATGGGTTTTCAAAAAGAGGAAACTAATCATACCAACAATTTGTTTTCATGACGTAATCGAATCGTCAATGATAATGAAAAAAAAAGGTGATAAAGAAAAGAGGAAATCGAAAATACGGTTGACGGGACTAAATCAGGACAAAAACCTGTGGGGAATCAGGAGCAGGAACGGAGGAATAAGCAAAACCAAACTTGTTCTACACACGAACAATGATGATGGATTGACGTGGACATTTGCTGGAGTCCACCGATAATTCTCGCGCATGATCGATTACTCATGTCTTAATCAGGCAACATTAACAAGATATTCAACGAGTTCTCGTTGATGTAACGAAGTAATGAATATGCTTGGCTTTTTTTGTTCAATCTGTTAAAAGCTAACACCGTAAATTTAAATTGATAAAATTCTGAATTTTTAGTCTTAAATTTTAAAAGTTTTACGACTAAAATAACATTTAATGTCAGTCCAAACAAATTTAAATCAAATTCTAATTACATATAAAAAGAATTTACTCAACTAAAAAGTATTAATCTATATTTTAAGTAATTTATATAGACAAAATTAATAATAACTCAAGTCAAATATGATGCCTATAAAATTCGAGCCAATTAAAAACAATTAAAATCCAAACATGAATGTGGTCTGTGGAGTCAAGGGGCATGTGACCAAAAGGTCTTATATTTGAATTCTCCTACTTACACTCTCTCCATCGAGTCTGTTGTATAAGACTTGGCTAGTGTGAAGTACCTAATTCGCTTGATTTGCAACTTATTGCGTCAATATGGAAATTTACCTAATGCGCATCTAAAGGAAAGTGACTGCGGATTCTTCTATTTCTCAAAAAACAAAACACCATTTCTAATCTAATTATACGTTATATGTTAAATTTAGGTCAAACTCAAGAACAATTATTATTATTGATCATATTAAAAAATATATATCAAATTTGAATCTGAAATAACTTTCCATCGCTAGCCATGCCAACAAGTTAAGTAGGTCAGTACAAAATTAGAAATTAGTTTGACATTTCTAACCACAACAATAATGACGACCCAATAAAAAATCCTGCTAAATAATTACTCATAATTAGTAGAGAGGTTGTTTCCGAACGATCATAGGAAAGTTTGGCATTTCTAACTAATAATACATATTTGATTTATTGATCTATGAACTAAGAGGAAACTAATTCAAGTATATAAAGAACCAAAAAGTCCATAAACAATCCCACAGAAACTCTATTGAGAAGTTGAGATGTAACCAAAAAAGTACTCGGATACAAAACTCTTGATCAGGACTTGGGATGAAGGTATTTCTCCCTATAATAACGAAATCCAGCATAGATGGTATAAGATTATTCTTGGATCATCAAGTAGTAATAGGAAAATACAGGGAAAAAGAACCAAAGGAGACTATGAAATGGACACAAGAACCAGTTGTGTATGACTTGAGTTTTCAGAGAATTAGAAATGGAAACACCCCCCTTCTCACTTTCTTCTAGGGACTCCGAGCCTCAGCCGGAAATCCTCCTCCATGAGGGGAAGCCCGTCGCGTAGTTTGATCTTTGGTTCCCATCCCAGAAGCTCCTTCGCCTTTGTGATGTCTGGCTTTCGCTGACGAGGATCGTCAGGTGTGTTCTCCACCATTGTTATCTCCACATCAGGATTGATAAGCTGCCAATGGAAAGTCATCAAACTTCTATTCAGTAACCTTGTTTCAAAGAAAAAGAATATGAATGGAGTTAACAGGCAATTCAATACTAACCTCCTTGACAGTCTCTGCAAGTTCAAGCATAGTGAATTCACCTAAAACACCAGTGCCTCAGTTACTAATCGTACTAACTTCTCTGTTTTCCAAATGAATACCTTGAAAGAACAACATAGGTTAAAGTTCAGTACCTGGATTTCCAATGTTAACCGGTCCGGTATTCTCTCCTTCCATAAGTCGAATAAGGCCATCAACCTTCATCAATCAAAATCAGAACTTGAGCAGTGATTATGATTTCATCGAACTTGTGGCAGTAATCAAAAGTCTAAGTCAAAATTCTTGCATTACCATGTCAGACACATAACAGAAACTCCGGGTTTGGGTTCCAGGTGCTTGAACAGTCAAAGGCTCATTACTGTATTATTGGCAGAGCAAGAATAAGTTGAAACCAAACGAATAGCCACTGATAAAAGAAGATCTAAATTGTCAATATTAAAGGTTCATTCAATTCGTTACCGGACTGCTTGCGCAATAAAATTGCTGACCACACGCCCATCATCAATGTTCATACGGGATCCATAAGTGTTGAATATTCTGGCAATCCGGATCTCTGAGAGCATCAAGCATTTAGAAAACATGTGAAATGATGGTTCGAGTTTGACAAATGACAAACATATGATGATTCATCACGTCATTCAGACTTCAGAAAATAGACCCAAAAATTAGAGAGGGGAAGGAGCCACCTACCTATCCCATGCTGCCTATGATAATCGAACATTAGCGTTTCAGCCACTCTCTTTCCCTCATCATAACAACTCCTAACTCCTGCAAGATTTTTCCAACACCAGTGATAAGTACCTTGTAACACTGGTTGTCTCAGAATTACTCATAATACAAGCAATGGAAAATTATGCACCATGCTAACATGTAGCACTTATAGCTTGCAAAATCAGACTTCCATTTCAAACAATGAATTCCATAACAGTGAACGTGATCCATAAGCCATCCTGTGGACTAAAATATGATCCTCAACGTTTTGAATACTGAAATTACCAATAGGGTTGACATTTCCCCAATAGCTCTCAGTCTGAGGGTGGATTAGTGGATCACCATACACCTCTGAAGTTGATGTAAGCAAAATCCTGTTGTTATTTGTTATGGTATCAGTAGCATAAGAGCATGTTGAAGGCCACAATAGAAAACATAGAGGTAAAAATCAAACCTTGCTCCTACTCTCTTGGCAAGTCCTAACATATTCAAGGTACCAATCACATTTGTCTTTATGGTCTGTCAAAGGACCAAATGGCCAACATCATCAGAACAAGGTAAAAAGCTTCATATATCTGCTCCCACATGAAAGCTAACACTACAGGGAGAATGAGAAACGAACAGGAGAACAATTCACCGATAAACATACCTTTACAGGATTGTATTTGTAGAAGATAGGAGAAGCAGGGCAAGCAAGATGGTAAATTTGATCAACCTCAACCAACAATGGCTCAGTGACATCTATAGAAGAATCAACAGAAAGTCGCACATAAAAACCAGTGAGTTTTAGCAACTCCTGAGGAGAAAGAGTAGTGAGGCCTATTGAGCCCTTTAAAAAAGGTTTTACCGTGTCGAATTAACTCAAATCTGGGATGACCGATCCATTTCCTCAGATTGTCCTTTGAGCCAGTGAAAAAGTTATCCACAACAATCACCTGCAACATGGAAAAACAGAGATTAGAACTTTATAATAGCCATGTATATAATTTTCTTTTAATGTGTACATCGCAGCACGGAATTCAATATGCTATACTTCTGTTTAATTTTTGTTAATTTTCATCTAGAATTTCTACACAATCTGGTAACCAAAGAAAAAGCGCCAAATACACAGACCGTGCTGCTTTTCTAAATTAAATGAAAAAGGTAATTACCTCATTCTTTTCATTTTCCATCAACTTGTCAACAAGGTGAGAGCCAATAAACCCAGCACCTCCAGTGACCAAAATTCTCATATTGGACTGCCACCAAAGCAACATATTATATAAGATCATGACAGGAAGCACATATATCCATTACTTCTATCAACAAACTGCAGCAAGCTTCAAGACATCGAAGTAGAAAATAACATCTAGCAAAGTATACAATTGGTCAAGATAAGTGTCGAAGGCAAGGTGATTGGAAATTCTATAATAATTAGCAATAAAGAACAGAACCAAAAAAAAAAAAAACTCTGCAGAATCTGCATGGAAAATGGTTCAGGAAGGATAATAATACAGTCTTAGTTATACAATATCAATCACAATATGTTCAGTAACAACATTTATGAAAATCACACAAATTTCATGTTTTATTTATTTGTTTTGGTTACATTACTCAAAACATGAATCGGCGCTTCTGAAGCTCGGAATAAATATAAAAGCACATTATCAGGATTTATTGATGTGGGCATACAAAATATCAACAAGAGCAGGAACTGCATGTTCAATTATTCATGCTCCTACCAATAAGAAACAAAGACTAAGATGGGAATAAACTTGCCAATTATCGAGCATCCATATCTGAATAAGGATCAAGAAAGACAAAGAGATAAAGAGACGCAGCATGTACTAATTGTACCTGAAAGAACTTGGAGAATCTTAAAGGAGATGGCATTGGAGGTGGTTTTGTTGAAGAACTGTGATCACCGTTGGTCATTTCCTTAGCCATAGTTCTTGACTTCCTAAATACCAAGAAATATAACTTGAGACAACTTGATCTACCATCAAAATTCATAAATAAAACAAAAAATCCAAGAACAAGAACAAGAACACTCAATCATCAAACAGTTTGTCACATAAACTTCAACTGCAACTGAAAAGAAGAGATAATTACCAAAGAACGTGAAACTATAGGTTGATAAGAAAAAGGTTGTCAAAGAGAAAATCTCAGTATTGGCATGGAACACGGCAACAAAAAGATCTAAAGTTCTATACAAGAAACCCAATTGAATTCAATCAACCAAATCCAAATTCTTAACACCGATAGAAATACAGCATCATCAGAATCAACTTGTACCAACTTAGTGATAAGAGATTAATGAGAGTAACCAAATCACCAATCTTCAAGACCACGAAAAGTACAGTACTGAAGAAAGCCTCAATGTAACTAAACTGTGACCCATCAAACAAGAGAAACATGGAACTTCAGATCTGAATCTCACAACAGCAAGAAAGAAAAGACCAAAGAATCATGAGAAATGAAATTCAACTTCGAAGCTAGAAGCCAATGACAGAGACACAAAAAATCAGAAACCTAATATATCCCACAAACTTCCAACTTTCAGAGAAACAAAAACCCAACCACAGAATGTGAAAACTCAACTAAGATCAGATCACCTGAGAATACACAAACTTCAGTCAAAACACAAAACGAAAATCTGACTGTGGTATATGGAAACTGAAAGATTGAAGCTTTATATAAGAAAACCAAAACCCACCAAATGGGCATTAAAATTTTGGCAATGAAAAAAAGGTAACCCAAGAAGATCACAACACACTAAGCAGACCAGTACCAAATGGTGATCACAGAAAGGGACAGGAGAAATTGAATCAAACCCTTCAAATTTACGAAAAGAACAGTTGTAAAGAAAGTTTCAACTCAAAGCAACTCCGACCCACCAAACCAATTAAGTAAGATCTGAATCTCAACAATCATTACATTTCCCAAGAAACCAGAAAAAAAAAAGAAAACAAAAACACGCAAGATTACAAGAAACAGTGAAAGCAGAAAATTTACCAGAGACACCACCAGAAATTAATTCTATGTATGAATTTTAATGGATTAAACTCAGTGAATCATATAGGTGTGTGTATATATATATATATAGATAGATAGATAGATAGATATTGTTAGCGTAGATTGATATATCTAAATAGATTTACAAAAATAAATATATAAGTTTAGATTCTATTTGTTCAGAGTGGTCTAGTTCTTGATGAGAGAGAACTGAAACTGCGTTGTAGTCTGGTGAAGGGGAGCTTTCGAGGAGAGAAACGGTATCGTTTTGAGAACCTTGCAATCACAGCATGACACGTCATGCTCTTGTCGCTTGTGCATGCCCTTTGTTTGCGTAAGCAGTTCACTTTCTGGTGTAAGGTTTCCGGGAAATCTAATAAGATATGCTTTTTTATATATACCTATATCTATCTATAAGAGAACCATTTATTTATATAGGCATCTCATCTTCAAAGTAAACTTTATACCTTTTCTCCAAGAGTTGACCCACACTTATCAAG
>JAOTAY010000190.1:28990930-29008688 GCA_025629805.1 Erythroxylum baracoense
AATAAGTGAAGATGTTGATTTGAGAAGATTAGCAGAAGATACTGAGCTTTTTACAGGGGCTGAATTGGAGGGTCTTTGTAAGGAAAGTGCAATGGGTGCACTGAAGGAGAACATCTCTGCCACAGTTGTGTGCAATCGTCATTTCCAAGCTGCCAAACAATTGTTGAAACCAGCATTAACAAGAGATGATGTTGAAAAGTATGCATCATTCATGAAGTCGCAATCCTTTTCATATTCTGATCAGACTGAATTTAGTTCCAGAAAAAGTGGCAAGCATAAACAGGAATCTTCAGATCATGAACTTGCTTCTGGGATTTATACTGCTTGCTAAATGTTTTATCGCTTATGCAAATTATAGACGGTATGAAATATCAGCGACTTGAAAGAACTGCTTATATTTCTTGGTGTTGTTTATTCTGTTCCTTTGTGATTGCTTCGTACGATACTATGCTTGCTATTTAATTTTGAAAGGAGATCCTAGCTTAAGTAAGGCCTTGGTGTGCTGGTAAAAACCTTCCATCAAAAGGATGAGGGATTATTGCTAGAATTAGATCATTCCTGAGCATTAATAATTCCTGAAAACGGGGAATAGCCAAAGAAGCTAACCCCTCTTGTTTACCTATTCCGCACACATCCGGTATAGGTAAACACTAGCGTTCTTTCTCTGGGATAAGTTCTATCCCTCTCTCTGTTTTTCTCAACAAATTTGAATTTCTCACTCACGCAGCAACACACCTCTCTCTCGTGTAGTCTCACGCAACAGTAGCACACCTCTGGCTCAGTGGCCCTCTCTCGCTCTTCACGCGAGCATCTCTTTTCTCCACTCTCAGGTCTGGTCTCACTCACGCTCGTCTCTCGTCTGTTTTCTCCAACATATCTCTGCCAGTTGCGTTGATTACGTAAGCGCAACCTTTCTCCCAAACATTTGTCGCCACTGAAGTCTTAAATTGTTGTACAGGGACACACATTACACATAGTCGAGGATATAAACTGTAGAAACGAAACGTCTAACAATTTCCAAGAGTCGATAACCAGAAAACTCCGCCTCCGATTTACTGCTCCGTCGACTTATATAGGATCTCAGTTCGCTGCAAACTTCAGTCAATATTGGCTGCAATTTAAGTTTGAAGCTTGAAGGCAAATTTGAACCATAGTGCAAGAACTCGAAGAAATACTTGAGAACTAGAAAACGGCGTTCAAACGGGGAACTCCCTTTGGGTATCTTAGACTCAAAAGGTTGAATCACCCATCCGTCCCTACATTTCAACCCCTAATCTTACTCAATTTTTTAGAGAAAGGATCTCGTGTTCGGTGCGTACAAAGAGTCACCACATTAGATGAAACTCCCACATTATTATTGCCGAAACTCGAATACGAGACTTTGTACGCAACAACCTCTTTATAGATCAGTTGAGCTACTCGTGCGGGCGGATATGTGATGTCTTTAACTTATCATTTGTGGGTTTTCTTCCCCTTTACTTGTTTATTGGAGTTATTTGTTTTATCTGGCTTCCAAAAGGCTCTGAAGTTCCTCTCTTTTTTATGGAGTTATTTTAAAATTTTTAAATTACTAAAAATATCTATATCTCTTAATTTAATAATAATTATTTCACTAACTAAATATGGTTAGTGTAAGTGGTTCAGCACTCTCATCTCTTAATCAGAGATTTCGAACTCGAGTCATGAGAATGGAAAGACCTATTTGGCTAACACTTTACTCTTTTTGGATTGACCCGGTGCTAGCGAAAATTAGTCTAAACGTGGATGACTTAAAAGCGCTTCTCATAATTAAGACTCTCTTAAGATATCTCGTGGAATAACAAAAAAATAATATTTATTTCACTAATCCAAGAATGCTTTAAAGGGATGGAATAAAAATATATTTATTTCATAGGTTTGCCATAATCAACGGTGGTTAGTAAAAGTTTCACGATTGTCAGGAATAGAGGTGGGCACAGGATAGCAAAGCCGTAATGAGTTAGATCGGATAACCCCCACATTAGCGCCAATAAAAGGCTGAGTTTTCGCACAGTTCAGACTTGAGAGCGCACTCTTTCATTTTCGTCAAAGCGTCTCTCTCTCTTTCGAAAGTCGGAGAGTCCCCTAACATCCCAGCCGCACATCAGGTACATACATCAACGCTTGTTTAACAGATTCAGATCTTGGATTTGCGTCTTCTTACTTTTTAACTTTGTCAAATCTCTTTCCTGTTCTGCTAGATCCCCTCATCATTTGCTCAATCTTCTTTCAATATAGTCTTTCGTATATGATATTGCATGTTTTGATCTGTTAAACGGTCTTTTCACGGTGTCACGATTTGATAATTTTCCGAAGTTTTCTGCTGACTCTTGATTCTGTTAGATCTGTTACTGTCTTTTGCTGAACTGCTTTCGAGCTATACTTTATGTTTGGTGGTGATGGTAGTGTCTAATACCAACTGATGCGGTGAGAAACGAAGAAAACTAACACACTTAATTTGAAGAAACTTGAAAATCCACTTATAAAGAAACCTTGAAGCTAACTAAATATGAGAGTATTATTGATATAATGAATAACACAATGTTTCAGAGGCCTATTTATAGGCTTGACAAGGCAATCCAAATGCAAAGGAAAATAGGAACCTTAGAACAAGTAAGAAACCTAAAGAAAATAGGAAACCAAAATAAGTAGAAAACTTACAATCTATTTGGTTGATGTAATAAGTATTCTATTACCCATCTATTCCGAGTTGTTATTAATATAAGTATTTATTAATATTTAATAATTAATTTATCATACAAATGATGATGATAATCAATGCTATAAAAATATTTACTATTGTAATAAATTAGGTAGTACATTTTAACTTTTAGTTTTTATGTTATAAATGTTAAGAATAAATTCATGATATTTTATTAATAATGGATAAGTAAATAGAATATTTTATTTTTAATTATTAAATAACTTGGAAAACAAATTGAGAATAAAATTATTTACTAAAAAAGATAAACTAAAACTTATTAAAGTATGTATTTAAAATAAAATTTTAGCATTTTTAATGTATTAAAATTTAAATAATTAAAATTTAAGAGCTAAAATATATTTATTTTGAAATAAATTTCTTTTAAAGATAATTTTAGTTTTAGAATAGATTTTATTTTATAATAATTTAAAAAATAAATAAAATATTACTAAATAAATTATAGTGATCATGTTTTGATTAATAATTAATATTGTACAAATAACTGTTATATAAGGAAAACAGAAAGAGTAACTTACATAAACCAAGGCAGAGACTAATTCCAAGAAAATAGAGAAAACTTAAAAAGCGTGTGGACTTGGGCCTAGCAGTAAGGAATTGGCATCGTTGTAGCCTTTGAATCTTCCTCCATTGTCATTACAAACTCTTCTTACCCTTGGCTGATGGGGGCGGCCGCGTCGTTTAGGTGGATACTACGACTACACAAGGACGTCCCTACAGCCACTTGTTTCTAGTCTCAGGGATTGGATTTTTCCGTTAATGTGTGCACTCTTCGCTGTGCTGAACTTCAATTCGGACCTCTTAAGCTCGCTCTAATGCAACCTCCCAAGTAATCTTTATCTCTCTTATTATAGTTTTGGAATTTGTTTGAGTTCCTAATCCAGTTTTATAGTGAACATGTTTTGCAGAAAGGCTACTCTTCCAAGCTATCCTTCACGGTGAATGATATTAACGGTACGGTGACAAAGTTAATGTCCCTAGGCGGCAAGCTTGATGGCCCCATCAATTATGAAATTCATGGAAAGGTAATCATCTCTGAACAATATCCAAGACAGATCCTGAAATCTTTCATGCATAAAAACTAGACGTATTGTGCATATTACTTTTTTTTTAATCAGGTTGTGGCCATGCATTGTCTGGATGGCCACATTTTGGGCCTCTATGAGCCTGTTTAAGACTTCACATTCCAAGCTGCTTTCACTATTAATCGGTGTTGTATGAAGACAAGGAAAAGACATAAGAATATTCTCCATTTTTGGGATTTCCTTCAATTACTGACACTGTTCGGCTGTCCAGATCTATCATTACCGTCCATAGGGTGCATAGTGTTGGACCTAAAAAGTTGGCTGAGATGTTAAACATTATTGAGATGGGGAAAAGGTTTCAAAGTTAAGCCAGTCATATAAATTTATTATTTCTCATCATCCATGTCCCCAAGAATTGAAAGGAGATCTTCTTTTGATCTTTTGGGTAAAACTGCTGCTCTTTTCTGCCTGCTTTTTGAATTGTCATCTTGAACCTTCGCATCATATTCACGTTTATATCTTTAATGTAATAATCTGATTGTAGTTCTTCGTGAAACTATGAATGAGTTTGCTGTCAGGTTATCATTTTTTTAAGAAAGTAAAATTTGTAAATGTATTATGAATAATGAAATTGAATTAAAAAGGATGACACTTTAAAATGTACCTCACCAAGCACGCTATACTGCACCCCCATTCTACACTTCAGATTGATAAATTACTAAGAGAATGAAGTTAAATTGAATTGGAAGGCAAAATTTCTAGATTCTCTATGAAATTGGCAGTGTTTTACTGCATTTCTTTACAAATTGGTTGATGATAAATTGCTCTCTTATACTTGCTAATGTTGAGGCCATCAATATGGTTAAGTTCTCGCGTATAAATCTCTCGGAGTTCCTTTCTTTCCAAATCTTGTCAAAACGAGTAGTCATTGCCACTAAATAGGCTTTCTTATCCTCTATAGGTATTGGATTCTTCAGTATCCATTAGATAATGTCAATTAATCTGGCATAGTTCAGTAATCCTTTTCATTATTTGCTTGGAAATTCTACATTGAAAGAATAAATGGTCTCTAGTTTCATCCTTTAACTTATATAAAACATAGGTTTTGAGCAAGGGCTGATAATTCAATCTATCCATTGAGTGCTAAGCTTCTTTAATATAGCTGATCACAACAGAAAGCTAGCACTTGGCTTGAGACTTCTACTCCAAACCATTATACTCAATTCTACCTTATATCCAATCCCATAGATAAGCTCTTTTATATTCATGTTTGTTAAGTTAGCCACAGGTATATTATGCCAATTATAGGTGTCCTCATTTTCAGGATTTAAAAGATGAATTATTATCTTGTTCCTCATCAATTCTAGAAGCCTAGTTTTCATTTTCCATAAGAACCTTCATTTTGGCTTTTTGAGGAAAGTTAGAGAGAGTTAACCTTGCATACTGGTTCCGTATAAGAGCTCCTTGACCATTTCGATTATCAAACCATCAAGAACCATTGTTTCCTTTCCTTAACAAATTACATTTGGTTCTACTAGGACCCTTAACTTCAGAAGCTAGTTAAAGAACCAGGAGTGAGAGGCTTTGGGGATCATAGCACAAATGTTATTTCCCTTGAGAATGTACCCATAAAGCCACTTAATCCACAATGATTCCTTGTCCATTAGGATTCTCTATATCCTTTTTAGCATTAGAATTTTGTTGTTGTTATTGATAGCCTCCAATCCCAGTTCACCCTTTTCTTTCGATTTACATATATTTTTCTAGCTTACGTTTGCAACTCCTCCCCCTCCCCTCACTTTTCCTCATAAAAATTGCTTCATCATCCTTTCCACAATCTTGATGAGACATTTTGAAAGGAAATATAGGAACACCAGTATATATATCCATTAAGGAGATAATAGATTTCAAAAGTTGTAACTTACCTCCATAGGTTAAAGCTCTATTCATAACTAAGTTTTTTATGAATTTTCTCAATCAGTGTAAAGTAATCACTATATCTAAGTCTTCTGGCAGAGATTGGGAGTCCCAGATATAAGAGAGGGGAATTATGCTTGCACATTCTAATTATTCGCATAATACTGTTTAAACGATGTGAAGCACTCTTTGACAAGATAAAAAGGCTCTTATGGAGATTAACCTAAAAACCAGATAACTCATTGAATCTTTGTATTCATCAATAAGGATACAGAGTTCAAGTTTACTTTACTTAAAAAAAATGATATCATCTGTAAAACATAAGTTCGTTAGAGAAACCAACTTACATTTGGAGTGAAACTTGAAGTAAGAGGCAATTGAGACAGTGTGGTTTTAGCAGGAGGGTGAAAACTTCTATACATATGATGAATAAGTATAGGGAGTGATAAGATCTCATCTTATGATATTATTTGACATTATTTCCTTTGTTTTGGATTTATTTTGATGCTTAAATATAGAAATTAATGTTTGTTTTGTTTTAGGTGATGAAACATGGAGATTGTATTAAATTGGGACTCTATTGATGATAATCACAAATTTTGGATAAAGTGAAGAGATTGTTGCAATGGATAAGGTTGATCACTTGAAGAGTTGGAGTTTAACTGGGAAACTTCTTATCGCTATCATGTAGGAGTTTGAATTTGAATTTGTTTTAGATAGACATCTTTACAAGTTAGAATTAAATTAGGATTAGATTAGAAAACCCCATAAAAGGGACGTTCCATATAACAGAAAAAATTTCTCTTTTTATGTTTTTAACAATTCTTTATCTTTCTTCTATTTTTGTTATTAGAGCAAGAGCCATGTGTGATTAAACTCAATTATTCTAATTCAAGGGGATTCAATACTCTAATTGTAACCTTGTGAGGTTTTGTGTTCTAAACTTTTATTTATATTTTAATTCAAGTATTTCTTGTTTTCAGTTCTCATATCTCATAAATGATTAATATTCTATTAATCTGACAATTTAATTTAATATTGATTATTCTATTGCTATCTAGGAACTCAATGCTCCGTAATTGTCATGAAGGAATAGTACAGGTAGCAAACAGGTTATTTATGAATTTCTATATTTAACTTATGATAAATAAGAAAACTAAATTGAATAGTTGCAACTATCTTAATTATTTAATTTAAGGTTTTGTTTCTTTGACGAATCTTATTGCTATCATTTATTTGATATAAAATGTTATCACACACAATCAATAGATGATAAGTTTTGGTTTGGATGCTAGGTTTGAACTAATTAGTTTCGGAAAATTTGAAACTTATTACAACTATCCTAATATTTTTTAGAATAACTACTTGAATCATGAAAATATTCTTTTTAAACCAATGATGAATGTTACAATTAGATGAGATCTTTCCTTTGAATCAGAGTTTGGTAATCTTGACTTTCTCATTTTTAAATTTAGTTGATTTAATTTCTTTTTGTATTAATTTCAGTTAATTAGTTATTTAATCAAACCCCCATTTACTTTTATTACTTAAAATTAAGAAACTAGTGTTTAGTTCTCCAGGGATTCAACCTAGTTCTTTGACTATTACAAAAAGTTTAGAGAATCAGAATTATTTTGGAGACTTCAATAACCTGACTAAAAATTTGGTGTCATTGTCAAGGATTGAAGTATGGTCGATGCAGTTAGTGGAGGAGCTTTAGTAAATAAAACACCTGAGATAGCCAGACAGTTGATATCAATTATGGCTGAAAATTCTCAACAGTTTAGGACAAGGATGGATAGAGCTATTAAGCTTGTGAATGAGATAAGTAACACGCATCTTGAGGATAAAATTTTTGATTTAACTACTGTAGTTTGTCAAATGGCTGTAGATCAATTGCAATCAGCAAGAGTGTTCGGAATATGCTTATTCTCTAGACATCTTATGGATATGTGCCCTACATTGCAATAAGGCACTCTTTAAAAAATTAACGCAATAAGGGGTTTTTTTTGGTCAACCTCAACAAAAGTATGACCCTTGTTCTAATTTCCACAATCTAAGATGGAGGGATCATCCAAATTTGAGCTATGAAAATCAAGGAAGCCATCAATGATATCAACCTCACATTTTTAAACAACCTCAAGCTCCTACATATGTTTAACCTCAATCTTCAAATTCAGGTATGTCTTTAGATGAAATTGTTAAGGCGCTTGTTAATAATACTCAACAATTTCAACAAGAAATAAGAGCAAGCCTTCAAAACTTGGGAAATCAGATCACTCAATTAGCCACCTCGGTAAGAAATTGGAAGTTCAAGCATCGGCAAAGTTACCTTCCCAAACAGTGGTGAATCTTAAGGAGAATGTGAGTGCAATGACTTTGAGAAGTGGTAAGGAAATTCAATCTATAACTTCTTTACCAATAGAGGTAGAAAAGCACGATGATGGAGAAAAAAGGAAGAATTTCCAACTCAAGAATCAACAAATGCAAAAAATGATTCATCTTCATTAATATCAATTAATGTACATTTACCTCTTTGTCCTAGTATGTTGGCTAAACAAAAAGAAGATAAGCATGAAAGAGAGATCCTAAAGACCTTCAAAATGGTTGAAATCAATATGCCACTTTTTGAAGCTATCAAGCAAGTTTTGAAATATGCAAAATTCTTGAAAGATCTGTGCACAAATAAAAGAAAGTTGAAGGACAAGGAGAGAATAATTTTGGGTAAGAATGTATTAGCTGTGATAAATAGGAAATTATTGGAAAAATGCGAAGATCCAAGTATGTTTACACTTCCGTGTGTTATTGGTAACAAAAAATTGAGTGTGCCGTGCTAAACGTAGGTGCTTCTATTAATGTTATGCCATACTCAATTTATCGAGCTTTAAATTTGAATTCTTTGTAAGAAACTAATGTGATAATCTAATTAGCTGATCATTTGTATGTGCGTCTTATTTGAGTTATTGAGAATGTTTAAGTCTAAGTTAATAGTTTGGTATTCACAGTGGATTTTTACATCTTGAAAATAGATGGAGATAGCATTGAAAATTTATCTTCAATTTTGTTGGGTAGGCCATCTATGAAGACGACTAAGACGATAACCGATGTGCATGAGGGTACTATTTCTGTCAAGTTTGATGGAGAAATAGTAAAGTTCAATATTTCTGAAGCAATAAAGTACCTGAATGATTTTTGATCCATTTCTCATATGGATATTGTAGACCATTTGTGCAAGATATGTTTAAAGGAGAGTGTTGAAGATAAGTTGGAGTGTAAGGCTAAATCGAAAGTGAACGACCAAATTGATGAAACTTGTAAAGTTATAGAATCATCATGCTAATAGATTCATAAATTTTAAATGATGAACTTATTATAACTCATAAGAAAATCTTATTTTTGTTTTACAGGATCCGAAGATAGAATTAAAGGTGTTGCTTGATCACTTAAATTATGTCTATTTAGGTGATGGAAAATCATTACCCACTATCATTTCAAAAAGGTTAACTAAAAAGAAAAAGGAAGGGAGGTTAGTAGCTCTACTTAAGGAGTACAAAACTGTTAGAGAGGAAAAAACTATGTCGAGTATAACGACGTTAAACAATTCCATTTTTCGGGAGGCAATCTAAAATATGATAGTTTTATTTTAATTTGTTTTAGTTTTTTCTTTGATGCATTTCTTTGTTTATGAAACATAAATTTATTGGCCTAAAGGAAAAAAGAGGTCCTAAAATTTTAGACTACTAAATCTCGTAAGGCAAGACCTCGTCTTATGTAATTTAGTGTTTTGGAGTGAAAACCTTATAATTCCAGACTACTAAATCTTATAAGGCGAGATTTTGCCTTATGTAATTTAGTGTTCTGGAATTCCAAATTACCAAACCTCATAAGGCGAGATCTCGCCTTATGTGATTTATTGTTTTTTTCCTTATTTTCTTATTTAATTATTTACTTTCTTTATTTACTTAAATATTTTTTACTTTAAAAAACCTGAAAAACCTAATCTGCTTGTTTGTCTTTGTAGGAAATTAAAAGAAAATTTCCAACCACAAGTAGCACTCTTCCCACACAGCTTGTCCACAGCTTGCCGTCCACAAACGTATAACACCAAGCCAACAGGATAGAGGTAGAAAATTCACGTAGCAAGCAGCAACAGTAGCATCACAAAAGCACCTTCATGCCCCCACTCGTTTATTAGTTTTAATCAAATTCTTTTATTTTTTAGTTCAATTTTAATTATTATTAAGTTGTTTTTAATATATTTCTTAGTAGTTTTTGTTTATCTTGTTCAGTATTATATCACATTCTAAAGCTAATATCAAGGTCGCAGTAAAAGGAAAATCATCGATGAATGCTAATTCACACCATCAATTTGCTGTAGTGTAACATCCAGTTTTCCCGTATTAAAAGGTTAGAACCTTAGATTTCTATAAATGAAAAATAGCAATGAGAAATCAGGAAATGCATTTCATACTCATGCATATCATTAGCATACACACACGTGAATTATTGATTTTTTTACACACATTACAAAGACTGTGCATGCATTCAATTGACAATTTTCAGGTATAAATGATTTTTAAGTGATTATGATGTGAATAGTAAGTTTTATGTCTTGATTTTTGATTTGGTGAGTATAATTATTGATTTATAATTTTTGGTAAAATTTTAGGGGACTTCTAAAATTTTGGGTATTTTTAGTCTAGAAAAAATGCCAAGTGGTAAGACAAATTGATAAATAGTAGTAGAAATAAACGACATGTGGCAATATAAATAATTGACGACTGGCTTTAGGATTATTTGACAAGTGTCATAGATAATTAAGTGACAATTAGATTAGAAATTGGGAGACAAATGGACTTATTATTAAAAGAACCAAGTAGAGGGACCATAAGAGGAGGACATGTCGCAAGTGACAAGTGTCGAGCCAGTTGCCACATACCTCACTTTCATTACATTCAATTGCAAGACCATCTTCCCTTTGTTTTTTTTTCATTTTTTTCTAAATAATCTCATCTTCATTTTCGTTCTTCTCTTCGTCTTTGATCTCTCTTCGATGACACTTTCTTCTTACCCACACCACGTTGGTCGTTGCTATCATCTTTCATCACTAACTACTTCAGGATCTTTGTCTTCTTCATTTTGTACTAAAAACCTAATCTAAACCACCCTAAAAAGTTGATGATCGTATATGCATAGAGGAGCTAGGGTTTCATGGTGATTGAAGAAGTTTTGAGCTAATCAAGTAAGTAGCATATTGTTCTTCATGGCTTGCTTGATATACATGTTTTTTGTGATTGTTTAAGAGGTGAAATGATTATGAAAATGGTGTTGAAAATATATGTGACGTGGATGGAGAATGGGTAAATGTGGATGGAGAATGGGTATCTTCATGGGTTGTTTAAATATAAACATATGTGATGATAATTTAAGATTAAATGACAATGATAAAGGAGTTGAAGAGTGATGATACGTTGATGTAGAAATAAATAGGTTTATGTTTTGTTTTTGGTGTATTAATGATATTCATGGATTGTTTAAATAAAAGCATTTATGATGATCATTAGGGATAGATTGAAAGTGTAAATGGAGTTGATTTTGTGTTAAATTGTAGATGAATAAATGGACATATTCATGTCTTGTTTTTATGTTATGATGATTAATAATTCATCAATTGTTATAGAGATGTTTTTGAAGTATAATGATCATTACAATGGTATTAAAAGTTGATAAATGAATGAGAAGAATTAAGATGGTAAAGAATGATTATGATATGTTCTATTTTTGTATGATTGATGAACCTTAAGTTATGAGTTATCTTATAAATGGTATTGAGATGAAATTGAGGTAAAAATGATGAGGTTATGAAGTCTAAATGATAAACTATGGAGAAGATTTTTTTTTATGTATTATGAAAGAGTAAAATCTGGAAAACTTAAGAATGCATGTATGATTGGATTAAGTAAATGAGAAAAAAATAATTGAGTAGAGTTTTGTGAGTTTTAATACAAAATGATAGTTAGATTTGTATGAAATGAAGTTGTATTTATGAGTATAAATTCGGGAAAACTTGAAAGGTAGATGATGTTTTTAAATAAGTGAATTTCACAGAGAATTGGGGAAAAAGGGCCAGGGCACAATCGTGGCTTAGTCCCGATGATCTTGGCCTGGATATTTGAGGTTCTGTCATAATTGTGGCCCTCACCCCACGACCGTGGCCAATTGCACTGGCTTCTGTCACGATCTTGGGAAGGCACCCTACAATCATAGGTTAGCATATGGAGAGAAATGTTATTTTTTAAGTGATGTTTGAGAATGCTAAGGGACTTCCTTATGATGTCTTTAGGCTTGAATGAGGCCTTAAATGAACCTAGTTTGATGATGGATTAAGTTATTAAAGTGAGTAAGGTATATTAGGTATAAATGAATGATTGAATGATGATGTTAAATGATCATGAGATGTGAATTAAGGAAATATACCCAGAATAGTCAAATTAAGCATGTATTATACATAATACATAAACATATGTATATGATTGAATACTTATGTGATTGTGCAAATTAGTAGTGTGTATAAATGTGTGTATTACATGATAAAAAAACATAAATTGAACGATCGCATCCAGACATTGTTGGGACATCAAGGCAATAGCTATCTGGAGCGTACTGTGAGTAACCTAGATATTCTCACCAGATTTGATTGTGATTGTTTAAATTCCAATTATTGAACTGATAATCATGTGTATGTGATAATTTCAGACATTGATGGTCCAAGGAGTTTGATAATTGGGAATGTATTAAAAGTGCTTCATTGAATGTGAATGAGAAAGAAATAAGTGTACTCAACATGATTGTTGAATGCCGGACTTAAGTTTGATGAAAATGTGAAAGTGATTTTACATGATAAATGAAAGTGAATGATTGCATATGACTTGATAATTGAGGTATTTCATTACATGATATGCATAATCAGATAAAGGCAGTTGTGACCAGAGTAGCCAGTAAAAAAGAGCTTAAAGCTCATAATGTGAGTAAGAGCCACAGGCTCAATATGTAAAATGAGCCTAGTATCTTCAACAGATACGGGATAGTTATAAATGAGCTCGGTATCTACAACAGATATGGGACAATTAAAAAGGCACTCAGTCACAATAAAGTAATAATTGAAAGTGAGTCACATGTGTATTGCATATACAATATATATATATATATATATATATATATATATTATGTTTGGAATGTTTGAAATGGTTTAGCTGAATTGTCATGAACTGAAATTGTGAAATAATGTGCAATATGTGATTATGTAAACTATCTCTGAAATTTGAAATGTGAATTGTTATCTGTTTTGATATGAGTGAGTCCATTAATGATGGTTAGCTCACTGAGTTTGCAAAACTCATCAAAATTGCAACATGATTTTTCAGGTATAAGAGTGGAGACTTAGCTTCTAAGACAATTAGAAGAAACCTAGTACTACTTTTGGACTCAAGAAATGGCTCAAAGGTCGGTCAGCTAAGCCTGAATAGTTAAATAGAGTTTTTGTTCAGTTCTCTTTCCATGTAGAATGTTGTAAAAGAAAAGTAGATTTTGATGAGCATTTGATATTGTACATATATGGATTATGTATGAAAAGCTACAGTGTATTATGTTTTATTAATGGAATGAAGAATGGATATTTTGGATATATTGTCTTTTATGAACGATGTCATAATTAGTGAATGTGATTGCTCTAGTGTGCCACTTTTATAGAGCGTGTGCCCGAATGTCCACCTGATTTTAGCTAGATGCTCCATGGGAGCGGGGTGCTGCAAGTTTTGATATCAAAGTATGGTTTGGCATCCATAGGGACATATATAGACAATTAAATATGATATATCGTGAGAATTTTGGATAGTAATCAAGGTTATTGTCTATTATAGGTCATCTGCCATAGGTGATTAAGTTAGACAATCAGCTGACCTAGAGTCTGTAGAAGCCAATAGAGAGTCTTCTGTACCTCGACCTGAACAAATGCCTATGAGAATTCTTGAGAAAAAGGAAAGGAGGTATGATAAATTGAGAAAGTAGGAGACTGTGGACTTTTATGGAAGTACATACCTTACTGAGGCCGAAGGATGGCTAGAGAGAATAGAGAGAGTGTTCGATCAAATGGACTACGAGTTAGACGAGAAGTTCGACTACACAATTTTGCTACCACAAGGTCCAGCATACCAGTAGTGGAAGACTATTCCAGGCAGTACCACTAGGCCTTATAGCTTAAGGTGGGAAGACTTTTTGAAAGTCTTCAAGGAGAACTACATGTCAAAGATCTATTTGGATAGAAAGATGAAAGAATTTTTAGATCTGAAGCAAGGTAATCTTACCATAGCAGAGTATGAGATCATATTTAATGAGTTGATGGGGTATGCTACTGCCTTGATTCCTACTGAAGAGGATAAGTGTAGAAGGTTTGAAGATGGATTGAATATGGAAATAAGGACGAGGCTGGCTATAATGAATCCGAGTAGTTTCGCTGAGTTGAGAGCAGACTCGATCCGAACAACTGTTAAGTGATGGACAAGGATGATATAGGCAAGAGTCTAGAATGAAGAGACCTAGTAAATCCTAAGTTGATTCTAGAAGAAGGTTCAATAAGTGCCAGAATAGATCTTTTCGACCATCGGCTAGATCAAGACAGTCGAGATTTAGACAAAGGGGCAGTTTTGTACAATTTGGTAGAGGAAGAGGTCCAGTATCTAGGTAGTCACAATAACTACTTAACTGTGAACACTGTGAGAAGAGGCATAGTGGGGAGTGTTGGAAGTTAACAGGAGCTTGTCTTCGATGTGGCTCCTACGAACATCAGATCAGAGATTATTCCATAGTTTTCAAGGCATAGTCTAGAATGAGAAGAGGAGTGGCAACTATCTAACAGAGCCGAGCTAGTGGATCTGGGCAGAGAGGCAGAGGTAGAGGCAGAGTGAGTTCGAGGAGTTCTATTATTAGGACTAAGGTACGGAGCAACCAACCACAGTCTCAGGCTAGAGTCTACACAATGACTAGACAGGAGGCTCAGAACTCCTTAGATGTCGTTGCAGGTGTGTTGCATATCTTTAATTTTGAAGCTTTTGCATTGCTGGATCCAAGATCGACGCATTCTTTTATCTTACCACATCTGGCATCTAGACTGTATTGTAATAGAGAAACGTTGAAATATAGATTAGAGGTGAATATACCGATAGGTAGTAATACAATAATTGGTGAATTCTATAAAGAGTGTATGATTCGAGTGGATCAGAAAGAGTTAGAAGCTTATCTAATTGTATTGCAGTTAAAAGAGATAGATATTATTCTAGGCATGGAATGGCTCGCTGCTCACAGGGCTATCATGAACTACTACACTAAAGAGGTTATATTTGAATCTCCCAATTAGCTGAGAGTAGTATTTTGAGATGTTAGTTAAGCAGTGCCAGCCAAATTGATTTCTTTGATAAGTGCTTTGAGACTGATCCGAGGTGGATGTCAGGCTTATCTGGCCCACGTAGTTGATACTCACACTGAGCAGATAACACAGGATATTCCTATTGTTAAGGAATTCGTGGATGTGTTTTCCACTGAGTTATCTAGTTTACCCCCAGATAGGGAAGCAAAGTTTTCGATTGACTTAGTTCTAGGTATTGCTTCTATATCTATTCCTCCATATAGGATGGCACATGTGAAACTAAAAGAACTTAAAGCTCAGTTACAAGAGTTATTGGCTAAAGGTTTCATCAGGCCTAGTGTATCACTATAGGGAGCCCCAGTTTTGTTTGTGAAGAAGAAAGATGGGACTCTGAGATTATGTATCGACTATAGTCAGTTAAATTAAGAAACAGTGAAAAACAAGTACTTGTTGCCAAGGATTAATGACCTACTAGATCAGTTATAGGGAGCTCAGGTGTTCACTAAGCTAGACTTAAGATCTGGGTATTATCAGTTAAAGATAGCAGAGGCTGATATACCGAAAAGTACATTTAGAACCAGATATGGGCATTTCGAGTTTTTAGTGATGCTATTTGGATTGACTATTGCTCTATTTGCTTTTATGGCTTTGATGAATAAGGTATTTTAATCATACCTAGATCGATTCGTGATTATGTTTATTGATGATATTTTGGTGTATTGAAAGACCAGAGAGGAGCATGTTGAGCATCTGAGATTAGTCCTACAAATTATGAGGAAGAAGCAACCGTATGCCAAATTCAGTAAATGTGAATTCAAGCTTAATCAAGTAGTATTTTTGGGTCACATGTAATTGGATAGGGTATACAAGTTGATCCAAAGAAAGTAGAGGTAGTAATGACGTGGGAAGCTCTGAGAAATGTATCTGAAATTTGAAGTTTCCTTGGATTAGCTGGATACTCTAGAAGGTTTATCAAGGGATTCTCACTGATTTCAGCCCCTTTGACAAAACTTCTTATGTAAGGCCCCAAATTGTACCCTAGTTGGAATGTTACATGTTCATGAAAGTACATGTATGATAGGTGTTAAAATTGTGATATGATTGAGAGTTACACATGTCTTGAATTTTGGATCATACTTTAAGTTAGAATTAATTAATACCATTAGGGAATCGAGGTATTAAAATGGACATTTTGAATAGGAAATTTGTCAAGTGGCAAGATAAGTTGGTATATGAAAATTAGTATGATTAAGCCTATATTTTGAATGACATTTGGCACCATTGGTGGATTGACAAATGAACCAATGATTATATGACAAGTGGACCAATTTTGGAGTGAAATGTGGGCTGATTTTTTAGGTGACTAATGGCAACATTTTAAGGTGAAAAATGGAACTTTAGACTTGTAACATATGAAGCTTTCGAATGGTGACGTGTGTAGCTTTACAAATGATAACATTTGTAGCCTTATAATTGGTGACATGTGCAGCCTTGCAAGTACTAACATATGGAGGCTTAAATGAGTGAAATGTGGAGCTTAAAGTAAGTGACACATGGACCAATAGATAGTAACATATGGACCAATAGAAGGATAACATATATACCAATAAAATGGTGACACATGGACCAATGGAATGGTGACACATGAATTAGTTTGACTTTCTTTGAATTTTCTAGAGAAAATGGATGAAAAAGGCAATAGAAGTGAGAGTGAAGGTCAACCATAAGGTTAGAAGAGGGATTAAAACAAAAATAAGAAGGAGAGAAAAAGGGGAAGAAAAGAGAAGAAGGAAAGAAGTTATCAAGGTAAGTTGAAATTCTGGTTTCAATTTCATCTTTCTTTTCTAATCTATCTTTCATATCCTTAGAGTACGAATTTGAAGAACCTCAAAGAGTGAAAGTTGTAGATATAGGTCTTAACTTGACCTCTGTGAAAGTGGCTTGACAAAATAGTGACTAGAGCTCAAGCTATACTTGTTTCCCTAATACTATCTGTGATAGACCCCTGTGTAGGAACCTTGCATTATTTACTAATTTTTAAGGGCTTTAGAACCCGAATTAGTCAAAGTATAAAAAATGAAAAATGATTATTGATGTCTTATTAATGCTTCTGTGAAACGGTTTGGTTAGGAGATGTTTTGATAATAATTTATTGAGGGTTATGTATTGGATACATAAAGGGTCAGTTTGGTTAGTTCTTAGAAGAAGGAACTTGAAGGTGATTTGGTAAGGGAATTCTAAACTTGATAGCTTATATTAATATAAGTTGTATGATAATTTGTAACATCTCGTTTCCACATAACGGGTTGAATCATAGAAATTGGTACACGGGAGATCAATCGGAGAAATTAGGAAAACACATCTCATGCTCTTGCATTTGTGAACAGTGATTTTTGCACATGAAAAATATCTGTACATGCATTCATGACATTTCCCGGTATAAGTGTGAATAAATGTGAATTTTGAAAAATAGGCTTTGTGTGTGTAAAAATGGTGTTGGAGAGGGTCATTAGGGTTTTTAGATTTTTAGAGAATTTTAGAAATTTTCTGGAAATTTTTCGAAGTCATTTTCGGACCCGAAAACTGTCAAGAGACAGAATAGAGGTTTACCGGTAGTGAAAATAACTGTCCAATGGCACTGGAAACCTAGACATA
>JAOTAY010000190.1:29011205-29023213 GCA_025629805.1 Erythroxylum baracoense
ATGAGCATGAGATGTGTTTTCCTAATTTCTCCAATTGATCTCACGTGTACCCGTTTCTATGGTTCAACCCGTTATATAGAAACGGGATGTTACAAAACATGTGGGTACTTGTTCAGGAACAAGTTCATTAAACTGACCCCATATAAGAAATCCAATTGGAGCATTACTTGTATCTTTATAAAAGTTCTCAAAATGATTTTTGTATATGTGATTCTTTAAATTGAGATCTCCAAAGTTATTTTTATAGGGATTGTTATGTTTTGATACTACTTACGACCTATTTTAATAATGGGAAGTTCAGTCAATAGTCATTAAATGTGGCATGAACTATATAGAGATAGTTGAGTGATTAGTATATAATTCATGACCTTAAAGTAATTAGGGAGAATGTTTTGTTGTTCTCTATCATTATTAATTCAGGAAATCCTTGGCCAAGGAGCAATGACATTTTGTAAATAGTTTACGAACTTTATTAATTAAATCAATAGCTAATGGTAGAGAACTAATATGATTGGACTCAAAATAAAGTAGGCATTAATTTCTTGGTTTATGTCTAATCAGAAAATTGTATGATGACAGGATTGAATTATACGGAAAGATCATGTACAGAAAGGATAATCAAAATCACTTACATTCATAAATATTTGGGTGGTTATGATGTGATGATATACATCAATGTTGATCTAGGATATAAATTGTTTAATTAAAGATAAATTAAAGGAGTTTAATTTATCTAATCTTAAATATGATTTAGAGTTATAATTTACATCCATGTCCAATATATTTAGGAACCTAGTGAGTCACATATAAAGAAGTGGTTGAAGAAATAAAAGATATTTTAATCCAGTTGGATTTGATTGTAAAGTTTGAGAAACTTTATGATTAAATATGAGATATTTAACAAATAGGGATCAATATGAGATATTATATCTTATTTGGATATGATTGATATTTAATTTGAATTATTTGTAATTTTAATTAAAGTTTAATTAAAATTAGAATTTAATTTTAATTAGATTACAAAAATGTCAAAAAGCTATTATAAATAGGCTTAAGCTCTAAGGGAATTAACAGTTCTTACTTAACCCTCTTTATAATAGTTGTTGAGCTCCTTTAACTGTTTTATGGATACAATTAGAGGCAGAACACTTATACAACCACAGTGGTTGAAATGGATGAATTTGAGAAATGATTAGAGGGATACAACAAGAATATGATCAAGTTTCAAAATAAGGTACAAATTATGATTTTTACTTTATTATAATTTGTGCGTTAATCATTTTAAAGAATTTTAAGTGATCTTGGCTTTAGAAAATCAAATACAAAATGATCTTGGATTTCATTATATAAGGGATTAGATCTCGGCTTAATTTCCCTACACAAATTACAATTAACTTGATTCCACTAGTTTCTTGAACTTTTTTCTAGAGTGGGGAAGATAATCATCAACATAACCTTACAGTTTGTGTAATGACATCAACAATGCTATCCTAGCCACCTGAAATACCAAGCATCATAAAAAATAATGATGAAGGGATTGAGAAGCTCAGGTTAGACACATAATCTAGTTGATGTTTTATCTATGTTAAAAACAAGGTCAATTGAAGGTAGCAATTTTTTATATGGAACATAAACGAAAGAACCTAATGCTTTCTGCAAAAAGCTAAATCATCAATACTTTTCAAATGATTTGGCTATAATTTATTCCCATCAAACTTCTATTACAAAGAACAAACTAAAATTAACATCATCTTAAGAGGAACAAGCATGATCAAATTTGCATTTTTTTCTTGTGCAGTATTACCTAGACAAAGTGACGTATTAAATAGTTAGAAAAATGAGATGAATCTTTTGAAGAAGTTTATTTTTCATGAATTTTCAAGGTAAGTCATGGATCTCATGTTTGACATAACATAAACTTTAACTGTAGGCCCAAGATCAACGACAAATTTGTATAAACAGAGAAAATACAAAAAATTACTTGTTTTTCTATCCATTGCTCAATAAATAAATGGATGAACTGTTTGAACAAGCTCCTGGACATATAAATAATTTGTTGAAACTTTCATTTAACCTCTATGAAAATTGTATATCTTTATGTTGTTAACATCTTTCTAATACATATGCCTCTTAATGGGTCAAAGAAACTGTACATCTACAAACTTACTTAAGCAGGCAGCATGAGCTATTTGTAGTAACCTTATTGGGTCTCCCTATAATTGGCCCAATAAATAACTAGCCCAATAAATAACTAGCCCATACTAATTAAAACCCATTTTTCATCACTAGACTTTAGCCTATTTTACCAGATCCTTTAATAGGTTTTTTAATATCTATAATTCGAATCAATTTCGATTTTTAAGCTTAATTTTATAAAAAACCATAATTAATAATTATCTAATAGGAATTTTAAAATTTCTAACATTCTTTCCCTTGGATAAATTTAGATAAATAATGAAAATAAGAAATAGTAAAAGTGGTTAAGAAAATCAATTTAATGATCGAACAATTTAAAACATTTGATCTAAAATTAATGAAAGTCCATAATTCGGTCTCGTAAGGTGTTCGATACTAAAAAATATCAAAGGCATATGTCATATACGACATGGATCTAATAAAATCATACATATCTAACACCTCACTAACATGAATGAGAAAATAGAGTGTGAAGAACTACAATGATACGTGTATGCTCTAAAATGTATAATTGTTCTATTTGTCGGTTGTAATTTCTCTAAACTTTATGCTAAAATGCAATAAAGAAATTCATTTGCTCTCATTGAATGTTAAATCGTATAAGAGAAAATCCTTATAGGATTAAATATTTGTATCCCACTATGTCTTATAATCCATGGATTTATCAAAGTATTTGTAAAGACATTGGATCAAGGTCAATCTGTATATATATCCAATGACTAAAATGCTTAAGATCAACACAAATCTTAAGACTTTAACCTGTATTACAGCAATGTATAATAAACTGTATGACTAAGGACAAAATGATGATCATCAATATATATATAAAAATATATTATCATAATACATGAACTATGTATAATTAGATTAAGAGAAAATACTATGATGCAAGTAAGATATCATCTACTTATAAAAGTAGAAAGATAACCTTACTCCCTTTACCTTATAATACAAGCAACTTTTAACTTTATTTTATATAAAGCTAAATGAGGAAATAACCTCATCAAACTTTAGGTACCATTGTTTGGAAGCTTGTATTAAACCACATATAGATTTCCTCAATTTATAAACTATATCAAACTTTTCTCAATCTTGAAATCCTTTATTCTTCCATATAGACCTCCTTATGAAGGTATTCATTTAAGAAAGCAGTCTTAATATCCATCTAATGTAGCTCTATATCAAAATGAGCTTGAATTACTATGATCACTTTAAATGCATCCTTAGAGGATATTGAATAAAAAGTGACATTAAAGTCAATCCCTTCTCTTTGAGTGAATCTTCTAGCAACTAACCAGGCTTTAAACCACTTAACTTTACTCTAGGAGTTCTTTTTGTGCATTTGTGAGCTAAATCCACAAGCTCCCATAATTAATTATGCTTTATGGACTACATCGTATCTTTCATAGCATCCCTTACAAATCTGCATAAGGTCTATAGGCAACTTATGTAAAAGTAACTTGATCTACCACATAGCTTGTATCACAGTCTTGCTAACCTAAATAGGCTATGTAGTCAAAGGATATTATAGGCCTCCTCACTTGAATAGACCTTCTTAATTGAACTAGTTTAGTATGTTAACGTACCTTAAGAACCTCGATATATACACGTATTAGTTCCTATCCCACTATCAGTTTAGTCCTAAGGCCTAGATCCACTAGTTTTGATTGAATGACTAATAAATAGGATATAATTGTAGTATCACCCTTCTATCATCTAAAAGATAAGGAGAACCACACTCATTAAGATTAGATGAACCACCCTCATTATAGACATTGGGTTGTAGAAACTTAAATGTTTATAAATCCACTATTATGGATCCCCAATCTCTATAGTAAAATCTTAAAGTGGTTAGGATATTCTACAAAGCAACTTAAGTGGAATAAGAATGCAGTTTATCTTTATAAGGATTATATAAATGGACCTCAATAGTGTAACATATATATAAAGATGAGCGAGGCTGGGTTTTCACCTTTCCCATATTTCAAAAGGCATTTTTGGTACTGATTTACTTAAGACCCTGTTAAATATATGTAATGCAATCTTTATGGCATCGCCCTAAAGGTAATTAGGCAGTTTAGTCTTACTCTACATTGATCTCATCATATCCTTTAAGATGTGATTTCATCTTTCGGCCATACCATTTTGCTCAAGATTACCTAGCCTAGTGAAATGAGCTATTATTCCATATGATTTCAAGTATTTGGCAAACAAACCTTTTTCTTGTCTAGAAACCCTATTTTTTCCATAATACTCTTTACCATATTTAGATTTAACAATTTTGATTGCTTTTCCTAATTGATTCTCAACTTCGGTCTTAACGATCTTGAATTTATCAAGAACTTCAAACTTTTCTTTAAGTAAGAACATGTAATTGTAACGAGAATAATCATCAATAAATGTCATAAAGTATCTTCAATTACATATTATACTGTACTGGGGCCACAAATGTCACTATGTATGAGTTCTAATAGGCCAGAAGCATGAGTTGACCCTTTTTTTATTTTGGTTAAAGTTTTACGACAACAATCAACATATGTTTCCATACCATCATAATCCAAAGTTGGAGAATGTTATCCTTTAAAATTTCTCAACTATGTCTATAAAAATGTGGCTTAATCTCTTATACCATAACTTTTAGGGCTTTTTCTTTATTAGGGGTGTCTTTCTAGAAATATATTCAGTAATATATCAAGAAGAATATTTCTTAAGGATACGACACATTGTATATAAATTATATGAAAAAAGGCATTACCAATAAGTTTTGTATTAAAAGATAACTTTATAATTGAATTTTCAATTACAAAACTATGACTTCTTTATCCAAAATAAATACAAAGATCAAATTTTGCCTAAAATATAATATAAAAAGTATTAAATAATATAAGTTTGAACCCTACATCAAGGTCTAAATAAACATCTGTAACATTCCGTTACCCTATGATAAGGGTTAAAAGCCTAGAATATTGTACATGAGAGAATATTGAGAAGTTAGAAAATGCATTTCATGCTCATGCATAATATAGCATACACACATATGTGAATATTAATTTTTGCACACATAAAAATGATTGTAAATGCATTCATTGACGTTCTCTAGGCATAATTGATTTATAAATGTGATTTTTGATATGAATTGTGGTTTATATGTCTTGAAAGATAGATTTGGTGAGCATAAGTATTGATTTAGAAATTTTGATGAAATTTAGAGAATTTATGAAATTTTGAGTAATTTTGGACTAGAAAATATGCCAAGTGGTAGGAAAATTGATTTATAGTAGTAGAAATAAGAGTCGAATGATAATAGAAATTTTGACAAATGACTTTAGGATTCGTTAACAAGTGTCATTGAAATTTTGGAAACAATTGGATTAGAAATTGGAGATAAATGGACTAGTTATTAAAAAGTGGTCTAAATGGGACCATAGGAAGGTGACAAGTGGCAGTGATAAGTGTCACTACCACTACTAACCTATCCTATACGTTATTTACTAGTGAAAGACAAGTATTTTGTTGTCTTTCACTTGTTATCTTCTTTCACCTTCTTCGTGACTTTCTTCTTCTATCCTTCTTCACAATTTTTTATTTACCAAGCCTTCATCAATGTTACACCTTGCTTTCATCTATCAATTGTTTCTTCCATTTTGCTCTCTCCTTCATTTCTCACTAAAGACCCAACCCTACCACCTTTGATGATGATGCTCATGTGAGAGAAGAAAGATAGGGTTAAGTGAGATAGGGTTATACTTTGATCTTCACAGGTAGTGTTAAATGAAATATTTATGGTGAGTAATTTGAGATTGATGATTGATCATGAAATTTTATATGTGTTAACATGGGTGTAACAATAAAGAGATTATGTTCTAAATTTTAGTGAGTTGATGTTATTCATGAATTGCTTGGTAAAAAGCAATTATGATGATAATATGAGAGATGAATGATTATGAAAAAGGAAGTTTGAAATATAATGATGTGTGGATGAAGAGGTAAATAGAGTTATGTCTTACTTTTGTGTTATGATGAACTAGAATGATCTTGAGGTCAAAGAAAGGGCTAATGTGGTTTTTTGACATGAAGTAAATTATAATGATAATTTAGAAGTGAAATGAAGATGAAAATTGGAGTTGACTACGTGCAGAAAATTGGAGATGAATGTGCATATGAAAATGATCTGTTTCTGATGTTTATGATCAAGCATGGATTTTGATTTATGTGTGGATGATATTGAATTGAAATTGAGGTATAAATGATGAGGTTATCAACTTAAAATGATGAAATTTGAAAATGAGTTATTTGATACTTATGAATGAGATATATTATGAAAAAAGGATAGGATTTCATGAATGATAAGATTTAGTTGAAAATGATTAATTAAATAAGTAGAGATTTGAGAGTTTAATGTCATCAAATTGGTAGTTGAATTAGTATGAAATGATGTAGAATTAGAAGAGATCAATTCTGGAAAATTGGTGTGAAATTGATGTTAGAATATATGTTGAATTCGTGCCAAAGGAGGAAGAAAGTGTAGGGCACGATCGTGGTCTCACCCCATGATCATGGCTTGATAAAACTAAGTTTTTTTCATAATCGTCACTCTCATCTCACGATCATGGCCTAGCCAGAAAAATTTTCTACCACAATCATGGCAGGAGCATCACGATCGTGGCTAGTTCCAAAAGTTTCTGTCATAATCGTGGCGGACACCACGATCGTTACCAAACCTATGAAGAAAAAGAGTTGTCTTTTGAGTGAAGTAGGAACCAATCAATGCTAGGGTGCTTGCATATGAGGTATTTAGGCTTGAATAAGATCTTGAATGAACCTAGTTGATGATGATTGAGGTTATTAAAGTGAGTAAAGTGTATTAGATATTAAAGAATGATTAAAAGGTGTTATTAATTGATTATGAAATATGTATTAAGGAAATATACCCAGGATTGTCATTAAACATGCCTTATACATGACGTATATACATGTGCATATGATTGAGTATTCATGTGAATGTGCAAAGTAGTATTGGTTAATGTATATGTTTGCATGATATAGAGGAGCAATTAGAGCGACTGCATCCAGACATTGCCAGGACTTCGAGGTAATAAGCTATCTGGAGCAAATTGTGAGTAACCTAAGATGGTCTCACTTTGATTATTTGTTTGTTAAACTATGTATAGAATTATTATGTGATGTGTATGTACTGATTCTGGACATTAACTGTCCGAGGCATTTGATACATGAAAACTATTGGAAGTGCTCATTGTATGTGAATTCGACGGAATAAATGTTCTCAACTCTTAAATGTTGAATATCGGACTTAGGTCCAAAGAAAAATATGAATGATAAAGAGAATGAGAAAGTGATTGATTGAATATAATGATTCAGTATGTGTGCTACATTTCATTACATGAATGCATGAAAGATAAAGGCAGTTGTGACCGAAGTCGCCAGTGAAAAAAGAGTTTAAAGCTTAGAATGTGGTAAGAGCCTTTGGATCACTACGTAAAATGAGCCTTGTATTCCCAATGGATGAGGGACAGTATTAATGAGCCATAATGGGTACGGAACAGTGAAAAAGGCACTCAGTCACAACAATGTAATAAACGAATGTGAGTCTCATAAATATTGCATATACACATGAAATGTATGATTTGAATGATTGCAATGTATTGTTGAATTAAGTTGAATGAAAAATGTGAAAACTTATGTACAAAGTGTTTTGTGATGCTACATGTTGATAAATGAAATGATGTGAATTATTTGATAACATGAATTGATGTGTTATGTGATATGGGTGAACCATCGAGGATAGTTAACTCACTAAGTTCGCAAAACTCACAAAAATTGCAATGTTGACTTTTCAGGTTTGAGAGAGATGGCATAGCTTCTAAGACAATTTGGAAGATATCTAAGACTGCTTTTGGGATAGAAGAAACGGCTCAAAGGTCGGTTAGCTGGATTGAAGGATTTAGACACAATTTTTGTTTAATTCCTCATGTATATAGCATGTTTTGTAAAAAGAGCTGTAGACCTTGATAGGACATCGATATTTTGCATAAACATGGATGTTGTATGTAATGCTACATTGTATACCTTATTCTATGAAATGAAATAAGGAAATTTGTGTTTTGGAAATCATAAGATTTATGTTTTAAATTATGATGCCATGAGTTAGTGAAAGTGATATAGTTAGTGCGCCGTTTCTGTCGAGCATGTGCTCGAATGTCTGATGGACTTACGGGCACAAATGTTTGACAGTAGTGGGGTGCTATAACATCCCTTGTAGAGACTACATTATCTTCTTCTTTATTGCCTACCATCAGTTTTTTTCTCCTCCCTATTTGGCTTTCTCTTTTGAATGAATCCTTGCATTTATGGAAGCAACATAACTAGAGGCTTAACCTAGCCATCAAGAGCTTAACGTGGCTATAAAAAGATTTGACTCATATACCATACAAGATAAGGGGTTAACTAATAAAAATTTTCCTTTCTTTCTAGGTCTTATATTTTTGGCATTTCAGCATTTTGTGTCCTTTCGTCTTACCAAAGAAACACCCTATACTTATACTCTTTATGATGTCCATAGGACTTTTAATAGCACCAGATTGATCATCATCTATATATAGAGAACATTTAAGTATTTTACCTTTAAATTTATTGGGTTTACCTTTGCCTTCCCCTTGGTTACTATTAAAGATGTTCGAACTTTTTTTAACTTTTATTCTTCGTCAACAAATATAGGTGATTAGTGCACCTTATGTCCTAAGCTTTATCCTAAGAGTTGTATATTGTGACCAAAATACCAAACTCTGATGGAAGAGTATTAGAGCTTGATGAACTACACAAGCATTAGAAATATAAATATTTAACACCTTCAACTTGCTCTGAAGGTGGACCACCTTAATTATATACTTTCTCACCTCGCCTTCTCTTGTATATCTTATAGAGTATAATTCCTTTGATAAGGTACCTATTTTATCATTAGAAGGTACATATATCTTTGTGAGATTTTTTTAATGAAATGCTATGTTTATCTCTAGAAGTCCACTCAGTAGATAGTCTACTATGGATCTCTTTATGGTCAAATAAATAGTCTAATATGGATCTCTTTATGGTTAAATAATATAATCTATTTGACCTTTTCTAGGCCATATATGCTACTCTCATCCTCTAAGTTGATGGATGTAGGTGCTAGCAGTCTATCCTTGGTCATATCCATGTTGACATCTACCATCTCTAACTCAAAATTCTATATTTTAGTTCCATTTCGAAAAAGTAAAACTAGTAAGGATTTTAATTATTACACTATTATTATTTATAGAAAATGTAACTGAAAAATTGATAATGTAAATAATCAGCATAAATATAGGATAACAATGATACTGAAAACCACAAAATAGTACCTATAATGAGCATCTTATGATATATATTACAAAACATCTGTAGGCTAAATGCATAATACATACAGATAAGACCTTCACATAAAAGTGATCAACGTATACAACATTAACTTTTATAATTCTACCACTTGTAGGCAAATAGATCACTCAGGTAATTGTTTTCCCCCATCTAATATCTTTATATACATCTCAAAGTCTTATACAAGGCTAACAACTATAGGTAGAATAACCAAACATAAGATTAGAGGCATCCCCTAATGCGCTAGAAAAATAATCTAAATGCTAACTTAAAAGGCCATTGTGGTAACTACATTCGCATTAGTACCTAAATTAATACACAAGTAAAAGGGATACACATGTATGTTATCATCACATTCATCTATATGTGCATAAATATATGACAAATTACCACCGATTAATACAAAATCCTCATACAACATTCTCATTGTCACATATTAGTGTTGTAAAAACTATTAATAAAATTTATTTGAGAATTTATCATAAAGAAAATTGATAGTTGTAGGTTGCATGACGTTTTAATAGGCAATTTATTATGTTTTTAGATGCTAATTAATTGATTCATTCATATTTAAGTTTAGAATTGTGATAGTTGGTTAGATATTTATGTTTTGAGTGTTATGTGGATTAAAGCATGCTATTGAGCTTTAATTTTGTGTATTTGAGGTGCTTTGATGTGTTTGTTAATGTTTAAGATCAGATATCGAAGAACGAAGAAGATTTGGAAGAAGCCTGGCAGATTTAGGCCACAATCGTGGCCTGAGCGCAGACAGACAGAGACCAGCCTTTTGGGCCTGGGTAAAACCTAGTTTTTACCTTAATTATAAAAGACTACGTAAGAGAAGAGAAATAACCTAGAAAGGGGGCCTCCATTTGCCACTTTGGGAAAAAACTAAGAGGAAGAAGGAAGAGAAAGAAGAAGGTGGAGCTTCAGTTGCCTCAACCTCCAATCCTCTCAGTTATCCTTTCTTCTTTTCATCTTTTATTTCATTCATTTAATATATGAGATGGAATTGGTGATGATGAACCTTGGGTTAGGGACGTTCTAACTTTTTTTAGGGATTTATACTTGATTTAATGTTAATCTAGTTGCTTTTATTGTTAATGATGTTGGGTGTTGTGATTATTTGTTGTAATTACATGGTTTGGTAATAAATAGAGAGAGTGAACTGAATGCAAAATGATTAAGTTAGTTAATGAGAGTTAAACGTTCTAATAGACAACACAAATAATCATATCAGTAATTATTTAGAGAGAGATCTCTTGTGAGGACTCGATTGTTTGTTGGAATGCTTAAGAACTAATTAGGTTATGGGCTGTTTTTTCAATTGAGAGATTACATGTTTGGTAACTTAACTTAATTAGGGTTTATGATTTAGGCCTCATTGATTACAACCCAAAAGAGACTAATCCACCATTTGAAAGTCTAGGACCGACACTGCATTAACACCTAAGTGACTAAGTTAGCATTCATGATAGGATAAATCCATTTTCTCATTATTTGTTAATCTTATTGTTTGAATTTCAATTGTCAATTAGTGGTCCTTAAATTTGATTTCTTGCTTTAATTTAGAATTATCATTTCAATTACTCCATATTCAATTGTTTACTTTTCTGTTTAGTTTTTATTTTCATTTTAATTACACTTTTAGGCCTTAGACAAATTATTTGATTAGTTTACTAATTCATCGTAAGATCGACACCTCATATACTATGCTACGACCCGTGCACTTGTGGAATATTGAGGGTTCTATAAGATTAAAACTTGCTTAACACTTATAGTATGTGTGGTATTTATTATGCTTCAAGTGTGTTTTTAGGTAATAATTACCCTCATAAACTAGAAAGAGAAGAACTCAGGTGAAATTGTGGCATATAATAAAAGCATTGAAGGAACCTTAGAGAAACATGGCTATATATAGGGGCTGTCTAAGTCACTATAAATGTGTGGAGCTTTGAAGATACTATTATATGTTGACATACACAATTATATATGTTCCCATGTAAGCTTTTGCAATCGTGTAAAATCACGATTTGATGGGATTTTAAGATACACGATGGTATAAGTGACCATGTATCCTAAAAAAACCTAATTTTTTCTATAAAAGGATATTATGGAGGCTACAATAAAGGAGGTAGATTCTAAAGTCGGTGGAGACATTAAAAGAAGGAAGAAAAACACAAAAGGATATACATCATAAAGAAGATCAAAAGTGGAAACATATCAACTCCAACTTTCTAAATTTTCTAGATCAAGGCTTCAAGCTCATTTCATTCCCTTATTTTTTTTCCTATTTCATTGCCTTGTATGCCAAATCTAAATTGTTGGGCCCCGATTCCTTTTCTTACTAAATAAGCATGTGTTTAGTTTATTTTGAGGTTGAGTTTGATTAATTTGTT
>JAOTAY010000190.1:29033354-29074356 GCA_025629805.1 Erythroxylum baracoense
TATTCACGGGTATGTGTATGCATGAACATATCAAGACGATTCTAAGCACTCATAGACCATTCCAAATTACTATTCTATCCTTCCCATTAGTAATGGGATGTTACAGGTAATATTCCGCTGGTAAGTTATAATTTTCTTGTAGTGTCTATAATATCATAAACATTTATTTTCAGAATAAAGAAACAAATTCATTGAAATTATGAATAAAATGTTAAAGTTAGTGGATCCAATACCCTTTCTTTAGAAAATAGAAAGATAACAGACAAAAGTGACTTAAGGGGATGATTTAACAAGACGATTAGACAAGTTACTATACGGTCATACCGTTAAAGAGAGGTGCTTCCACTTTCGTGCTTCTAATTTACATGAATTTGTTGATGTATCTATTTTTTAGCCACCTTTAGCTAACTAAAGAAAGTCATACCGGCTTTAGGTTGCTCTCTTAACCATCGTTTGCTTATAGAGATCACCATATTGGCGCTTTGTAACGCTTTATTCTATGTGGATGTATAGAGCAAAATTTACATCTCGTACACATACCTTCGGCACTAAATTATAGAATTTGTAACTTCAGAATTTTGGCTTTTTTATTATATTTTTGTTGTAGAGAAACTGATGTCTGTTTTGACTTTATTCCTGTCAAAATTCGCGAGAATGAAGAATAATGTTCTGCCATTCTTCTTCCAAACATGAGTTTTAGGCAGCGAAGGTTCAAACCAACGGTTGTTGTTGGTCAATTCTTCTTCAAATTAAGTGTGATTACCTCTAATCCTAGATCAAAAGAACTAAAGGATTTGATGGAAAAGAAAAACAATTAGGCTGATATTATTTGAATCAGCCTTTATCTAAATTTGGAAGACATGTACGCGATTTGATAAGACAGAAAAGTAGCTGTAAACTTCCAAGGCGACGCATAGTGATAATGCAACTTCCTTATTATATGTTGCCTAGGAAGGCGTTCTAGTTTCTGAAGATAAATGAATGGGATAAGGTTATTTCTTCCACACATATTTTATCAGCCGTGCATAGTTGTATTGTTGCTATAGGGAACTCGTAATTTGAACGAAAATGTTGGAGTTGTTCGAAGTTGGACCCTGTGATGATGCATACCAGATGGGTTTTGAAATAGGGCAGAGGTTTTCTAGGATGATAAGAAGCAGGTTGTCTAGAGATCTCATCCTTCAGAGTCAGCTCCTTCCTTTTGCTCAAACCCCACAATCACAGCCACTCATTAAAGCTCTGTCAGATAACAACCAAATGAAATTTCCTAGATATTGGGAAGAGCTTGTCGGAACTGCAGAAGGAAGCGGCGTACCTCTCCTAGATGTAATGATCATGGCTCAGTTCCAACGACGCACTGCCATGTATACTTGAATCTGTATCCAATTGATAACTTGCTATTTCCAATCTGCAGCTTATATTAATCAACTTCAGGAAGGAGATTCTTCCATTTCTTCCAAAGAAGGAAACTAATGTCGAACTTAGCATCCGAGATGACGACTGTTCTGATGTTCTTGTTGTTAGTGATTCAATGGCCATTGCAGCACATAATGAGGATGCCAACGTCGCTCTAGTTGGTCACACGTAAGTTCTATTGGTTTTAGTCATTTCATATCACACCAACTAAATTCACCTTTTTAACTTGTAGCCTTCTCTATGGGATGTCTACAGCTATCTAGTTAGAGCAACTATGCCAAATGGGCTATCTTTTGTTGGTTACACATATGCAGGAGAGCTTCCCAGCTGCGCTTTCGGGTTCAATACTCGTGGACTGGTAATAGCCCTCTCATCCGTTCAAGTGTTGAGCATGATATCTAGAACCAAGATAATGTGAATGATTTTTTAATTTGGCTATGTAAATCTGTTGAACTTTGAAGATGAGATGTTAAGCCATTCATTTCCCTGTTTCTCGTTAGGCATTCACATTAAATTCAGTACCACCATCTGAAGATGAAATTGAGGCTGGTAGTATTGGAAGAAACTTTATCTCACGGGACCTCCTCGAAGCCACCGGAATAGATGATGCTTTAAGGGTAAGAGTTTGCCCCCTTTTACTCTTCAACTGTTGGAATGTAACACGGTTTCTTTCTGCCTTCAGAGATTGCACTCATCAGAAGTCTCTGTGGGGCACAGTTATAACCTCATTGATGTCAGAACACGAAAGATTTTAAATGTAGAAACTGCATCAAGAAAACGAGTATCAGTACATGAAGTTGGAGCAACCCCATTCTTCCATGCAAACATGTATATGCACCATCAGATTAAGCAGGTAAGTAGTATGACTGAGAGACCTGTTACTGATTAGGAACATATTTTTCATTCACCACACTGAAAAGGGCTAAACAATAATGATGGCCTGGGATGAAGCTAGGTACAAGATGGTCATCATGAACTTTTTTTTCATTCACAGTTTTCTTCTCCTTCTCTCTAAGCAAGGCTCGGTTATGGCTTTAAGCTGTGGCCTTCTTGCTCTCCTTCCCAACGTTTGCCACTTTCCATCTTCTTCCCTAGCTACCTCACTTCTCACCCTCGTAACTTAGTCCTTCACTTTCTGGTTTTCTTCTTCTCCTCGTTGCTCCCTTCTCTCATACCTTTTTTACCTTTTTAAGTAACGATTTTTTTGTCTACTCCTTACCTGTCATTTGCAGACTTCCATTTCCAGAAATATGCTATCAAAATTCCCACCTCTACCGTTACCTTCTCCTCAGCAAGTCATTCTCAATCTCCTAAACAACCTGCACCCTCCAAAGGTCAAATATTGTCTCTGTCCAGATCTCTAACAAACCTGAACAGAAACTCCCTTCCACCTTGAAAATCCGGAAATAAGTTATAAGAGATAGTTCAGATACTGCTTTACAGCCCTCCTGTTGAGTTAGATCGTAATGTAATGGTGGCTCCAAGCTTCGAAGTATTCTAAGAAAGAGTGACAACGCGTCGTAATGATAGTCAAAATAAATTAGACATATTATTGTAGCAGTAGTGAGTCAAGGTCAATCCCACAGACAATATGTATAAAGTTATTGATATTTAACTTTTAGGGGGGTTTTGGTTCCAAAAAAACAAAAGAAAATAAATAAAGCTAAACTAACTAATAAAAGCAATTTAAAGAAAATATGTCAAAAAATCATAAAAGTAGAGAATTTGATAGGGGCCTAATTCTTTGGTTCAATCTCGATCTACATCCTAATTAAATGTATTTCAATGATTTGTTTCTCAAACTTCTCCTAGCAACTATTAATCGTGGGATAATAATTAACTCAAGTTTTCTCTTAAGCATTGTTTAATTAAGATACGCTCATTAATTAGATCTAACTACCGAATAACCTAGGATACGATCCCTAGATTCAATTGGGTAGTAGTATTACAAATTAGAAAAACCTATGAATCAACGCAAAAATCACATACGATGCATCATTTAACCTAGGTTATATTATTCCTAATTATTACGAACCATTAATCGCTACAAATGAATTTCAACATAACAATTACGAACTAAATTGAATATTCTAGCAATAGGTTTGTAATAAAACAATCCAATGAACGCATTAAAATTATCTTTTCACAATACCCAATTTAATAAGCACAAGATAATACAAGTAATTTCTAAACAGAGAAAGAAATAATAAAACAATGAAAGGAATATTTAACCAGGTCGTCGACATCGATGTCGCCTCCGAACCGGCATCGAGTTGTTTAGCCTTCTGTGGGTCTCTCACGGTTGAGAGCTTCCATAGCCCTCTTCTTGCTCTCCCGAAGCTCCCAAAAAAATTTTTAAGCTCCCAATATCCCCTAGCTGAAAACACCTCTCTATCTACAACCTTTATTCTTTCTTTAAAACCAATCTTAAAACCCATGCATATAAAACCATCCTTTTGGTTTTTTTAAAACCTCTCTACATCTGCGTTTTAACGTTAGCGTTTCATACCCAACATATGTAAACAATGCAAGCATTGTTTGCATATAATGTGCACTACCGTTTTGGTCCTTCCCAACTACTATTTGGACTATCATTTTACTCCTACTTGTTCCTTACTTCTGTGTTGCATTTTGGTGTTTTATCCCCGCAACTACCATTTTCTTCTCAACTTGGTGCCGTTTTGTTGTTTTCCATCATCCTTTAAATTCACATTCTTGCATGAAACATGCTCAACTTTCTACTTGTTTTTCCGGCTGCATGCTGTGAGCAACTTGGATTCTTCTTCATTGTGTTTTCATTTTTCTTATCTTCATCTTGCCTTTTAATTTTCTTCTTCTTGCTCCATGAAAACAATTGAGTATTAGTCTTCAAAAAATAGCCTAAATATCGTGCTTTCAACACACTTTAGCTCTTTTACTTTTGAATTATGCCTAATGCTACGTATGAGTCAAAGTGAGTATTTTAAGTAATTTCATATCATTAATCGCCAAGTATTATGAAATAATTATACAATAAATTAAGCACGTGTCAATTTGCCCCATATTTAATTTTTGGCCGTCCTTGGGCAAAAGATCAAAATTAAGCTCATAAACCTAAAAACATTTACTCAATTCTCATATGTTCCAAGAATATATAATCATAAGCCAAGACGAATGACTTTAAAAAATCATAGTAAGAACTTAACAATTTAAGCTTTTATTCATGATCAATCAACATTCAATACCTTTTAAAACTGAGCAATCTAATGGTATACTTGAAAAATGTATTTAAACAAAATATGCTCATGGGTACACTCAACACGATTCATGGTCATGTCATTCCACAACTTTGGATGTCATTTTGTTTCTCCACCACTAAGTTTTCACATGCAAAATCATGAATCAAAGGACTTTTCAAGGTTGTAATGTGGCAAAAAGGTAAGGTGAGATGTAATTGGTTCAAGTAGCAAGAAAGCCATTACAACTAGTGAAACAAAAGCAACATTCAATGAGATATTAAGTGCATAAGTTAACATTCATACAAAACTGGGTACCATTAGCTATGATGAATGCAACACTTATATTTCAAAACTCAAATTCAAGTTCTCATACACAAACCATATGAAGTATATACCAATATGAAAGGGTCACTTACACAATTGATGTGAATACATTTAAACAACAAAGAGTGAACCTTCCAAGCCAACATCTACTTCATATCCAACATACTCAGATAACTCATTCAATACAATATTAGCAGGATGTATTAATAATTAAAAACTTTTCATCACATATGCACTTCCTCATTGATACATTTATTTAAACTTTTTTCTTTTTCTTTTTGCATTTTCTCTTCTCTTTTTTTTGTTTCTTTTTTATAAACATTAAAATAAACTACATAAATAAGGTATAAAATAACATCACAATCATTATAACCAACGCACACATATATATACCCCCACACTTAGAATTTTATACGCCTATAAACTAGACAATCATAAATGCTCCACTAGCTTTATGGCTTAAGTAGGACATTTAGTTATGTTTAAAGCATATGATGTGGTTTATACAAAAAGAAAGGTATAAAGCTCAAAGGGGCTTATCAAGGAAAAACTCATGTCAATAGAATAGGGCTATTTGACTAATATAGCTTATGAAACAAAGAATACCTAATCATCTCCTTGTTAATGCATGTGATAAAAATATGATCTCAAATAAAAAATCAAAGAAAAATTAGGATTATATGTCATGGTCACACATTGTCAAAAGAAAATAAGACTGATATGGAAATCTTACTGGCTTTGTCTACCATTAGTCACTACTCTTTTAAAGATAATACGTATTGACCAATCACAAGAGCAAAAAGTACATGCTAAAGTTGCTATGAAATTATCTAGTCAATTCATCCTCTAATAATGACTATATAGTCCTAGAAGCAATAGAAAAGAGAAAATGTTTGTTTGTTTATTTTATTCTTTCTCCCATTTTGATTGAAAACTTAAAACAAGTAAAAACAAACAAACTCAAAACACATACGCATATAAGGAAAAAAATGCAAAAATTTACATATGCATATAAGGAAAAAGCTGCAAAAATTTTAAAAAAAGAAATCTACTTTCCTCAGGTTTCCTCCCAAGGAATGCCTTTGTTTAGTGTCGTTGGCTCGACTCCTTCTCCTTACATGACAAAATCATGATCTTCTTGTATCACAGTTTGAGCCACTTCCATGTGAGCTTGTTCAGGATAAGGCCTCAGTTGATAATCCTTCTTATTCAGCATCTTCCCTGTCCTCTGAGTTTTAATCTATGCAGAGTCTATGCACTTTGGAAAGATCTCGAATGTCTCTTCACCTTTTCTTTCTCGTTCAATTTCTCTAGCCTGCTAGGTAAAAGTAAAGAATCATTCTCAATAACAAAATGAAACTCAATATTTACCTCCAAGCTAAAAGATATCCATTTCTACTTCGAGCTCCTCCTCCACTTTTTTGACATAAGTAATTCCTTGAGTATTGCTCTCACAATTCTCAAGCTCCTCGTCACTTTAAAAGGTTTCCGCATTAATTTCATTTGGTTACACATCGGGTTGATATGATTGCTCCTCTTTGCTTTGTGGTTCTAAGTGGTTGATATCTCCCCATCTAGACATTGTATCTTACTAAAACCATTTCACATCATACTGAAATTGCAAAGTTTTAGCAACATCAGCATTAACTAATTCTTTCACTGATGTACCTGAGTTTTGTTGGCTCTCCTAATTTTAAAAACTAGTCCAAAATTGCCTTTCATCCTGCTAGAATTTTTGGATATTCTGTTGGGTCTACTGTATCTTATGTTGAATTTGCTGGACATTCTGTTGAAACTTTTGCATATTCTGTTGAATTTGAAGATTATTAGCAATCATAATATTAAGCATATCTTCCAGAGATGTGCCTGAATCTTGTTGAATTTCCATATCTTGGATGCTAGATCTTGTATCATACCAAAATTGGCATCCACCCTGCTGTAATTGTAGGGTATCTGTTAAAATTGCTGCATACGCTATTAAAGTTGCTGCATACCTTGCTGAAATTGAAGATGGGTAGCATTACAGGTCTTGTTATAGTCATCCAAAGGTGTACTTGAGTCGTAATAAGAAGCTTCTGGTCTATACGAGAATTGCTGTGCATCCTGCATACTATTAAGGAAGTAATTCTAATAGTTATCCTATCCACAACTAAAATTAGGGTGATCAATTCAAATTTAGTTATAAGATTGAGAATATGAGTCATAAACGAAATTACTTCCATCCATGCAATTTTTTTAACACAAGAAATACTAAACAAAAAGTAAACAAATCATGAAATAAATGTAAAGAAATTAATTACAAACAAATATGTACAAAACACGAATTAAAATCAATAACAAAAACTAAAACACTGCACTCCTTAGAAAAGATGTCAAAGTTAACAGCGCGTCATAACGCTAGTCAAAATAAACTGGACATACTATAGTAGCAGTGGCAAGTCTAGGTCGATCCCATAGATAATGTGTATAAAGTTAATAGTATTTAAGTTTAGGGGGTTTTTTTAAATAAAATAAAATAAAGCTAAACCAACTAATAAAAGCAATTTAAAGAAAACATGTAAGAAATGATAAAAGTGGGGAATTCGCTAGGGAACCGATTCTTTGGTCCAATCTCAGCCTATACCCTAATTAAACATGTTTCAATGATTTTTTGTTCTCAAACCTCTCCTAGCAACTATTAATCGTGGGTTAATAATTAACCCAAGTTTTCCCTAACGTATTGTTTAATTAAGATACTATCGTTAATTAAACCTAACTACCGTATAACCTAAGATACGATCTTTAGATTCAATTGGTTAGTGACATTAGGAATTAGGAAAACTAATTAATTAAGGTAACAGCCATATACGATGCTTCATTTAACCTAGGTTATGTTATCCCTAATATTTACGAACCATTAGTCGCTATAAATGAACTTCAACATAAAACTTACGAATTGTATTGAATATTTTGGCAATGGGTTTGCAATAAAATGATACAATGAACGCATTAAAATTATCTTTTAACAATACCCAATTTAATAAACACAAGATAACATAAGCAATTTTTAAGGAGAGACAGAAACAACAAAATAATGGAAGGAATGCTTAACCGGCCGTTGGCGTCGATATTACCTTCTAATCAGCACCGAATTGTCTAGCCCTCCATGGGTGTCTCGCGGTTGAGAGCTTCCATAGCCTCTTCATGCTCTCCCTAAGCTCCCCAGAAAAATTGCTCAGTCTCCCAATGTTCCTCAGGAAAATTACTCAGTCTCTACGTTTGTGCTTTAACGTTAGCTTTTCATGCTCAACGTCTGCATAAAACACAAACTTGTTTGCATTTACATAAACATTGTTGGCATGAAATGCAAACAACGTAAACATTGTTCGTATACAACGTGCGCTGCCATTTTAATGCTCTTTGCTTCCACCTGTGTGATGCCATTTTGGTCCATCCTAGCTATTGTTTGGACTGTCATTTTGCTCCTACTTGCTCCTTGCTTCTGCTTTATGTTTTGGTGTTTTACCCCAGTAGCTACCGTTTTCTTCTCACCTTACTGTCATTTTGTTGTTGTCCACCTTCCTTTAAATTCTCGTTCTTGCATGAAACATGCACAACTTTCTACTTCCTTATTTTTCTAGCTACATGCCATGAGCAGCTTGGATTCTTCTTCTTTGTGTTTTCATTTTTCTTGTCTTCTTCTTGGCTTTTAATTTTCTTCTTCTTGCTTCAAGAAGACAATTAAGTATTAATCTTCAAAAAATGACCTAAACATCGTGCTTTCGACTCACTTTAGCTCCTTTACTTCCGAATTGTGCCTAAAACTGCATACAAGTCAAAGTAAGTACCTTTAACAATTTCATATCATTAAATGCTAAGTGTTATGAAATAATTATATAATCAATTAAGCATATGTCAAGGAGCTATGAGTTGGGAAACATCACTAGTTGGATATTTCATGGAAAAAAGATCCCTTTTCTAGCTATCCAATCATGGGCTTAGAGGCAATGGAAGAACAAAGGCTTGCTAGAGATCTTGCTAACTGAAGATGACAACTTAATGTTTACCTTCAGCATAAAATCTGAAGCCCTACAAAATGTTAAGGAGGGACCATGACATATTTTTTAACCCCCTTATTCTTACAAACATGGCAACTAGCAATGGAGCTAAAAGAAATCAAGTTGAGAAACATCTCTCCGTGGGTGAATATTCACAGCATTCCCCTTGAATACCAGATTATCAAGGGCCTAAGTATGCTAGCGAGCTATCTAGGGAAGCCCTTGTATATGTATGAAAACACAACCATTAGAAGACGTTTTGGTTTTGCTAGAATATGTATCAGTATGGATATTTCGAAGGAACCAAAGGAAAGCATACTAATAATTAGATTAGTAATTGGAAATTCACTTAAGGAAAACGTGCATGTTACTTACTAATAGAGACACCCATTAAGAGCTCAAGGGAAGGAATGGAAAGCGACTGGAAGAATTTTTAAGAAAGGTGATTATCTTGAGCTGATGGGACAGGAGGAAGCTAAAGCTAATACCAGTCCTCTTCCTATTGTTAAAGTCCCTCATTCCCAAGTTGATAAGGAAAGGAGTAGATCAATACACTAATCCAAGGAAATGTTAGAGGGCTTCCAAATTCAAGCTTCAAACTCTACTCCAACTCTAATGCCTATGTAAATGAAGGAAGGACAATAACAAGAAGGAAATATAAAGGAAAATTTTGAGAGGGTGCAAACTGGGAGATCTAATAGGACCAATAAAAAAAGCTCAAAGGTAAAGGCATTTTGAAATGACTCTTATAGTTTAGAATGTGAGGGAACTAAACAGCCGATCTAAGCTTAATGCTTTGAGAGATTTTGTTATAAGTGAGAAGCCTTTGTTATAAGAAAGGTGATTATCTTAAGCTAATGGGGTAGGAGGAAGCTAAAGCTAATGTCAGTCCTCTTCTTATTGTTAAAGTCCCTCATTCCCGAGTTGATAAGGAAAGGAGTAGATGAATACATTAATCTAAGGAAATGTTAGAGAGCTTCCAAATTTAAGTCTCAAACTCTACTCTAACTCCAATGCCTATGTAAATGAAGGAAGGACAATAACAAGAAGGAAATTTAGAGGAAAATTTTGAAAAGGTGCAAACTAGGAGATCTAATAGGAGCAATAAAAAAAAGGTCAAAGGTAAAGACATTCTAAAATGACTCTTATAGTTTAGAATGTCAGTAAACTAAACAACCGATCAAGCTTAATGCTTTAAGAGATTTTGTTATAAGGGATAAGCCTTTGTTATTTTGTTTATCAGAAAATAAAATCAAGAAGGAAAATATGAATAAACTGAATTGTTTAGGATCACATTGGAAATTTCTCTTTAATCACCAACATCATAGTTATGGAAGAATAATCATTTGCTACAATGATGATCTAATGGAAGTGAAGCAACTGGAAGCCAATAAGCAACTTATTCATTCCAACGTGGCTTTTAAGAACTGTACAATTTATGCAACCTTTGTGTATGGTTTCAATACTACATTCCAAAGAAATGACATTTGGAGTTCTTTAAAAAGGATAAAAGGTTATTGTTTAGGACCTTAGCTAATTTGTGGAAATTTTAACATTACTCTCTATAGATTAGAAGTAGATGGAAATTGTAAATTGCTCAATTATAATATGGATCTCTTTGAATGCACTAGAGCGGTGGAATTCACCGATCTTAAATTTGAGGGGCACAACTTTATATAGATCAATAAGTAATCCTCTAAATGGTTTATTTTAAAGAAACTAGACAGGGCTTTAGTGAATGAGGACTGGTAAACTTCATTCACTAAAAGCAAAGCTCTATTTATGGATCCTTGCTTCTTTGATCATACTCCAATCAAGATTCCTAACTTATTCATTAAAGTCAGTGCTAAATCTTCTTTCAAGTTTAATAATTTTCTTATCAACATTGAAGGCTTTTAAGAGGCTATAGATAGAGGATTGGAAGGAGCAGGGTTTGGAATAAAGCAATCAAACATGAATTAAAACTTTTGAATGTCAAAAGATGTCAGAACACCAAAGTGGAGATTGATAAGGTTAGGGAAATACTCTCCTCTATTCAAAACTCAATTACAAACATACCTGGGCACTATGACTTGTTGAATGAGGAGAAAAAAAGCTCTTAAATTCCACCTATAAGTGTTTGACAACCATAACTCCCTGATCCATCAAAGAGCTAGAGTTAATTGGATAAAGGAAGGAGACAAATGTTAAAAAAATTTCTTCAATTCCCTTTCAGTTAGAAGAAATTTTCAGTTAGAAGAAATTATAATGCGTTATGTTCTATAAAGGTTGAGAATGGTGGAGTGGTATGTAAATAAGAGGATCTCATAAGAGAAGCAGTGAAATTATTTAAAAGATTACTGGGATCTGAGAGCATTACAAGCACCACTGTTAAGCTCTAAGGCAATTTATTCTTATCATGATATCTAAAGAAGAAGTAAGGAATTTAATCAGACCATTGAATGATATGGAAATTAAGACAGTGTTATTCAAAATGAATGGAATGAAAGCATCTACATCAGATGGGTTTAATGGAAACTGCTATCACAAATTATGGCTAAATTTGGTAAAATTATAAAGGAAGCGGTGCTTGAATTCTTCAATAAGGGAGTTTTGCTTAAAGAAATCAACAAAACATGCTTATGGTTAGTTCCTAAATTTTCCAATCCAGCTTCCTTTGGTGATTTTAGGCCAATATCTTTTACAAACTTTCTATACAAGATTATAGCAAAGTTGTTGGCTAACATATTGAAATTATTATTGAACTCTATAATCAGTAGAAACCAAGGTGCATATTTTAGCAACAAACATATTGGTGATAATATCTTAACTATGTAGGAGCTTATGAAGGGATATGCAAGGAAAAACTCTCCAAAAAATTGTGTTACTAAGGTGGATCTTCACAAAGTATTTGATAGTGTAAATTGTTCATTCATGTTGTAGACACTTCAAGCTCTGAATTTCCCTTAAAAGTTCATAAATTGGATCAGAGCATGCATTACCTCTCCCTCTTTTGGAATTCTAACTACTGGCACTCCTACAGAAATTTTTAAGTTATCTAAAGGTCTCAGATAGGAGGACCCTCTCTTCCCATACTTATTCATCATATGTATGGAAGTTTTCACCCTCCTGCTAAAACATAATGTCTCAACTGCCTCTTACTTCAATTTTCACTCCAAATGCAAGTTTATTTGTCTAACAAACTTATGTTTTACAGATGATCTCATTTTGCTAAGTAAAGCAAACTTGAACACTATATCCTTATTGATGAATACTCTAAAAAGATTCAATGAGTTATTTGTTCTTGGGATTAATCTCCACAAGAGCCTTTTTATCATATCAGAGAGTGCTTCACATCATTCAAACAATATTACTCGAATAACAGGAATGTCCAAGCACAATTCCCCTCCCTTATATCTGGGACTCCCAATCTCCACCAGAAGACTTAGATATAGGGATTACTTTATACTGATTGAGAAAATTCATAAAAGACTTGGTTATGAATAGAGCTTTAACCTATGGAGGTAAGTTACAACTTTTAAAATATGTTATCTCCTTAATGGATATATACTGGTGTACCTGTATTTCCTTTCAAAATTTCTCATCAAGACTATGGAAAGGCTGATGAAGCAATTTTTATGGGGAAAAGTGGGAGGAGGTGGAGGAGTTGCAAAAGTAAGCTGGAAAAATATATGTAAATCAAGAGAAGAGGGTGAACTAGGTTTGGAGGCTATCAATAGCAACAACAAAATTCTAATGTTAAAAAGGATATAGAGAATCCTAATGGACAAGGAATCATTGTGGATCAAGTGGCTTCATAGCTACATTCTCAAAGGAAATAACATTTGTGCTATGGTCCTCAAAGCCTCTCACTCCTGGTTATTTAACTAGCTTCTAAAGTTAAGGTTCTTAATGGAACCAAATGTAATTTGTAAAGTAGGAAAAGGAAACAATGTTTCTTGATGGTTTGATAATTGGAATCATCAACGAGCTCTCATAAGAATCAACATGCAAGGTTAGCTCTCTCCAAGTTTCCTCAAAAAGCCAAAGTGAAGGTTCTTATTGAAAATGAAAATTGGGCTTCTATAATTGATGAGGAATAAGATAACAATTCATCTTTTAAATCCTAAAAATGAGGACACCTATCATTGGCATAATATACCTATGATTGACTTAACAAATAGGAAGATCAAGGAGCTTATCCATCGGATAGGATCTAAGGTAGAATGGAGCATAATGGTTTGGAATAGAAGTCTCAAGCCAAGTGCTAGCTTTCTGTTGTGATCAGCTATGTTGAACAAGCTCAACACAATTGATAGACTAAATTATCAGCCCTTACTCAAAACCTATGTTTTATATAAGTTAGAGGATAAAACTTAGGAACATCTATTCTTTCAATGTAGAATCTCCAAGAAAATAATGAAAAGGATTACGGAACTATGTCAGATTAATTGACATTATCCAATGGATAAAGAAGAATCCAATACCTATAGAGGATAAGAAAGCCTATTTGGTGGCAATGACTACTTGTTTTTAGAAAATTTGGAAAAAAAGGAACTCCAGGAGATTTACAGGCAAGGAGAAGAACTTAACCACAATGATAGCCTCAACATTAGCAAATATAGGAGAGCAATTTATCATCAACCAATTTGTAAAGAAATGCAGCAGAACACTGTCAATTTCATGAAGAATCTAGAAATTTTACCTTCCAGTTCAATTTAACTTCATTCTCTTAGTAATTTATCAATCCGAAGTGTATAATGGGGGGAGGAGTACAGAGTGCTTGGTGAGGTACTTCTTAAAGTGTGATTCTTTTTAATTCGATTTCATTATTCATTATTCATAATATATCTACAAATTTTACTTTCTAAAAAAAGAATAATAATCTGACAGCAAACTCATTCATAGTTTCACAAAGAACTGCCATCATATTATTACATTAAAGATATAAACGTGAATATGATGTGAAGGTTCAAGATGATAATTCAAAAAGCAGGCAGAAAAGAGCAGCAGATCTACCCAAAAGATCAAAAGAAGATCTCCTTTCGATCCTTGGGGACACGGATGATGAGAAATACCCAATTTACATGACTGGTAAGGAGGACATAAATTTGAAACCTTTTCTCCATCTCAATAATGTTTAACATCTCAGGCAACTTTTCAGGTCCAACACTATGCACCCTATGCACGACAATGATAGATCTGGACAGCCAAACAATGTCAGTAATTGAAGGAAATCCCAAAAATGGAGAATATTCCTATGTCTTTTCCATGTCTTCATAAAACACCGGTTAATAGTGAAAACAACTTGGAATGTGAAGTCTTAAATAGGTTCATAGAGGCCCAAAATGTGGCCATCCAGACAACGCATGGCCACAACCTGATAAAAAAAAAGTAATTTGCATGATATGTTTAGTTTTTATGTATGAAAGATTTTAGGATCTGTATTGGACATTATTCAGAGATGCTTACCTTTCCATGAATTTCATACTTGATGGAAAGATTTTAGGATCTGTATTGGATATTATTCAGAGATGCTTACCTTTCCATGAATTTCATACTTGATGGGGCCATCAAGCTCGTCGCTTAAGGACATTTACTTTGCCACCATACTGTTAATATCATTCACCGTGAAGGATAGCATGGAAGAGTAGCCTTTCTGCAAAACATCTTCACTATAAAACTGGATTAGAAACTCAAACCAAAATTTAAAACTAAAACAGCAGAGACAAAGATTACTTGGGAGATTGCATTAGGGCGAGCTTAAGAGGTCCCAATTGAAGTTACAGCCCAGCGAAGAGAGCACACATTAACGGTAAAATCCAATCCCTACGAGTAGAAACGAGTGGCTGTAGGGACGTTTGTAACGACAATGGAGGCAGAATGTTGATTCAAAGGCTACAACGATGACAATTTCTTACCGCTCGGCATAAGTCCACACGATTTTTCTCCATTTTCTTGGAATTGGTCTCTACCTTGTTTACGTAAGTTACTCTTTTGGCTTTTCATTTTATTAACATGCATTCTTGCGCAAGAATGTAATTTTTTTCTTAAAATTTATATTATCATATTTGATTTTTTTTTATAATTAAGAAAGTAAATATTTTCTTAATTTAAAAAAAGTAGTAATATTTAAAGTCTAAATCTCATTATCCCTTAATATTTAGATTTTTTTTCAAAAATTTAATCTAAAAAATATGCTAACCAATTCAATCATTCATTCTCTCTCAATTCTACGATAATTTTTTTGTAATAATAATAATAATACATATGTTAATAATAAAATTAATAATAATATTAGTGATAAAAATAATAAATTTAGTAATAACAAAATTAAAATAAGTAGAAAACTAATAATACTAAAAATAATAAATTTAATAATAATGCATGTGGAAGAGTTTGTAACGACAACGACGGAGGAAGAATGTTGATTCAAAGGCCACAACGATGCCAATTCCTTACTGCTCGGCCCAAGTCCACACGCTTTTTATGTTTTCTCCATTTTCTTGGAACGAGTGTCTGCCTTGGTTTATGTAAGTTACTCTTTCTGTTTTCCTTAGATAACAGATAATTGTACAATATTAATTATTAATCAAAACATGATCACTATAATTTATTTAGTAATATTTTATTTACTTTTCAAATTTAATTATTTAAATTTTAATACATTAAAAATGCTAAATTTTTATTTTAAATACATATTTTAATAAGTTTTAGTTTATCTTTTTTAGTAAATAATTTTATTCTCAATTTATCTAATAATTAAAAATAAAATATTCTATTTACTTATCCATTATTAATAATTATCATGAATTTATTGTTAACATTTATAACATAAAAATTAAAAGTTAAAATGTACTACCTAATTTATTACAATAGTAAATATGTTTATAAAATTGATTATCATCATCATTAGTATGATAAATTAATTATTAAATATGAAGAAATATTTATATTAATTAAAATTTTATTTGTAATTATAATATAAAATCTGATATAATAAATATAATTTTTATGAAAGAAGAAAATCATAATTTTTATTTTTATAATTAATATTTTATTAATAATCCATATTTATTAATCAATAGTTTATAATAAATAAAATAAAATTAATAACTCTACTTATCAATAAAATTAATTTATCTTTAAGTATTATCTATCTTATTTATTATACTTAGTGATAAAAATTAGATATTTACGATCAAACAATTTAAAAAAATAAAAACATCAATTGAATATTAAAAAATTGGACAAAAGAGTAAATAAACTAATCATGGTTTTTTCTCATTTTAGATATAAATATCTAGGTATTTAGATAGATATAGTTCTATTATTGTTTTTATGGTATTTCTTCTTATATGGAGTTTGTTAGTATTTTTTATGTTTCTCTTTTCTATTACGGAGTATTTCTCTCTTCTATAATGGAGAGTTTCCTTCACCCTTTGATAATTTTGTGTTATTTACCTTAAAAGGATTTTTATACTATATTTTAGGTGCCGAATTATTCTATTGTTATCATGGCGTAAAGTTTTGGTTTCAAACCTTTGGTAAAAAAAATGATAGCTTTCTATAAGAGAAAGACAAACCAAACTTCATATATGGTGTTGTACCATTGCTTTGCATGGTATACATAAGAGTTTTGGTGAGGATTATGAAAGGGGTTGTGTTTCTTCTGCCCTTTCTCACTTGCAATACATCTTGTTACCCAAGTCATATGGGTCTCGCATCACTAGTTTTCTTTGCCCGATCATTGTAACAAGACGATTCACAACATCATATATGTTAAGAAACATTGTTATCTGACTTGTAAGCTCACAAGAAATGTCATATACTCTCACCAATGTGTTGTCAATGCTAATTTATCTTCAATAATCAAGTCATCTACTTCACGATGCTCAGTATTCTTGATTCTAAAGCATAATTACGTTTTTAGTGCTTGTTATGGAATATCTATTTCCATAAGTTTTCTACTTATTTTGGTTTCTTATTTTCTTTAAGTTTCTTACTTGTTCTTAGGTTCCTATTTTCCTTTAGATTTGGATTACTTTGTCAAGCCTATAAATAGGCCTGTGAATCATTATGTTATTCATTTCATCAATAATAATATCATATTTAGTTAGCTTCAAGCTTTCTTTATAGGTGGATTTTTATGTTTCTTTAAATTAAATGTGTTAGTTTTCTTCGTTTCTCATCGCATCAGTTGGTATTAGAATTGGTTGAATCGCTCCCTTTATAGCTAGTGATGGAAATAGAAACACAAATCACAGAACAGATAACCCTAGGTTGGAGTAGTAAAGGGAGACAATAAGGGAGATGGAGCATCAGATTATCTAATAATTGGAGGATTGTTTGAAGACACATTTTAGGGAGATCTTGGAGCGGCTGTGTGTTTGGTTTCTATCATTTTTAATTGCCTTCATATCCTGATTTTGGTTACAAATTCTTGTGATTTGATCCAAATGAGAGATAAATTGAACGAAAATAGTGTGAATTCTTCATGCAGGTATTATATTGTAAATTTTGCATGAAAAATTAAAGTTCACGTCACTTGCATGAAAGGAAAACAAAGAAAAGAATATAGTAATAAGAATGTCACCACCTACATGGTGGTGACTAAGGTGTCACCACAGTGCATAAGGTGGTGACTAATTTGTCACCACTTGTCACCCCCGTGTAAATTCTCAAGCACTCTTTTAATCTGTTTGTTTTATTACGTGACAAATAGAAAGGTTGGGAGGGTGGCGGCGACATCATTCACTCTTCATTCTTCACTCAACATACTAGAGACACTTTATGAGAGAGAAAATAAAGAGAAAGAAGGGAAGAAGAGAAGAGAACAGAGAGAGTCGGTGAAGAAGAAAGAAACATGGTAGAGAGTTGGAAGTAGAACCAAACCTTCTACCATCTGGTGAGAATGAGCTGAAGTAAAAGGAGAGAGCCAATGCGGGAAGCTTGAGAGGGGAAGGAGGCCACTACACCTCATTCACACAATCTTTGTTTGCTTGCTCTGTTATTCATCTGTTGCAGTGTTTCTTGTTTATTTACTGAACTTACTACTTTGTTAGCTTAACCGACTGTTACTTTGTTATCTTTTCATAGTTCATTTAGTATTCACTATTTTATTGCTTTAATACTTATGTTGATAGTAACTTGGGACTGAAGTGTATGGATATGATGAATGGTGTTTATGCTATGATGGGCTGATCTTTTTTTCTTGAGAATTAATGTAGCTATTTTAGTTGGCTATGCATGATTGAATTATGAATTTGTTATTTTATTTATTTCTGTGGTTTTTCAGCTGAATGGATGTAATAGAATGACCAAACTTTGCATCATTAAATGAAGGACCGAGAGGAGAAATTTAATACAGATCAAGAAACTATGGACGCTTAGGTTAAAAACTAGAAATATATTAACTTAAGTGGTGTTAAGAACTAGAAATATATTAACTTAAGTGGCAATTAGTAGTCGAGTTTCTATAATTAATTCGGATAATAACTTGTTGAATATGAAAGTTATATTAGTTCATTATTTGAGTTGATTTAGAATCTTATTGTTAATTTTAATAAGACAACTATCCAATCATTTCCCTTAATCATGCATATGGGATGAAATTAGTGAAACTAATTCTCAAAAGTCTTCCATTTCAATTAATATATTCGTCTCTGCTTCTGGTTGAATCATTTACGTTTCAAACTAAATTGTGATTTTCCTTATAGCTTTAACTCAACAAATCGGGATAGAATGTTTAAGATTGCATATGTTTTTATTTCTGCTTTTATTCAAAGTTAATTTAAGTGGACGAATTTCACCTCCGTGGGAGACGACCCTGGGTAATTGATAGTTGTCAATTGCATTATGTTTTGGGGTCTAATTTGTGATATATTTAGTGTGAAATTGAGTGTTGAGGGTTGAGTGTGTGTTTAGTGTGTTAATTGTGTTAGTTTATGAGTTTTAAGTGTTTTTATGGGTTAGTACGATTCTTTGAGCTTAATTGTTATGTTTTTTAGGTACCTTAATGGGTTTGTTAGTGTTTCAGCTTTCAGGCCAAAGACAACGTATGAATATGGCACAGTAGGCCACCATCGTGACAGACAAGGACGAGATAGAACAGCCAGGCCACTATCGTGCACATGGAGGCATGGTCATGATAGAAAGCTTACATCTAGGCCCCAATCGTGCACATGGGGCTATGATCATGACAGGGCCTGTGTCAGGTTGATAGAAAAACTCAAGTTTTGCATGATTTTTTAGACCGTTCAATCCCGACTTTGACCTAGAGCCTCAAAAGTATAAATAGAATATTACAAGTTAAAGGTAGTAGTCTTTGGAGAGCCTAGAGAGTCATGCAAGAGAGCTTTGATTCAGCTAATTCCGAGAGAAAACCTAAAGAGAAATCAAAAGATTGAGGAAGGAGATGAAGGAAGATAGACACAGAGATGAGCTAGGCATGACATACTTCTCAGAACAGGTGGTCTCCCACTATCGCCGCCTCCCTCACTCCGTTCCTGACATATTTTTCATTTATTTCAGTTTTATTCATGTATCGGATTGAAATAGGTATTGAGAATCATTTATGTTAAATGTTGAGTTTATGTTGATACTCACCTTTGGATCTTGATTTTTGAGATTAATAAAAATCAATTGATTGTGTTTGTATCGATTTAATTATGGTTTCAATTCTGCTCTTAATAACTTGGCAATAAATTGAGAGGGTGAGCCAGGTATAAATAATCAATTTGGGCTAACGAGAGTTAGGTGAATTGATAGCTTATGAATTGAATCAAACTGGTAGAATTGTGTAATGAGAGATCGAGCATAGGTTCCTGATAGGTTAGTAGACAACTTAGAACTAATTTAAGTTTTGGGCTAATTGCGAATTGAGAGATCGCAATTCCATAATTTAAATTAAAGATCATCAATTAGGGTTAAGATTATAACTCGAGAGAGAGTAATTCTCACCCTAGGACTGTCTAGACCTGTTAAGTTAGTGATTGCATAACTGGTTAGGTTTCCATTAATTTCGAATCAAAATCCTCTTTCTCTTACTTGGTGATTTCTATGTTAATTTCGGATTGAGTTGTGTGATTGCTATTTTGTTTACATTTTGACACTTTAATTTCTCATAATTGATTGTTGATTGATTTAATTTCTGCATTAATTATTTGTTTAGAATTATTATAGTTTAAGACGACCTTAGATTTTAGGGCTAGATTAGGCTTTCTCATGGGATCGACACCTGGGGTACTACGCGAATGACCCGTGCGCTTGTGGAATTTACCAAGGTTATAAATAGTAAAACTTAGTGCGTGTAACCTCGCGAACAAGTTTTTGGCACCGTTGCTAGGGAAGACAATTTAGTTCTATATTTTAAGGCATTAGAGTAGTTTAATTTTTGTTTTAGTTTCTTTCATTTATTTTTAGGAAGTGTGCTCTTGCATGAACATAAGAGTCACGAGAGGTTTGAGTCATACAGTGGAGACATTAGATCTAGATATAACAAGATTAGAACGAACCCTTAGGAAAGCTCAACGAGAGAAAGACGAAGAGAAAGAAAAGTCGACAATGGTTGAGGAATTTCAGAGGAACATGGATTAGGAAGCGAACCCTGGATGACAACAACGGACTCTCATGGACTTTACGAGGCCAGGGTTTAACCCATCAAACCACAGAGTGGCTAGGCCGCCTGTTTAAGTGGCCTCATTCAAAATTAAGTTAACCCTCCTGAACATGCTTCTGCAGAATATCCACTTTTACATATTGGTGAATGTGGATCCTGACATGCACATCATGAATTTCCTTGAGATCTATGATACTTTCTTATATCACCAGATGTCAGAGGACGCTGTTAGGATTAGGCTATTCCCTTTCACAATTAGAGATAGAGTGAAGGCTTGGTATCATTCACTGAGCCCGGCCAACATCATGACATGGGAGCAGTTTATGCATGGTTTTCTAGACAAGTACTTCCCATTGACGAAAGCCACAAAGATTATGAAGGAAATCATCAATTTCCAATAAGATGATAGGGAGTTAATTTATAAAGCGTGAGAGCGATATAAAGACCTGCAGAGGAAGTACCCACAACATAAGGAGTTCCTTCTGCAGACTCTTTACAATGAAGTGAACCCACCAACTAGAGGCACCATAGATGTAATATTAAAAGGATCCTTAATGCAGAAGATGGTCGATGAAGCAGAGGAGTTGATCGAGGAGATGGCCAGTAATAGCTGCCTATGGACGAGTGAGCAAGGTAGGCAGTCTCTGACTTTTCAGTCGATCAAATGACAAAGATGTAAGCAAAGATCGACAATTTGACACAACAATTAAACAACATGAAGGCATCATCCTCAACCCAAGTTAAAGCTGTACAATTGAAGTGAGAGCTTTGTGGTCAAAAAAATCATGACACTGTGGACTGTTACTTAATGAGAGAGGACAACTAGGAGCAAGTAAACTATATAGGAGTGCAGTTTGGATGAGAAGGGGAAAACAATGCCTATTCCAACACTTACAACCCCAGGTGGAAGAATCATCCTAGCTTTTCTTGGTTAAATAACAACAGTGGAGGACAGTTCAGGTCTCAGGGGCAATCGAGCTTCTAACAAGATAAAGCAAGCTCAATGGATTCAAAGTTGTACAGAATTTTGGATAAGATTGAAGGCATGGAGGAGCCACATAGGAGGCTTTAGAGCAAATTTGAGTAAGTAACGAAGAATCATGCCTTGTCTATACATAATTTAGAAGTCCAAGTGGGACAGTTAGCAAAAACCATGTCGACTCAGAATGCTGGAACTCTTCCAAGTAACATCGAGTCAAATCCAAAGGAATATGTTATAGTGATAAGTCAGACCTAGGATGAGGAACTAGGAAAGATAGAAGATGAAGAAGAAAATCAAGTGGTTAAAGAAGACCTTTCGACTAAGCCCTTAGTTGAATCTCTCAATACAACTCGACATGTATTTCCATTCCCTATTACGCAGTAGCGGGAGTTATATGCAAATAGGGAAGCCAAAAAATTACGGAAGATTGAGCTAAACAAGGTCGAGCAAGTGTCGAAACAAATACAGACGAAGTTGAAATTACAAGAGTCCGTCACGAAGAAGGGGAAGGAGCGAACACTAGAAGATGACCCCAATATAGCTAAGAAGAAAGAAGACCCTGGGGACTTTTTCATCTCCTGTAGTATCAACAGGATTATCATAGATGAGGCATTTGTAGATTTAAGCATAAGTATAAATACGATGCCCTACACCTTCAATCTAAAATTAGAGTCAAGAGAGTTAGTGCCCACTCAGTTTTTGGTTAAGACGGCTGATAGAACATCACATAGACTGATAGGAACTATACAAGATGTGCCGGTAAAGGTTGGTAAATTCATCTTTCCTACAGACTTTTATATTTGGACATTAGTGAAGATGGGGACACCCCGATAATTCTTGGATGCCCGTTCTTGGCCACTGCATGCTCAATTATTGATGTTGATGGGGGCGAATTAACTTTGCGAATAGGGAAGGAGAAATTGACATTTAAGGTGACTACAAGAGAGTACGAACCTCCTTCACCATCTCAAAGAACCCGAACCTCAAGGTGAATAGGAGGACATAGAAGATCCTGGGAATGCTTTCAGGAAGAAGCGCTAGCAAAGGAAAAGGCGAGGAAAGGAAAATTGTAAGGATGGTGGTAACTTCAGTATGGTAGCTAAAGTTCAAACGTTGAGATTAATGAAGATAATACCATCAAACCATTCATTCCAACCATCGTAAGCTTAACGGAGTGTCAAGCTACTAACGTTAAAAGAAGCGTTGTATAGGAGGCAATCTATGGAAAAGCAGTTCCTTGTTAATTTTATTCGAACGTTTGAAATTTTATAGTTAAGATTAGTTTGTTTTTGAATAAAAGCGAAAAAGGAGTAGGAATTTGGAATTATGTGGATGATCCTGCAAGCATGAAAGGAGAGATGAAAACAAGGGTAAAAAAAGAATCAAGTAATGGAAGTGAAAAGAGTGGAGAAAGAACAAAAAGGAACAAATTAGGATGGGAGCCACGATCATGGCCTGCGAATGAGCATGCACAACGTGGTAAGCTGCATGCCATGATTATTACCTGCGACTATTCAAAAAGGAAAGGGTGTGAAATTTTTAAACCAACTTTACCATTTTATCCTTTTTACCACCTATATATTCAGTACTAACTTTACTTTCACTTTCACTTTCACTTTCATTTTCATTTTATCTCTCTAGAATTCAAGCATTCAAACACTCCTACACCTCTTTAGAATTTTTCAACCTCTAAAATTTTTCCAATTTCTACCAAAATCATGCCACACACTAAGCAATCAGAGCGTCGGGAACCATATGGACAACAATAAGTTACGAGTCGAGAATGTAGAAACCAAGCAGTGAATTTCGGAGCACTTTTTCCAATTTACATGGAGGAGGAAGGTACTCATTTTCGTTCCTTTCACTCTAGACAAATTATAGTTCCCAAATATTTTGACTTTGACATACTAGATAGGCTAAAATTGTGTGAACAGGTAGAAAACCTAGCTGAGAGGATCTACTGGGCTCAATTTATTTGATTTCAATTCCTTGTTTATGAGGAGCTTACACTAGAATTTTTCACAACCCTAACCTTTAACCTCAAGAAAATAAAAGAAATGTGGTTTAGATTGGGAGGACGAGCATTTGAACTGAATTTTGAAATCATGTGCGAATTGTGTGGATTCCCTGAATCCACCATCATCGATCAATATGATGACTTCTATCCTTCTCAATATTAGCATGAGCTTACTGGAGTTGAGTGATTTTATGCAAAGAATGCTCACAATAACATCATATGGTCCCATGAACACTTGCTGCTGCACAAATTCTGGTCTTTGACAAGACCGAAACTAACAAGTGTTCTACCAAAGAACTTTTTATACTGTGGTGCATGGACCATAGTATTCCAGTATGCACATCCACCCATGTCCTGAATACCCTTGATGTGACTCCACACAAGCGTAGAACCATCTCAGAATAGGCTACATAGTGTCTTTCATTGCAGAACATTTTGGTGTGAAAATGAGGGAATTAACAGTTCACCTACCTGACTTCCTCAATCACCATCACTTATTCCAGGTTGAGATCATCCATTCCATAAATATGACATTGAGGGACATCAGCCAAAAGACATATATTTGGATCAGGGCGGGTCAGGTGAACTCAAGCTTGGTACTACCTCAGTAGGCACAAAAAGAATCCACTAGTGAAGAAGTCGAGGAAGAAGAGGAAGAAGAATAAGGTTGGCAGAAGGTTTTGGATGCCATTATAGAGACCAACAAGACATTTGCAGAGATGGCGTGAACAAAATGACGCCAGAGCCAGGATATCCGACGGATCCATCAGTATTTCAAGTCTCAAGGCGTTCAATTACTGCCTTTGACACCATCACCATCTCTATCTCCTTAGGATTTATACCTAACCCAATTTTTCTTTTCCTATTTTGTTTTCTGTTTATTTTTATTTTTATTTGTTTACTGTCACTTTAATATCTATTTTGTCTTTACTTGTCTTATGTGTTGTGTGCATCCTTCTCATAATGAGGACAATGTGTTGTTCAAGTATAGGGAGGGATTATGTTTTTTTGCTTTTAAATGTGATTTTCCATATTGTATGATAATTTTTAGGTTGCATTGTGCAAACTGTTTGAATATGTCAATGTCTTAGATGAGTGAAATTTGTTTAATTTTAAACACAGCCTAGTAGGTTGTCAATGATCATTAGCTAGCAAAATTAGTGAATTAGGGTTTTTGAATAAATATATAGCTTAATTATGACTTAGTATAAATTTAGCACCCTCTAGGTTGTCACATTCATTCATAATTTGAGGCCCTTCAACTTAAGTAGTTTAACAAGTATTTTTCATGAAAAATGAATAGCTAAAAACAACAAGGTAAGAAATAAAAAAAGTGTTTTGTTAGTAAATTATTATTCCGCTGACCTTTGGGTTATAAACAGAGCTAGTAGCCAGTTGAAAACATGATAATAACTGAGTAATCGGATCGACACACATCACAAACGTGTGCCTTCGCGTTAAAAGGCTATAATGACATTTCAATGAAGCTATTAATAAATGGCTTAGTCGAGTAACCGGATCGACATTCATCACCAATGTTTTCCTCCGAGTAAAAGAATAAGTTTGTGTTTAAAAATATTAAAAAAAGGGTGTGTTACTAATAAAAACCTACTGGACTTATAATAAGCTTGAATTTTCATGAAAATGTACTTAGAAACAATTACAAATTCTAAAGGACCAAAGAATTATTAATTTGTGTGTACAATTGAAAAGGGTGATTGAATTAGCACTTAGCTCCCGATTAACCCGTATATTTAGTTCAAAGCCCTTAGACATAGATTCTATCAGTTAATGATTAGTTATCACTTGTCAGATTGTGTTCAAGACTAAACTTATTTTATAAAGTTGAAGTCATTGTCTCATTTTTGCATTGTGTGCTTTGTATGTTTGCTTAATGACAATAAAACATTTAAGTGTGAGGATGTTGATAGTTGTCAATTACATTGTGTTTTAGGGTTTAATTTGTGATGTATTTAGTGTGAAATTGAGTGTTGAGTGTGTTACTTCTGTTAGTTTATGTGTTTAAGTGTTTTTATAGGTTAGTATGAGTCTTTGAGCTTAATTGTTTTATTTTTGAGGTACCTTGATGGGTTTGTTAATGTTTCAAGGTAAATAGTGAAGAACGGAGGAGAATCGAGGAGCTTTTGGCCTAAAGACATAGTCAACGATCTTGGCACAGCAGGCCACGATCGTGACAGACAAGGACGAGTCAGAGAAGCCAGGCTACGATCATGCACATGGGGGCATGGTTGTGATAGAGAGCTTACATCCAGACCACGATCATGAACATGGGGTCACGATCGTGACAGAAAGGTTAAGGCGCTGGCCACAATCGTCGCAGGCAAGGCCACGATCGTGACCTGCATTGGACTGATAGAAAAACTCAAGTTTCATAAGATTTTTGGACCGTTCAACCCCGAATTTGACCTAGAGCCTTAAAATTATAAATAGAACATTACAATTTAGAGGTAGCAGTCTTTGGAGAGCTTAGAGAGTCGTGCAAGAGAGCTTTGATTCAGTCAATTCTGAGAGAAAACCTAGAGAGAAATCAAGAGATTGAGGAAGGAGTCGAAGGAAGAGAGACACGGAGACGAGCTAGACGTGACTTACTTCCCGGAATAGGTGATTTCCTACTGTTGTTGCCTCCTCGACTCCGTTTCTGACGTATTTTTCATTTATTTCAATTTTATTCATGTATAGGATTGAAATAGGTGTTGAGAATCATTTTTTTTAATGTTGAGTTTATGTTCATACTAACCTTTGGATCTTGATTTTTGAGATTAATAAAAATCGATTGATTATGTTTTTATTGATTTAATTGTGATTTCAATTCTGCTCTTAATAACTTGACAATAAACTGAGAGGGTAAACCGGGTGAAAATAATCAATTTGGGATAACAAGAGTTTGGAATAACAAGGGTTAGGTGAATTGATAGGTTAAGAATTGAATTAAACCATTGGAATTGTGTAACGAGAGACCGAGCGTAGGTTCCCAGTAGGTTAATAGATAACTTAGAACTAATTTAGATTTTGGGCCAATTGCGAATCGAGAGATTGAAATTCTATAATTTAAATTAGAGATCATCAATTAGGGTTAAGAATTATAACTCGAGAGTGAGTAATTCACCATAGGACCTTCTAGACCTATTAAGTCAGTGATTGCATAATTGGTTAGATTTCCATTAATTTCGAATCAAAATCCCCTTTTTGTCACTTGGTGACTTCTAGGTTAGTTTCAGTTTGGGTTATGTGATTGTTATTTTGTTTACACTTTGGCACTTTAATTTCTCATGATTGATTGTTGATAGATTTAAGTTCTACGTTAGTTATTTGTTTAGAATTACTGTAGTTTAGGACGATCTTATATTTTAGGACTAGATTAGGCTTCCTCATGGGATCAACACCTTAGGTACCACTCGAACGACCTATGTGCTTGCGAAATTTACCAAGGTTATAAATAGTAAAACTTAGCACGTGTAACCTTGCGAATAGTAATCACTGCAACTACCTGATATACTTACGAGTAAGATAGCCCAGGTATTTTTAGAACTTATTTGGGCATAACAAGTTTATGATGCCATTTTTAGGGAGGTATTTAACGTTTAAACTTGAATTAATTTTGATTGTTTTTATTTACTAAAATGATTTTAATTGTGTTTGTTTGTTCGTGCATACATCTTTTATTGTGTTATTTTGTTTGTTTAGCTTTTGTTATTAATTGATTGTGTTGTGTGTGCTTGTTTAATTTTTGTTTATTAATTTAACACTGCTTTTAGTTAGTTTAAGCTAGGTAGGAGAACTTTAGGAAGTGAATTTATTTAGTTTATGCTACGAAGGAGATCTTTAGGTACCGTCCCTTTGTTGATAATATACATCGTATACGACGATTTCAAAAGGTATTTGAAGATGATCGCGAGGAACCCAAAAGTGAAGATCAAATTAATAACCAAAAGATGGGTGAAAGGCAATTAGTAATGAAGGAGTATGCTAGACTGGTGATTGGTACTGTCACTTCATGCATACGTTTGGGAGAGGCAACTAGAACTATTAATTAAAGAGCATCCATTATAACATGTTGCCATCGTTCTATAGGGTTCTTGATGAAGACCCATTAAACTTCCTTCTGGAATTCTACACTACTCTCTAAACCTTTCCGTTGGATGGATTAAATGAAGATCAACTTAAAATGATATGCTTCCCATACATATTGAAGGATCAAGCTAAAGCATGGTTGATGACCCTTCCTTCCGAGTCTTTGACTATATGGGAGGAGATATATGACAAATTCATGGGGAAATTATATTCCCATTAAAAGACCTCTGAGTTGCACATCAAGATAGCTACCTTCACTTAGATGGAGGGAAAGCCATTCCAGGAGGTATGGGAGTGCTTCAAAATTTTACTAATCTAATGTCTACAACATCATTTCCTGTTTCGTATGCTAAACCAATTCTTTTATGATGGGTTAATGCAATAGTGACAGTACACAGTAGACAATGCAATAGGAGGAGTTGTAAGAGAGAGGATGACTGAGGAAATGTATGAAATCTTTAAAATGTTTGGGGCTAATTCTCAATAAAAGAGCATTAGGGGAAGAAGAGATGAAGTTTATGAAGTGATCTCAAATCAAGAATTGGCTATGCAATTAGCTAAGTTCATAAGGCATATGAAGATGCTAACTACAAGGCTACCCCAAAGCGTTCCAAATTAAAAGGCATGTGGTATCTATAGAACTTATGGTCATGGAGTTAATGTTTGTTTGTATTCTTATAAGCCTTTTACAGAAGGGGAAAAGCAAGTTAACTCACTTAAAGGTTGTCAACCAAGGGAGCGAAATGATCTATACTCAAACACCTATAACCTTGGTTAGAGAAACCACCCTAATTTCTTTTAGAAGACCAACAATCCATTGATGCAACCCCAACCATAATATCAGAATTTTTAAATGCTGAACTTTTTCTAAGGGAAATTCTCAAATGATAACATATCGAGAAATCCTTCTTTAGAGGAAAGCTTGAATGCATTCATTTAGGTCACAACTCAAAATCAAGAAACGAACAACAAGAGATTGGACTCCTTAGAAGCATCTATAAAGAGGAATGAGATTTAAGTAGGGTAACTTACTACTCAAATGAATAAATATCAAGAGAGAAAGTTTCCTAGTCAACCCGAGCAAGCCCAAGCAATCACAGTTTTGAGAAGTGGTAAAGTGATTGACAATCATGATGAGTTTCCTTCTGAGTTGTCTGATGCTGATAATCAAGAGAAGGTGAGCCTCACCAAAGAAGAAGATGAGCAAAAAGAAATGGGAGAAACTCTTTAAGTCACATTCAAAAGGGTAAAAATTTTAAGCATGATACTAAGGATAATGAAGGACAATAACTTCACAAGTCAATGGATCCTTATCAACCACTAATTCCATATCCAATCCACCTTAAGGATTCAAAAGAAGATGAGCAGTTTTCCTATCTATATGGCATGCTTTCTAAGGTCAATGTTAATCGGCCCTTGTTAGATGTGATCAGGAACATTCTGAATTATTTGAAGTTCCTCAAGGAACTAAGTAGCAAGAAACAAAAGTTTGAGAATAATAAAAAGGTGCTGGTTTCGAAAGTGGCAAGTGCAATTCCACAGCAACATTTTCCCAATCTGAAAGACCTAAGACGTTTTATCGTGACAGTATCAACGGGTAATGGGGATGAGGTTAAAGGTATGCTTGATCTTGGACCAAGTATTGTTAGAGAAGTGCTCTAAAGGCAATCGCCTCTAACACTTATTGAACAAATCTTTATGACTAATAAAAAGGCATTTTTGTTAATTTGATGTTCATGTTCTTTATAAATTTATAATGATATTAAATCGAATTAATGAAGTCCTTGATACATTACATAACATGAAGGAAATCATGATGAGATCACGATAATAAGATTCCTATCATGTGTAATTATATTGGTATCCAAATTATTCCTAGTTATAGGATTAATGAGATGGGACATTAATAATCCGAATAGACTAGCACATATTATACTCCTTGATTGGTTTAAGTAGTGAATCTCATAAGATGTAAGCATGAGTTATTTAGAGTTAACATATGGATGCTTACTAAGAGTAGTAAGTATATTGGATGACCTTCTATGAGACAATCATATGGATAATCTATTTTAGTATTAATGATAGTCTCATCATAGCAATGGTGAAAATATCCTTAGACTTGAAGTGCTGAAGGATATCTTGGATACAGATCCTATACTTTGACTCCATTCCTCATTGCCTCTCAGAGGTTGCTTAGAGGGTGGTGATTGTGTACAACTTGAGGTATTCGAAGGTAATTGAGTAGCCAATAAAGGATTCACCATTCATGATAAAAGGAGATGATACCCATGGCCTCTTATCTAGATCATTACTCAGGAATCTCTAGCCCAAGTGAAAATTTCATGAAGATAGTCTTCAGTGACATATCTAATTAAGTAATGAGCCTCAGGGACAAGAACTAACATCACTTGGGCTAGGTGTGACGTAGTTAGACTAGTGGGAGTTGACACTTCAACCATACTCTGAACCAAGTGGGGTATAGATAGTGAAAGGACGAATTGCACGGGAACATTGTCTATGGAAGGGGTTCGTAATCAAACCACTAACTTTCTAGTCAATTGAGGGTCTAATGTATTGCTAGATACCACTCATGACTTGATTGAATTAAGTGTTAATTCAAGTGGCCAATATAATCAGGAGCCTAATGGATCATACGCATTGGAGATGCGAAAAATGAGTTAAATGGTTTTGGATGGAGATCCAAGATATGAGAGATGCATGACTAAGCTACACAAGTATGGTAGTTTAGGGTCATTTTATTGTAAATCATATGACACATCTGAATCTTGCTTATTAAGCATGATGACAAAATTACCCTTTAAAAAAGGGGTGAACATTTTCATGCATACTAAGTGGGATCAATGGCCATTTAATATGAAAAAATATTAAGTGGGATCAATGGCCATTTAATTCCCATTAACTCTCTCCATTAATGTTAGGGGTCAGAGGAAGGCCAAAGGGTGTATAAACACCAATTTTTGTGCAAGTTTTGTGTGACTTTTGATCAAGTGTTTATCATATTCTCTTATTCTCTACAAACATTATCTTAGGAACACAAATCAAAAACTAACACTTTTATTGTGTTTTTCCATTTCCTTAGAGGTTTCTTTCTTCTATCTTTATGTAGACTACATTAGAGATGATCTAGCTTGGTTGTTGTGGTTTACAAAACTCGATGTGGTGAAGAGATTAAAGAATGAAAGAGATCATCGGGAAAGGTACACATCTTATTCATGTTTTGATTTACTACATCTATTGGCACATGTTTGATTCTATATTTTCTAGGTTTCATTTTATTTTTTGTTGTGTATGTTCTGATTTTTGATGTATGTGATACATAATCAAAACCCTACAATGGTATTAGAGCAAGGTTTGTGCCTATTAGAAGTAGTTTCATTACATATGAAATAGGATTGCATGGTTATGACAACTTAGGATCTGTTGTGTAAAATGTGAAATTAAATTGTAAAACATTGTTTTCATGATTTTCTTTCACTGATCTGCTCATGAGATGTTTTTAGTGATTGAACATTAATTTTTGAGTCCTACTTAACATACATTTACACACAGTCTAACACTATCTCTCTTTGGCATTTAGGTTGCCAGAATCGACAATAAGAAAACTGGTGTGAACTTACGCTCACTGATGGAAGTAAACAAGTTGTTGGACTAAATTTCTTAGACTAGCTTAGGTGACAGCATGTGTCGAGTGCACTACAAAATTTACCTGAATCTGCACTCTAAATTTTATAGTTAGGGTGAGTCAGGATCGAATCCACAGGGAATGTTTGGCTAATTTCTGTAACAAAATTAACTGATGCTAGGAAAATATAACCAAAAGGCCGGTTTTTGGATTTTAATCAATTTAGAAATAAAATCAAATTAAACTATCAAAAACAAATTAAAGAAAGTAGACAAAAATGATTAAAGTTTCGAATATGGTTAAGGTCTAGTTCTAGGTTCAATCTCGACCTAAACATAATCAAGCACATTTCACCATCCTAACGTCTTTACAACTCTCTTTGGACTATTCATCTGAGACTAATAGAATGCTTTGCTAATCCCGATTTTTCCTTAGGTTGTGTATAATCAAGATACGATCATTAATTAAACCTAACTACTGAATAACCTAGGATACGATCTCTAGATTTAATTTGGCAACCACATTATGAAGGGGAAAATGATCAATAAAGGCAGTAACCTCATACACTGGAGTTATCTAACCTAAGTTATGTTGTTCCTAATGATATGGGATCATTAGATACTGTTAACAAACATTAAAAGTAATATTACGAATTAAAATCTATGTAATAACAATAGGTTCGAAATAAAACAATCAAAATAATGTATTAAGATCATTCATCCCAAAACCCGATCAAATCAATATAAATAACATAACAATTTGAACAGAAATTGCACGTTAATATAACAAAATGGCTTAACCGTGACTCGACGTTGACTTTCCCATAGAACTTGCTTGGAAGCTTAGCCCTCCATCTTCATCCTCAAGCTCTCACCATCGGCTTTAACCTCCATTGCCACTGTTGGAACTGAAAAATGATGAAAGAATGAAGAATGAAGAGAAACAATGCTTGCAGCTCTCTCTAAATGACCTCTTCTCCTTTTGTGTCATCACACTCTTTCCTTATATAGTAAAAAATTAGGTTAAAAAATCAAGACACTTGGTCATAAAAATGGATAATTGGTATTCTCAACCTCATGAGTGGCCTCTCATAGGCATGAGAAGTCCTCACAAGTGTAACTTAACAAGTCACACTCCTAGCTTTTCTCACGCCGTGAGAAGCATTCAACCCTTTACATCCATTTTTGTCTCTTTATTCTAGCTACAACTATCCACCTTTGTCTTCTTCTGCATTAAACATTGGTGGATTAAAAGGACAGTTGGATGGAAACATGAGAAACCCTGAGAAACAACTAGAAGATGGCTTCACTGTGAGAAGCACTTGGTCACCTTGCACGGGAGCTATTGTGTGCATGCATGGACGATCATATGAGAAGCAGCTAGCTGGGTATAAGCATGAAACTTCACTTGAAATTCTTTGTCCCTTCTTTCAATCCTCTTCTTGTTCTTGGTCCACGAATCAATAGATCATAGACATTGAGAAGATGCCTTAAATAAACATACTTTCGGGCCACTTTAGTTGCTTTACTTCCAAAATGTGCCTATAATCAAATATGAGTTAAAGTGAGTATCCTAAGCATTTCTAAGCATTAAAGTGTAGCATATCAAATGAATCAAAATTTAAACACATATCAAGTCCCCCCACACTTAGCCTTTGACCATCCTCGGGCAAATCGTCAAAATCAAAATCACAAACTAAAACTTTTATTCATTTTCCATATTTCCTAATAATAGATATCCATAAGTAAAGATGAATGACTTTCAAAACCTAAAGCAATAACTTAACATTCAAAGCTTCTACTCATGATCAATCAACATTCATTACCCTTAGAAACTAAGTGATCTAGAGGTAGAATTAGACAAAAGGTTTTTAAACATGATATTTCCATGAGTATACTCAAACACCATTCATAATCACAATAGTCCATAACTTTGTATATCATTTAATTTCTGCACCACTAAAAGCCACATGTATAATCATGAATCAAAGGACCTTTCTAGGATTGTAATATGGGTAAGGGTAAGATGGGATGTATTTTAGGTAATGTAGCATAAAAGCCATCAAGCTAGTGAGCAAAAGTAACACTCAATGAGACATCAAATGCACAGGTTAAAATTCATTCAAAACTGGGTATCGTTAGCCATGAAGAATGCAACAACTTTGTTTCATAACTCAATTAAGCTCTAACACCATAAGCCATATTAACATAACACAAAAAGTGCTCCATTTAAAACAACATCCATCAAAATTTGCTAGCATGTCGTAACAATAGTCAAAATAAACTAGACTACTACTATAGCAGTGATGAGTCTAAGTTGATCCCATAGAGAGTGTGTGTAAAGTTTATGAAATGAAATTAATCAGTGTTTAGGTTTTTCTGGGGGGGTTTGTTTTAGAAATAAGAAAATAAAATAAAACTAAAATAACTAACAAAAGCAATTTGATCCAATGTCGGCCTACATCCTAATTAAAATTTTTTCAATGATTTGTTGTTCTCAAACCTCTCATAAAAACCATTAATTGTGATTTAATAATTAACCCAAGTTTTTCCTTAGGTAGTATTTAATTAAGATACGATCGTTAATTAAACCTAACTACCAAATAACTTAGGATATGATCTCTATATTCAAATGGGCAGTATCATTACAAGTTAGGAAATCGATTAATCAAGGAAACAACCACATACGATGTGCCATTTAAGGTAGATTATGTTATCTCTAGTAATTAGAATCATTAGTCACTACACATGAATTTCAAATATAACAATTACGGATTATATCAAAATTATAGCAATGGGTTTGTAGATAAACAATATAATGAATGCATTCAAATCATCTTTTCATAATACCTAATGGATTCATACATAAATAATCAAACAATAATGAGTCATCTTTTCATAATACCCAATGGGTTCATACATAAATAATCAAACAATAATGATAATATGATTATCTATACACAAAACTCAAATCAATTAATATAGGATAACACAATCAATTTCTAAAGAGAGAAAGAAACAATAAAAATAGTGAAATACACTTAACCCAGGTCGTCGGTATCAATGTGACATATATGTAATCGTTGATATATTTAATCCTTTACACTTAGCAATTAATGACATAAAATGGCTTAAGATACTTACTTTCATTTATGATTTTAGGTACAATTTAGAAGCAAAGAAATTAAAGCGAGTCAAAAGCATTACATTTGGGTCATTTTCTACAGAATAATTTTTACTTGTCTTCATGGAGTAAGAAGAAGAAAATTAAAAGACAAAGAAACATATCAAAATACAAAGAAGAAGAATGCTTTCTATAAAAAAACACAACCAAGGCAGAAATGACAGCATATTGAGGAGCAACTGATAACAAAACACAGCTGGAAAAAAGTTACGCTTGTGTGGTATTAAACGCAACATACAAGCATTGAACGTAAATCGCAAATTGAACGCAAGCATATGCATATGCTGCATATGCATATGCTGCATATGCATATGCTGCATTTAACGCAACACACGCATGCGTTTAAGGGAAAAACACATAAGAGGGAAGCAGTTGAGGGTTTTGGAGGAGGGACTTAATTCGTCCCACCAGTTACAGAATGCTACAATAAAAATAGTGAGAGGAGAGTTGTGCCGGTCAATTTTGGAGCTGTTGTTAGGGAGTGTGGTGTTTAGTTTTTGTTTGTGATTTTAATTGGTGTTTTGTTTATATTTGTTTGTAATTAATTTCTTTTCAATTATTTTGTGATTATTTCATATTCCATTCTTTATTCTATTTCGTGTTTGTGATTTATTAAAAAAATCGATACGGATAGAAGTAATGTTTTCTTTAATTCATATTCTTAATCCTATAACAATGTTTGGACTAATCAACCTAACTTTTGTTATGGATTGGATAATCATCAGAATTACTTCCATAACAGGTTTTAGGATGCACAAAAATTCTCATACAGATCAGAAGCTTCCTATCACGACCTCGGTCCATCTTTAGAAGAGTTGATTGATATAATGAATGCTAATACTTTGCAATTGTGGCATAATACTCTACAATTCCAGTATGACAGAGGGCAATTTTCTAAAAACTACATAGTCTAATGCCTAAGATTCAGAGAGCCAACATGAATCAGGTACGTCTCTAGAAGAAATGCTTAATATTATGGCTATTAACAATCTTCAAATTCGACAGGATATGCAACAGTTCCAATAGAATACACAACAGCTGTTTCAGCAAACTGTACAGCAAATCTGAGAGGATGCTTTACAATTCCAGCAAGATGCATTGCCTCGATGGGGAGATATCAATCATCTGAAGCCACAAAGCGAAGAGGAGCAGTCGTATCAACCCGAGGTGTACCTGATTAACGTTTGTGCAGAAACTTTACAAAGTGATGAGGAGTTTGAGAATTTTGAGATCAACACTCAAGGAGTTGCTAGTGTCAAAGAAGTTGAGGAGGAGCCTGAACGAAAAAGGACATATCATTTAGCTTAGAGGTAAGTAATGAGCCCATAATTATTTTTGAAACTAACTATTTATTTTACATGGCATATTGAATGAACTAAATGAGGAAGAAAAAGGTGAGAAGATGTTTGAAATATTTCCCAAGTGCATGGAATCAGTCGAGATTGAAAGTCTGGGGATAAGGAAAGAGCTAAATGGGAACGATTATTAACCAAGACCCTATCTTGAAGAACCGCAAGTGTCACCTAGAAATCACAGTTTTATCACGTGAGGGGAAGAAGGAGTCAAGCCAACGACCCTAAACAAGCGCGCTTCTTGAGAGGCAACCCAAGGGAAGTAAATTTCTTTTCTTTACATTTTCGCATTTTTTTATGCATGAGTGTTCTTTGTTGGTTTATTTTGCGTGTTTCTTTGTTTTCAATTAGAATGACAGAAAGAATAAAACAAACAAAGAAACATTTTCTCATTTTCTGTTGCTTCTGGGATTATACAGTCATAAGTAGAGAATGAATTGACTAGAGAATTTCATAGAAACTTTAGCATGTACTTTTGTTCTTGTGATTGGTTTATATGCATTATCTTTAGAAGAGTAGTGACTAATGATAGATAAAGCCAATGAAATTTTGAGCCTTATTAAACTAAAACATTCATATCAGTCTTATTGTCTTTTGATAATGTGTGACCTTCATAACATATACATCCCGATTTGTGTTGAATTTCTATTTGAGACTACAGTTTTATCATATGTATTAACATGGATATGATTTGGCATTCTTTGTTTTTCATAAACAAAATTAGCCAAATAACCTACCCTATTGACATGATTTTTCCCTTATTAACCCCCTTTGAGCTTTATACTTTTTCTTTGTGTACTAACCACATTACATGCTTTAAACTTAACCAAATGTTCTACCTAAGCCATAAAGCTAGTGGAACATTTTTGATTGTTGGGTTTGTGGATGTACAAAATTCCAAGTGTGGGGGTGTCTATATATGTGGGTTTGTTATGATATTGGGATATTTTGTCATTGAAATTCTCATGTCAATGTAGTTTCTTCTAATCTTAAAAAAAGAAAAGAAAAGAAAATGAAAAAGAAAGAAAGAAAAAGAAATATAACGAAAAATGTTTAAATAAATGTATCTAGGAGCAAGTGCATATGTGTTGAAAAGTTGTTTGTGATTAATGCATTCTCCTAAAGTTGTGATGAATGGGTTATTTGAGTATATTGGATATCAGGTAGATGTTAGTTTGAAAGGTTCACGCATATGGTTTCAATTTATTGTTAGCATAAATTGTATGAGTGATTCCTTCGGATTGGTATATGCTTCATATGGTTGATGTGTGAGAGTTGAATGGGGTTGTGAAATATAAATGTTGCATTCGTCATAGTTGATGGTACTCAATTTTTGATGAGTGTTGCTTTGTTTTACTAACTTTGGTGACTTATATGCTACTTGACCTAAATACATCTCACCTTACCTTTGCCCACATTACAACCCAAAAAAGTCCTTTGATTCATGATTTTGCAAGTGAATTTTAGTGGTGGAGAAATGAAATGATATGTAAAGTTGTGGACTGTCATAATCATGAATGGTGTTCAGTGTACCCGTAGATATGTTTTAGTTAAACACATTTTTAAAGTCTACTATTAAATCGCTCGATTTCTGAAGATGTTGCTTGTTGATTGATCATGAGTAGAAGCATTGAATGTTAAATTCTTGCTATGATTTTTGAAAGTATTCATCTTTGGTTGTGATTATATAGCCTTGGAAAATATGAAAATTGAGTAAATGTTTTGGATTTTTAAGCTTAATTTGGATGTTTTGTCCGAGGACGACCAAAAGCTAAGTGTGGGGGAATTTTTTATACTTTTTTAATATTTTATTATTTTTTTACTCTTCACTGTAGCTGCCACTTTTCTTTTATTTCTGCTACCACAGCTCTCCTCTCATTGTTTTTACTGTAGCATTCTGTAACTGATGGGACGAATTAAGTCCCTCCTCTAAAACCCTCAGTTGCTGCCCTCTTATGTGTTTTTCCCTTAAACGCATGTGTGTGTTGCATTAAACGTAGCGTATACGTACGCTTGCGTTCAATACAAAATATAGCATACGTGTTGCGTTGAATGCATGTGCATTACGTTTAATGCAACACAAATGTAACTTTTTTCCAGATGCGTTTTGTTATCTGTAGCTCCTTAATGTGTTGTCGTTTTTTCCTTGGCTATGTTTTTTTTCCAGCAAACATTCTTCTTCTTTGTATTTTGATATGTTTCCTTGTCTTTTAATTTTCTTCTTCTTGCTCCATGATTACAAGTAAAAATTAATCTCTAGAAAATGGCCCAAATGTAATTCTTTTGACTCACTTTATTTTCTTTGCTTCTAAATTGTGCCTGAAATCATAAATGAATTAAAGTAAGTTTCTTAAACCATTTTATGTCATTAATCGCTAAGTGTCAAGGATTAAATATATCAACAATTAAATACATATCACGATGTCATCTTCGAACTGACGTTGGGACGTCTAGCCTTCGATGGGTCTCTCCCAGTTAAGAGCTTTACTGCTTATCTTTATTAAAATCAAGATCTGCCAAAAATAATTTTTTCAGCCTCATGAAATTTTCCCAGGTGAAGACTCCCCTCTCTTTTGCTAATGCCTCTACCTTTCTGTCTTATTTTTATTAAAACCTACGCTAACCCACTTTCTTGCTACTTTTGTGTTTTTATTCTTATGCCACCGTGTATGCCCAACATCTGAGCGTTGAGTTTTGTTTTCGGTGTGAACACAAATGTTTGTTTACGTTTACTTGCTTGCTTCTATCATGTTGCGTTTTGCTCCTTCTTGTAGCAGCCTCTTGCATGTCGTTTTGGGTCTACTTGCTGTGCATTTTGCTGTTGGCATTCTTTTCCTCTTTAGCTGGCATTTTGCTCAACGTCTACTGCGTTTTCATCACATTACATGGGCTGTCTCATGAAATTTCCATGCACAACTTTCGTACTTCTTTTCCATGAGCAACTTTGATTTATTTATGTTTATATTTTTCTTGTCTTTTGATAACTTGCATTTTGTGCATATTAATTGTGTGTTTTATATTCTTTTGATAGGTTTTTGTGATGTTTCGCTTGTGTTTTTATGGTAATTCGTGTCTTTGTATGTTCTAGGTGATGAACTACGAAAGTGATGTGATTTGGAGTGAATTTGGCTAATCTAGAACTGGAAAGAATTTCAACATGACCATGTTGAAGGTAACACAGTGCTGGCAGATTACTACCTGCGAATTTTTACTTGATTACCTTGGGACTTGGGCCTCAATAACACAGCCCTCTTTGTTAACAAAGTCAAGTTATGTTGAAGCCATTGAAGTCTTATTTTGACATTTAATTGGGCCCCACTTTGTTCATTAAAAAGGGAAAATTTTAGACCATTAGAGGGGGGCCCACTTCATTTAATGAAAGAAAGAAAACCTAGAGAAAGTTGGACTGATTTGGACTCACAGAGGAGATTGACAGCGGCAACTTTTGACAAAAGGAAGACCTAGACTTACAATTAGAGAGAGACGTGTTTTACAAGAAAGCGGAGACTTTTGGAAAAAAGAAAAAGGAACAACGGCAGAACCTGGAAGGAGGAGAAAAAAAGAGAAGAGAAAAACGGCAGAAATACAAGAAAAAGAAGGAAAGACGGACAACACTTGAAAGAGGAGAAAAGAACGTGATTTAGAATTCTCAAAGAAGGTGACGACAACAGAAATTTTAGGAGGGACGATCTTCTCAATCAGTTTTATCTTTTAATATAGTTATGTGTGGCTAATCTTTTAGCACTAGACAAGGTACTTTACGCTTGATTTATGTAGTTCGTGAGACTCCTTTAATTTAATTGTTTTTGTTTATCTCTTATGTTATTTAATCTTCGCGCTTTAATCGATTTATTATTGTCGAGTTTGTTGATTAATGAGGCCTGTTAATTGATTGACTTGGTAATAAATTGCCGAATAGATTAGTTAATCCGTGATTGCTGTCCATCGAAGTGGCGAATTAATTTCAATTAAGAAATTAATGAGATTAAATAATTTAGTCTAAATAGATTGCAGCTTTTTTGATTCTGTTAACTAAGACAAAGGTCCATTAGAGCCTACTGCTACCATATGTTATATTCTGCGGAGCTTTACTCAAGAATAGTCTAATTGGTTAGGATAATAATCTGCGAAGCTTTACTCGGAGTTATCGAATAATTACGAATGAATTGGTTGATATGTGCGGTTCACTCTCTGCTATAACTTTGTCCATAAGAATGAATGAAATTTATATTTTTGAGTCTATGATCGAATTACAGTATCAAACGGGAGTGTACCTTGGCTAGGCTTTTCTTTATATTATTTTCAATCTTTATTTTTTATTTCTTTCTGCGTGATTTCGTGTTTTAAAATTAATAATCCCCAAATCAATTCTTTTTACATTTTTATTTTTATTTTTTATTTATTTTTGATTTCACACAAATAAATAATTACTATATTGGTCTCTATGGTTCGACCTTATTCACCATTTTACTCACTTAAGTGTTCTAGAGTAGGAATTTATTTTTGCTGGTTTGACACGCCATCAAATTTTTGGCGCCGTTGCCGAGGAATAATGTTTAAATTTTTGTTTGTTTGTGTTGCTAATCAAATTTTTTTAGTTGTTAGCATACGGCATTGTGTTTCTGCAGGTGATTTATTGTTCGATCTGGAGATAGAGAAGACCGCAAAATGACTCAGGAAAGCCACTAAATTGCGTAAGAGACAAGCTTCTACATCTGCACAAGTCTTGCCTGGCCAAACTAAGAATTTACCTGCCTTTGAGATCGAGTTATTGGAAGATTTTGAAGAAGCAGCGATGGCAGATTAGCAACCTATTCCACCTACGCAACCAGCCAAAAATTGAGCTTCTACAACTCTGAGGGATATGCTTGCACCACTAGTAGAGGATCAACCTCTATGTATACAATATCGAGCTGCAGATGATGGGTTCGAGTTGAAGGCTGGGTTGATTCAGGCCTTGTCAAAATTTCATGGGTTACCTTTTGATGAGCCAAACAGACATCTCAAAGACTTTCACGTGGTATGTTTTGGATTCAAACCGAGAGGCATAATTGAGGATCAATTGAAACTGCGTGCTTTCCCTTTTTCTCTAGAGGGCGCAGCTAGGGACTGGTTGTACTATCTTCCGCCTGGGACAGT
>JAOTAY010000190.1:29097569-29128353 GCA_025629805.1 Erythroxylum baracoense
ACCGTGAGAGCGCGAGGCCCGAGAGGTCGAGGCTCAAAGCGGACAATATCTGCAAGCGGGTGGTCTGGGCTGTTACACTAAAGGTCAGCTATTAGCATATCATAAGATTCTCTATGGTCCAATAAATCAATAAAATAATTGCATAATGAAAGATAAATCTATTAAGGGAGGAGATTTGAAACCTAGATACTAATTTTCTAGTATTGACAGTTTACTAAGTGCTTCCTTAATTCTCTGATTCAATCTTTCTACTCTTTTTTTACTTGCTTTAGTTTTATTTTCTTTAATAAAAAATCCAAATTCCAATTTATAAACTAGATAATAGGATAAAGTTAATTAGTAGTATTCATCATCTTCATGAGATCGACCTGTACTTGCTAGTACTAGCCACAACTACACTGTGCACTTGTCGTTATTTCATAATTGACACACTCAAAAAAGCCAATCAGGAATCTTGCAAGGAGTTGTTATAGATGAAGAAGTTTCTTTAAGAACTTGGTCTCCAACAAGACAATAAGTTTTGTTTTTAGAGCCAAAACGTTATCTAACTTGGTAAGAACTCCTCTATCTATTCTTTGTCTAAATATATTGATGTGAAATATCACTAGATAAGAGATGTATTAGAGATGAAGTTGATATAACTTAAGAAGGATCACATTGATGATAATGGTGATATGATAACGAAGACTCCATCAAGGAATAACTTAAGGTTTGTCTCGACAATCCCTGTCATTTGAGCGTGAGAGGGAGAATTGTTGGGGTCCTACTAAATGGGATCATACCACATGCACACGTAAAAAATAAATAAATAAGAGTGGGATGTATGTGATGGTGGTGATATCCAATTAGGATTGGATATTAGAAGTTATATTTAACTTAAAAATTTTGGAGCCCATATTTTTCTTAAATATAAATAAATATATATCTATATATATATATATATATATATATATATATATATAGGTATTATAAAAAAGGTTTCTCCTTCTTCTTTTGGTGTGTGCAATTGTGGGTAGCTTTTGCGATAGTTTTGCGGCAACAATAAAAATTTGCTAAAGGAGAAGCCGTAATTACTCCACCATTTTTGTGATGCAGCCACAATTGAAGATTGATTGTCAAAAGTTTTTCAGGTGTTCTCAATCGAGTGAAATCCCTCTAATTGTTATCTTGTTGTTACCAAGAATTAGTTTTCTTAAAGATTTATTTTGATATTGCCTCTAATGGTGCTAGAGAAGAACAATTTCTATTGCCCATTATTTTAATATAGTGAAAGATTTGATTGGCTTACGCACCTAGTTTTTTAATCCTCATATCGAAGAAGTTTTTCTCGTTAAAAATTGGTTGTTAATTATTATGCTATGTAATTTTTTAGTTTATTTGTGTGAGAACTAAAATTGATTACTTTCTCCTGGTCAATATGTAGGAAAATTAATTTAATTATTCCATTGTCATAGGTTGTTTGTTTTTTCCAACACTCTTCTCAGGGACCCTTTAAATCTTGCCTTTCCATACTCTAAATCGGCACTGTAAATATCTCCAATTTCATTTTCCAACTCTATCAACAATTTGGCCACTCTTGGTACCAATCTGATTCTTAGTCATGCTATTTGGGCAGATTGTGTTTAACATTAACATGAACCCTGATTTTCAAACTTTTGACTTTTAGACCCAAGAACAATATTAGCTAGTTATTAAACTAACCTACCCAAAATAACTGGGCTCACGTGGACGTTTAAATTAAGAGTTGAGACCTTTTTTGTCTAATCTGAATTCAGTCTGCTTTGTGGGCGCCAAGGATTGGCTAATTAAAATGAGCTTAAATAACGAATCAAAAGTATTTGACAATGATGTCTTTAATCCATCAACAAGAATTCTTTATGCTTAGCCATGTTCGATAAGGGTTCATACAGGTGTCATAACTCCTTCGACGTTGTCCATCCAAAATGGATACTCTTTGGCCTTTTTGGTGGGTTCCATCCTCATACTTTCTAGTTCCCCGATGATCACGCACTACTTTTCACTTCAGCAATAGGAATGGACTATTCACAACGGACGGTTTAAGGAACTAAGAAATGTGACAGTTCTCCTAAAGAAATGACAAAATCATGCTTTATCTTTCACAGAACATGTAGCTTGCCAACATTAGGACACACTATAAATTTACTGTCCTCCAGCAAGTAAAGATATCCTACTATTACTGTTATCTATTGATGGTTTCTTGTAATTCCTGATTATAGTCTTCTAATTTCAAATAGTAATAATTATCTACCCAAGATACGTTAAGAAGTTTTACTAAAAATTACAATCACGACTTATATTATCTATCTGCACCAGATCTTTACTAAAATGATTTAGAACAGCATAAATAATTTATTAATAACTTGTATAAGTATGTGGGACACTTTATTTCTTTTAAGTATAAAAGCTTGTACCTGTTATGAGGAAGAGACATTTAATTTCGGCCACTAAAATAAAGGAGATAGTCATTTTCAAAGGTCGCGACACTTGGCTTTCATAATGCCATTTGAAGGTGCTTTAGACGGTTCTATAAATTGTAATATCATTACTGGTGAACACCAAAATATTTCCCATCCGCTGAATGCAATAGTAAACGAAAGAGGTACTAGGCGTATGTTGTAAAGCCTATTTACCTGGATTTGAAGCCCACAAATCCCAGGGAAGACAATTCGTTTTCGAGAATAATTGCAACACCATGAATACATCTAAAATATCGAAAGAATAGCTTTGGTTAAGCAAGTAAAATACAAACAATTTTGTTTCTTACATTACCTTAAGCTGCGTGTTTAAATTATAGCCTTGTAAGAGACTATGCATTGCTCATTGCTCTCAAATTTCAAAGACAAAAAACTCCCTGCACTTAATATCGAATAAACAACTTTTTGATTCACAATGATATACTATGTCCTAGAAAAAAACTTGTTATAATTACATAATATCCAAATGATAAACCTCTAAAAATATTTACTTTACATACAGCAATAGGTAGAAAGGGTGCTGGCTTATCAAGAAAAAGTTATGTAGGACAATGTTCAACCCTCAACGATAACAACCACCTAGAAATGCAGACTTAAAGCTAAAGGAAAATTTTTCTTTAACCAATTATACGTAACCTCTAAAAAATCACTACTCATTATTGACAAAAAAAAGGTAAGAATTCTTTGGCTAAAGGATGGTGATAGGAGTACCAGCTACTTTTATAATGCCATTTTAAGTAGTAGTCCCAACAAGATCTGTTTATTAAAAAACAACAATAGAGATAGCATTAAAGATCAGGAGAAGATTAAAGTGCTGACATTTAATCACTTAAGTGCTTACTAGGAAACTCTAACAGAAGCTGTTAAAGTGCTGACATTTAATCACTTCAAGTGCTTACTAGGAAACTCTAACAGAAGCTGTTATTTTGTGCAGATTAAAAGTCTTTATCCCTCTCTATCTTGTAATAATATTGAAAGATGTTATTAAAGCCTTTCATTGCTTTGAAAATCAAACAAGCTTAATTTGAGTTGAATCGTGATAAAGCTCTAGGTCTCAATAGGTTAAACGTGTGTTTAAAAAAACTTGGCATTTATTTAGCAAGTAATATAATCACAAAAGTTATCCTATAATTCTTTCCAAAGTGGAAAAATGCTTAAAGAACTTAATAAATCTTTTGTATGCCTCATTCCTAAAAAATGAAATGCAAGCTATCTAAATGACGATAGATTAATATCTTGATGTAATATCATGTACAAGGTGATCTCCTAATTGATTACGAAGAGACTTAAGGAGGTTCCGAAATTTATCATTAACCCGACTCAAGGGGCATTTATTCAAGGAAGGAGTATAGGGGACAACCTAATGATAACTTAGGAATTAATCATAGATATAAAAGCAAAAAGCCTCTAAGATTAAATATTGATTTCAATAAAGCATTTGATTATTTGAATTGAAGAATCAGTTTTGGAACTTTGCAAGCATTTGAATTTATTAGCATATTCATAGCCTAGATTGAGCAAAGCATTTCTACACCCATTTATGCAATCATTGTTAATAGGGAAACTGCTAATTACTTTCAAGGAGCTAGGAGTCTAAGAAAGGGGATCTATTCTCACCTTAATTATTTATTTTGTGCGTTTAGGTATTAACAAGAATTTTAGCTCAAAAAAATTAAAGGATTCAAGGATTTCAAGTTTCATCATAAATGTAAAAGGCTAGAACTATTTCAACTCTCTTTTATAAATGATCTTTTGGTGTTGTGTAAGATGATACAACTTCAGTGCAACTTCTCGTAAATTCCTTGCATTACTTTAGCAATATCTACGCATCCTAACATCATATAAAAGAATCTCTTACAGGGAGTTTTAACCCTTAGACTAACATTTAGCGATGAAAATAAATGTCGCTAAATAATAACAAATCGTTGCAAATAGTAATTTGCAATGAAAAAATATTGTCGCTCACATCGTCTTTGAATCCCGATAGCAAAATAACATTTCACTACAAGAAAAATGTGTTTTTGTGACGATATTTACTTACGAAAAATGAAGACATTCCGTTGGTATATAATATTAGCGACGGACATTATCGATAGACAAAAGCGTCGAAGAAACGATCATAGCTAATATATATCGACGATAGCAATTATTCCATTGGTATATGTACTGCTGAAATATATTTACGTCGGTAAATTAAACAACATATTATCTTTACGTTTTGGTATATTTACAGACGGACAATTATTTTCCATCAGTATATTTACCAACGGTTGAAAATTTCCGTCAGTAAATTATTTCAAAGTTATCGACGGAGATTCCATCTCATAAGGTTGTCGTCTTTCTGTCAGTACGTTTGTGCAAATTATTTCAAATTTACCGACATAAATTATTCTTCCGTCGTTCATTATCGACAGAAAATTGTTTTTTGTCGATAAATGTTTAAGTTTTAGAGACAAATTCTCATATATTCGTCAGTAAATGAACTAAAGAAGTTTTTTTTTAATATACTGGCAATACCATCAATAAATTTTATTTTGCATAATTGAAACAACTATTAATGTAATAGTATAAATTTAACTTTGTAAACATAAATTTGATTAATGATATAAAGTTAAAAATATCTTAATTCATAATAAAAATATTAAACTGTACATAATAAATTTTCGTATCTCTAATAAAATGTTTAAAAGTACACTATTAATTTGGAGATGATAAATGGAGAAAATGAGCAAAGTGAAGTACACGTGTATTTCAAGTAAAGAATCGAGAACAATACGGATTCAAGCAAATTAAGATTTAAGCAAATCATTGTAATTCTTCTTATATCATTATTTTGATCATTTTAATTAATTACTCAAATCATTATATGATTATTTGCACTTATAGAATATTCTACATACTTTTTTCATAAACAAGACAAAATTTGGGAAGGTTTTAAAGAAAACTCTCTTAATGTATTAAAATACATTTAGAGAACTTGTGAAATAGTTTTAAATCAAGTTTTTTTTATCAAAGTAATGCATTTTGATCTTTGAAAAACTTAAAAAGTTCTACAAACTTAGGGCCTATTTGTTTTCATTTATATTTCTATTTTCTATTTTTGTTTCAAATTTAGAAAAAAATATTTGTTTGAGTTTTTGGTTTCTACTTTTGGTTTTAGTTTCTTTCAATTTTCAAAATTTATGAAAACCATTAAAAAAATTTTGTTTTCTATTTTAGTTTTTTCATAATTTGATTTACTATCAACTAAATATATATTATTTAATTATTTAATATATTAATTATTAATAAAAATATTGAATAATTTTATTTTATTTTATATTTAATTAATTAATTTTATAAATAATTTAATTCTATTTGATAATATATTTAAATTTTCTAATTGATTTAATAATTAATAGTAAATATAACTAAATTTAAAATATTTTAAAAATATATAAATTTTAATTTTAATAATTAAAATCAATTTAAAATAAATATTAATTTTTAAATTATTTATTTGAGTTAAAAAATTGTTATTGATAGTTATTAATAAAATATTATATAAGATATTAAAATTAATTAACTAATTAAAAATAATTTATCTTTAAGTTTTATATAATATGTAATTATCATCAGTAATAAAAATATAACTGCATTGACGTTAACAATCAAACAGGTAACTAAAAATTAAAAATAGAAAACTAAAACTAAAAATTACAACAACAAAAAGTAGAGTCAACCAGCCCCTTGTTTTAGGAAGCTTAATCAATTAATATGGTAATTCAAGTGACTAATGTTAGGCCTTTATAGATTGATCGACTAGTATAATAGTCAGATAGTGTGGTTGACCACTAGTCCACTTTCTTCTTTCAACAACATGTACTAATAGTTTGTGAACACATCGGTTGACCAATATGCAAAATGGTAGACCAATGCTAATGTTACTAGCTGTTGTGATAAGTAATTTTTGTTTATAATTATTTTTTGTTTTTGAGTATAAATAGATCAAATATGAGTTGTGGGAAGAAGCTTAAGCATATTAAAGAATTTTCAAGAGCTTTGTGAGGTTAGAAAATGCATAGCACATATTAAATCTTTATTCATTAGTACAAGCAAGAAAAAGAGTTTTTTGGTTATATAACTATTGCAATTGAGTAAATTTCTTGAGACACACTTTATGAGGGATCCTACTTTGAACAAAATTAATAAAGAGTAACTCTTCACTTATGATAAGGTAAGACAATAGTAAGGTTTTCACTTCACCTGTGACAAAGGAGATATTGTATAAAGGATTACTTTTTACCCATTCAAAAAAGAATATAGTAAAATTTTAAGTGAATCTTAAGGAATATATGTACACCAAATATTGTTTGGCTAAATTGTAAAATCAATTCTATCTCATTTTTGTACGCTCTATTAATTCTTATTATTATTGTTTTATGATTATTATATATTAATTTATTATAATAATTCATAATAGACAATCTATTCATTAGTTTACAAATAGAACAAAAAGTCAGCATTCCAAAATTCACCCCTCCTCTCATAGGGACCAATAAACTCTTTTTCTTAAACTATTACAAATTCAAATTTCAAAAATTATAAATAGTTTTTTGTATAATACCTTTTTAATTTTATTTTAAAAATTTTAAATAATTTAAAATATATCAAGAAATTATGATGTGAATTTAAATAATATTTTTATCTTTTAAAATAATAAAAAAAAGTCTAAGAGAATTCATTTCTCTTATATCAAGTGATAAATTTTTATTTTAAAGTCTTAATGGATCTCAATGAAGTGCTTAAGTGATTCTTCTTTTCTTTACTTAACACCAAAATTTTTACATAATATTTAAAATAAATTGTTAATAACATATATAAATATTTCATTTTCAATTGCCACCATAAAACTTGAAATTAACTATAGCTTTTTAATTAACATGTAATTTACTAGTTTTATCATGCAATCTATACATAAGTTGTAATGTAATGGAAATCAAATTAAAAATTATTTTAAATTCATTTTAAATTTTAATTTGGGTTTATTATAAATTAAAATTAAGTTCAAAATTAATTTATTTAAATCTTTTGAATTATAAAAATACATTTGAACTCTTAAAATAACAAATTAAATAAATATATTTTTGTGTAACTGCAATATATTATGAGTGTTAAATTTGAGGAAGGTAAAAAAAATAAAAAGGTAAAAGAACATAAAGTTGATATTTTAATTTTACAATATAAAAAATTAAATTTGACCGTATATATACACAATTATTATCCGTGTAACCTCCAAGATGTTATGGGTGTTAGATGCAAGGAATGTAAAGGAATAGAAGATAAAAGAATATAAAGGTGAGATTTTTAATTTTACAATATAAATAAATAAAATAAATTTGACACTCGTGGTGCAAGTGCAACACATTCCATTGAAAATCATATTCACGTGCTAAAAAAAAAAAAAAAAAGCCCGCAGATACAACTGAATGGTTTGCATTGAATGTAAACATGCATCATTTTAACCTTCGCTTTTTTTAATTTAGAACAAAAGGATGGTTACTGTTCTTCTATGCCCGTAAGTCGCAACCACCAAATTTGATACTCACATCAACAAGAAAATGCCACCATGCAATTGTTCTTCTCCACTGAAATATATAAAAGTATTGCACCCGATATCAATATTGAATATAAAGCACGAACTTGCTTTCACTTTTGCATTTCGCGCTTTGATTGGAATTATGTAAACTAGGCAACTTGCAAAACCAATTAAAAGGTTTCACTAAATAATATAAATGATTCGATACACTTAAGTGTGATCTCAACATGGTATGTTTTGCTCCAATCACTTGACATTATAAAAATTTTTGATCAAATGTAGTGATGAATTTGCGAGTGTAATGCTTCTAATATATGCCTACAAATTTTCATTGTAAAAAGTAGTACATTATTTTTATCTAATTATTTAAAAGTTAAAGTCACCATTAAGATTAAAAAAACATTTTTAATGTACATATCATTTTTTTGTATAGTTGTTTTGTTTTATTTTCGTAAAATTGATGAAAGGGAAGGCGAGTAGGCACAAAATAGCTAGAGCGGTCTATTCGTCTTGATGTGATCATCAACAGACAACAGGCATATTCCCTATATGCGTTTATATTCCAAAGAGTTCTTTATTTGGCATGACGAGACAGTGTTAAAAAAGTTTATGTATATATTCAATTTTTCAGCACGTTTATAAACGACTCTTGGTTGAAATAAAGACAGACAAATTTGATGATTTGTGTCTGATAGAGAAGTTAATTTCTTCTCAACAAAATTTCGTCATCTTCAATGATTCTTTTTCCCAATTATTGGCAAGCTTTACGACTTTCTTTCCTATTTAAAATAAAGCCACCCCATGACTAAAATTAAAAAAGTTCTAATTAATCTAATAGTCAACTTCTTATTAGCCATTCCAAAGAAAGTTCCACCATACTCATATAAAAACGTGAAAATGATGGATTATTGATATTGATATCCCCTTTAATGGCGGGCTTGATGACATAAATTTTATCACTAAAAAATGTTAATGAAAATTATTACTTCTAAGTCCAGTATAGATTCTTTAGAAAGTGCTTCGAAACATGTAAAAAGCACGCAAAAAGTATCAAACTAAGTGGGAAGCAATGGTTCACATTGAGCCTGCGCGCTTACTTTAGTCATATTTTTTTGCTCTTCTATGACTCAAAATATTTTGTACAAGACTTGAGATTTCCTAGTCTATTTCACCTTTTTAAAGAGTGCAAGTTTGAAACATATTTGGTAATCGATTAGAACCATTCGTATTCGAGTATAAGCAAGCATGCCTTTTGTGTGGGGTAGCAACACTTGAGATTTCTAGTTAAATATATGTACGTTATTAACCTTATACTTCATCAAAAAGTTATTAAATATTTTACTTTCATTCCTTATTTGAATTTTTCTCTTGTCATAAAAGTACAATTAAATTAAAACGGAATTATATTTGTAATTTTTTTTTCAATTTAGAAGTAAATCAGGGCAGAGCTAAACATTTGATTCAGTGAAGGCAAGTTCTTATTAAATATAAAATCAAATATATGTATATATTTGTTTTTACAAGGTGTGATATTGTGTATTTCTTTTTATAATAACCTAAAAATACTATTTTTAGTTAGAAAATTTGTGTACCCAATAAAAAATATATAATTAAGAATAATATATTATTATATAAAACATATAACAATTTAGAAATTGTAATTCTTCTGTAATTTTTTAGTTCAAATAATTACATTATGGTAATATACGTATAAAAGATATAATTAACAAAAAACATGGTGATGATAATAATAACTGATAAAAAAGTAAAAAATATTTGAAAATAGAAAGAAATTTAGAGGTATGAATAGATTTGACAATGGACAGAGCCACTGAGGTTCTAGATATGAAAATTTTTGCTCCAGCTTGGACTTGGGGCACACGATCTGGTCAAGGTGACCTAAAGCTTAGTCTGTAAATTTTTTAATTTTAAAATTAAAAATAAAAATATTATAACTTTTTTATAACTTTTGAGTTTTAGGTTGGGTCGAGTTTAGGTCGCTTAAATATGATCTAATTTGGTCAGATTAGGCCCGAGCTTAACTACCACTCCTAAATATGTTGAAGAGAGAGATAAAGAGAAAGAGAAACAAAGTACATTGAAGGTGAGAGATACAACATTTTTTCTTAAAATATTTATTAAAAAATTAAGTAGAGCAAGATAGAAAGCAAAAATAAAAAATGAAAATTCGAACCTATCATGTAATTTTAGTTATTTTAAAAAAATTTTATAATATGGAAAATATTAAAAAGAGACATTTACATAAATTATTATATAATTGATGAAAGATGGAAACGAGTTTAATTAAATGATATTTGATTCGACATTATGTTGAAATAATTTAATAAAATGTTTATTTTTTAATATCAAAATATATCTTTTAATAATTGTAAATAATAAGAATATTTTAAAATGAGTAAAGTAATATGTATTTTCCTAGAAATTATAAAAATGCATAGAGAGAAAAAGAGGATAGACATTATAAGTTCCAATATGTTGATAAAATAATATAATTTTAGAAAAACTCAATAATGAGAATAAAAACAAGATAAATTAAAAATAAAAACTGGAAACTTTTATTTCAGCAATTCTATATCAATGATACTTCTACTATTAAAAATTTGTGAAGTAGTTGATACATGGCGGAATAATTTGATTGAATAATTGATTAGTTCAACTCATCCACACAAAAGTCAAGCCAAGTGGTCATTGAATTCTGCCCTTGAACATAGTAAAATTACTACGGTACTTGGAATAAAAGATATTGTGTGGTTTTATAATAAATAAAAGATATTTGTATTATTTCTTTTCACAAAGTTGTTCAAACTAAAATTGTAATTCTATGGTTTTCATATTATTTCATTTATATTTTGTAAATGAAATGAATCAAAATTATACTAACATAAATATTATGTCAAGAACTGGAAAGTAAAATTTAAAAGCATATGTGTTTATGGACTAGTTTAACATTATGTACTGAAATAATATGATCTATAAGGGAGTTGATCGACGTCTAGTTTGCCCTTGCATAATCTCCTTTTTAACAATCACTCGTTCATATACATACATTTCGTTCAACATTTTCCTTTGAACATATCTCCTCTTCTCAGTAACCCTTTAAATCTTGGCTTTCCATGCTCTAATTCGACCCAAAATATCTCCAATTTCATTTTCTAGCTCTGGCCACTTCTTGTACCAATCTTATTCCAATCGTGCTATTTGGGCAGATTGTGTTTTAATATTAACATGAACCCCTGATTTTCAAACTTGTGACCTCTAGACCCAAGAACAATGTTAAGTAATTATATAACCAACCTAACCTAACCCATGTAACTGGGCTCACGTCAACGTGGAAGTTAAAATTTGAGACCTTCCAAAGACGTGTTAAAAGTATTTGACAATGATATCTTTAATCCATCAAGAAAGTAATTCTTTATGCTTATATGTTCGATAGGGGTTCATGCAGGTGTTCTAACTCCGCAAACGTTGTCCATCCAAAATGGATACTACTTTGTCTTTTCAGTGGGTTCCATCTCATGCTTTCTATTCTCCAATGATAAATTTGGCAATAGCAATGGAATATTCACGACGGACGGTTTAAGGAACTGAGAAATCTGCCAAGACGCTTTATACCTCGCAAAATATATTACTTGCCCAACATTAGAACACACTATAAACGGTTATTATTACTCAGCTTATGATTTATTGATACTTCCTATTTCAAAATATTTGAAGAACTTATAAATTAAAATTTTAGTTGATGTATACAAAATCAATAATTGGTGCTATTTATTAAAGCTCAACTTATAAGTGAGAAACGTAGATTTCAACCTTTATGCCGGAGAAGCTGGACAAACAGTTAATACACGCGTAATCCATTTTCACTTACCATCTCCTAGGAGACATCGGGCAGCAAAACGTGAGTTGACTGTTGAGGGCTGAAATATTATGGAGTTGCCCATTTTCCATCGCTCAAATTCCCATCTCCTTCTGGATCCAACGGAGCATTTATTGTCCTCCAGCTAGTAAAGATATTCTACTATTAACGTTATCTATTCATGGCTTCTTGTAATTCCCAATTATAGTGTAATTGTAAATAGTAATAACTATCTACATGAGGTAAATTGAGAAGTTTTAATTAAAAAAAATTACAATCATGTCATATTATCTACCTACACTAAATCTTTACTAAAATGACTTAGAACAATATAAATAATTTATTAACAACTTATAAACGAATGTGAGACACTTTACTTCTTTTTAAGTCTAAAAGCTTGTACTGTTTTATGAGGAAGAGATATTTAATTTCCGCCACTGAAACAAAAGAGATGGTCGTTTTCAAAGGTGGTGACACTTGGCTTTCATAATGCCATTTGAAGGTGCTTTAGACGATTCCATAAATAGTAATATCAGTGGTGAATGCTAAAGTATTTCCCGTCCGCTGAATGCAATAATTCTATTCACGTGGATTTGATGCCCACGAACCCTGGGGAAGACAAATCCTTTTCCAAAGTATAGTATTGGTTAAACTAGTATGTTTCTTACATTACCTTAAGCTGAATGTTGAAATTATAGTCCTGTAAGAGACGATGCGTTGCTCCCAAATTTCAAAGACAAAAAAGGCCCTGCAATTAAATATGAAATAAACAACTTATTGATTTGCAGTTATCTACTAAAAAGATAATCTATCCTAAAACTTATTATAATTGCATAATGTATAAATGATAGAATAAGTCTGAAGATATTAATAGCTATAATATAATAAAATATCATATCATCTTATTTCTAACTTATTAATTACTATTTGAATAATGTTTTAGAAACATGAAGAACAATCATAGAAATTGTGGAGAGAAAAAATATCCCAGTCCTTAAGACTCCCTCATCCCTTCTTTTTGTTTCTTATTTGTCTACTTAATCTTTGATCGTTTATTTTTAGCCTTTCACCAGTCACCACCATAGAGGGTAATGCAGAGTAAAGGCAACAGACGAATGGCCCCCATCAAGTAAAAGGTTGACTTTGGGGGAAAGGAATTTGGGGTGGGGTCCACTGTGGGGATTGGGTCGCAACTTTGTGGGGGCGTAAGTCACCTCCACCTTTTTTTTTTGAAAGAAAAAATCACCTCCACCTTTGCTTGTTGACTTTCACCTCTTACTTTTTTTTTCTTTTTCTAGAGTCATTAGCATGTTTCAAGAAATCAATAGACTAATTTCTTTCAAGTCCCACTTTATAATTAAGGAGAAATGTAAGTAATCTGTGTATATATATACAATCCCACTTTATCTATATTTGAGGTGAGGAACTTGCTTTATTTATCAAGCATATTTTGGTTCCCTTTTAAATTACTTTGAAATTAGAGTCTTGAATACATTCTATTTATATGGGAGGTTATGTCTTTCTAAAAAATATGAACTTAAATAAAATTGTATATATCTTTCTTCATCATTTTAAAAATCATTTACTAAATTTTTTATCGCTTAAAGTAATGAGAATTATAAATCTTAAGATCCTTCTTTTTTTCTTTATCTTAAGTTGCAAGCCAAAAAAATAAAAGAATTTAACTTAATAATTTAGAGGTTTGTTTCTTCTGTCTTATAGTTTCAACTTAAATAAGAGAAGCAATTCGTATGGTGTAGATCGTTTTTATGTGATATATTAGGTTATAGGCCTTAGTTCTTTTTTACTTTTCATCATGGATATAATAAGTAATTAAAATATCATCCAAATTAATTTTATTTTGGTTTAAAATTTAGGCTTAGTGGTAGCCTAGCCCCTCCTCACCCTATATGTAACCATTTTGCTCCAACTACAGTACACTGAAAGTATAAACTTATATTTAAACCAAAAAAAAGTAAAATTTAAATAAAAATTGAAATGATATTTGTAAATTAGTTTATGTCATTGCACTTTTAAATTTGGCGAATAATTATTGGGATTATCTAAAAAAGTTTTTTCATGCTTTAACTAGGTAATGCACTTTGATTAACATGTTAGTCTGCTATCCTTTTCAAGATTCGTATTCTTGCCATTGGATTTGTAACTTAAAAGCCATTTTGTGTCATTGCACCAATTATCACCATGAATTGTGTGCTTGGTCGTTTCTCAAGCCGTGCGCTCGCTTACCAAATTTATGCACATATATTATTATGAAACTGGTGACGTCTTGCACATGTAACCAGACATTGTTTGATGTAAGATTTAATGTTTTAAAAACTCAATCATTTAGCAGTGAATAATTTGATTTTCAATTTTTCAATGTCTTGCACATGTAACGAGACATTGTTTGACGTAAAATTTAACGTTTTAAAAACTCAATCAGTTAGCATTGAAAATTTTGAGCAAGTCAATCTTTTAGTTTGATTTTTCTTTTTTTTAATTTGATTTAGTTTAATAATTTTTATTAAAAATTAATCTGATGGCTAATTTTTATAAATTAATTAATTTTTTATAAATCAAAATAAAACAATTAATTTTTATTTAATAGTCTTTTTTCTTAAATTTTTACAACCTTTTTTAATTATTTTTTAAAATTTGTAAATTTTTATTAAATCTTTAACCAATTTTATAATAGTCTATTATCGATAAAACTTTTTAAACATCAAACCTTTTATTTTACTAAAATTTTTGAAAATATTTATCTTCTTTTTTATCAAACAATAACTCTTAGTTCTAGTGTTCTTTATGTCCTTTTTTCCTTCTTCTATAGTTAAAAGTTGTTATTCTATAATATGTATGTGATCCAAAATGAAAGGTCTACAACTTGATTGACACTAGATAAACATATAGAGATTTTCCTGAAGAATCTTTATATATTTTTAGGCCATTATCCTTGTTCCATCAAAGTAATTATTAACACCAACATCCGTAGAGCGTGGATCCGTAAAGAAAAGGAAAAACGTTCATTTAATAGCTAGGTTGGGTAGATTGAATTGATGGTTCGACTGTTCAGTAGGTTTTTACATGTTTAAACTCTTTATGTACCCAAAAAAAATGTTTTCTACAAAAAATAGAAGTTAAAATTGGACAAACAAATTCAAGGAAAAAGTACCCAATTACTTGTATTAACTAATAATGATGCCAATATAAAATAAACGAGTCGAACTTTAAGAATATTTATAAAGAAGAATAATGGTAATGGAATAAACATTGCTTAGCAAAATGTATACCTTTGATTAGTAATACCAGAAAATTCCGAATGTAATGAAATTGACATCACACAAGTGTCTTTTAGCGATAGGCAATCATAATGACACGAGTCATCTCATATGATTTTTTATGTTTATCTATCCTTCCCACTTTATTTATTTACATCATACCAAATACCATAAATAAGCCGCGTGGAGCAGGGCTCCTTTTCTTATATGGGTTGCACTAAATATTTGGGAATAAAATGCTACAAAAAAAAAAGTCAGATTTAAGAGTTTTCATTTTCTTTAAAGTGTTTGTCTTTGATTACAGTCCTATATTTTCTAATCAACTCTAGTTAACTTACGTGGATTTTTTCAATACATTTGAAGATAAAGAAGAAAAAACTATATTATCCATTTAAAGATTTTAAAAATAGTCAGCCCTACGACTTTTTCATTTTTTTAATTTGTTTGAATCAGCTCGTCTAAAAATATAAATAAAATGTAGTCGTTAAAATAATCTCTTTCATGGGCCCGTGCAAGGTTTGAAAATTGAAATACAGGGCAGTTGACTTTGGCAGATGACCTTACTACCAATCAGAACCATTTGTTTATATGCAAAACGGTGTCGACAAAAATCAAAGGAGTTTGGAAATCAGGAACCGTAGTTTTCCATTACCATCTTGAATAGTTTAAAAAAGTTGTTACGTTATTTTTACAAGATTAATGCAACAGAGGACATGTGAAATTATAAACGACAAAAATGTTACAACGTCCCACTCTGTCCAAGATTTGGAAAACAATTTACATGCCAACAGCCCCGAGTTTGTTTTCAACTTTTCTTTTGGACAGGCATAGCAAGAATTGATAATTCAAACTTTAGTTATACCTTAACTGGATGCTGTCAATTGGATAAATGTCTAAGGTTTTCATAAACACTACAAATACCCAATTTGATTTAGTTTAGTACATGATTTTAATCAAAATTTGACTGATGATCAAATACAATATTATGCCGCAACTTGTATGATTAATGACACCAAACAATATTAGGATGTCCCAAGTAGTTAAACTTCATATGATAGCCAATCTAAATTAGTCACATCAAATAGTTGACATTACTTAAGATTCCGTCCTTTAGAGTTTCAAATTACTTCAAATTGAATTTACGAATATTGACATGCCTAAGGAAGAATAGTTTAATGTTGGATAACAAGGATGAATAGGCTTCTCACACCTTTCGCCAGGTGCATGTGTGTGCTTGATTGAGTTGAGACAAAACTTCAAACGAACACGTTGCAAGTGGGATCGTGCAGATATAATACAATATCAAAGTCAAATCCCCCTGAACTCGATCTAATGCCTAGGCTGTGACGACGCATGTAATGGGTTTTTTTTTTTTACGTTTTAATATATTAAGTGTCTATTTTTTTTAATTTTTAATTTAGTTTTAAATTTTTATTTAAATATCTAAATTTTAAAAATAAAAAAACTCAATTCAAAAAATCATTTCTGTTAATATTTTACTAATATAATTAATAAAATAACGTAAAAATTAATATTTTAACCATATTTGATAAACTTATTGATGATTATATATTTAAAATATAATTATTTTTGATACTTAAAAATTATTTAATAAAAAATCATATTTCAGTTTTTGCATTATTTTATGAGTCATCTCAGTAAAATATTAACACAGAATATTTTTAAAGAAAATTATTTAATTTTAACAATTTCAGACAATTAATTAAAATTTTCAAAAGATTAAATATAAAAATAAAACTTTATAATTTATTATTTTGGTAGTAAGTTTCATATTTTCTTATTTCTACAAAAAAAAAAGTTTGGTATATTATTCACACTCGGAATCTCCAAACAAAATTTGTGATGTTTGTTTACCTCTGATTCTAGTTCATCCTTCACCAATATACCAATAAATAAGAACTTTAGATTATAATTTTAAAATTTAATTAACAATTTATTTATCTTTTTACAAATTTTTTTTAATAAAAGCAAGGATAATTACTTTCCAGTGATGAATTATTAAAACCCACTACACTACTTAGAGTCTTCAACAAATATATATATATACTGTAAGTGATAAATTGAGATTTTGCGTTATTTAACTAGCAAAGTAATTTGTTAGCATGCAATAAATAAATAAATATATACTGAATTAATTATTAATTCTGTCTGTTTTAATTTGTTTATTACATTTTAAAAAATGCAATAAATAAATTAAAACAATAATTTCTTTAGTCTCTAAATTTTAAAAATTATCACGTACTCTTAAGATTTAGTTTTTTATCATATAATTTTACTACTTACATCATTTTTCCTTAGGTTTTTAATAAAGAATGGGCAAATGACGTACAATATAACATCTAATCAAGTCACAATATGTGTTTGGGATAATTGACCAACTCCCTAAGATTTATCGGATCTCTTTCATGCAAATTAACTTCACCGTGGAAATGACCTTGAAAGACTCAACTCCGACCATTGCACTGCATTTTTGCTCCGGTAACTCGGTGCGTAGACTATTGAACACACATGGGGGTTTCTGTCGCAGCGTAGGAGATCTACTCTTCCAAAATTCTTCCAACTCGACCACCCTAAGTGGCGAGATTATAATCATACTAAATCAGTTGAAATTTGACATGCGAATGATATTGTTGTTTAATGATGCGTGTACACCATCCATTCCTGATAATACATGTATAATCTGATAACTACTAGCGGTATTTGATTTAATTTAATTTAATCAGACAGATTAAAGGAAAAATTTTTAAATGGAAGATCTTATTTTCTTTTATCCCAATACAAATTTGAACACTCGAAACTCAAGTATTGTTGACGTCCAATGTATGTATTTTCTTTTATACCAAAATACCAGTTGCTTGACAATAATTATCCATTATTCAAATTGAAAAAGATGTACGTACTTAAATATTTTTCTTATCCGATTTTCATGTATTTATATAAATGCCAATTGCTTGACAATAATTATCCATTATTCAAATTGAAAATGATGTACTTACTTACAAATTTTTCTTATCCGATTTTCATGTTTTTATATAACTCTATCTGTGTTATGGTCAATCTAAATAAATATTGGCTACAATGATCCCAACAAATCGGACCTATAATAGTTCCAATTGTTGTGTAACTTCAATGTCACGAGGCTGATAGGTCCACATGTTCTTACGGCATCAGTAGGAAAAGTCAGATAAAATAAGCTTTCGTGGCAAATTCGTAAATAAGATATGTGTACAGGGGTACACCTGGTATTCGTCATATTCGCGGTTCTATAAGTATGGAAAGTCCCTTCGCCAGTAAATCACCATCACACTCTTGGCTCTCTCCACTGTTTTCGCTCACCTAAAGCCTCTGATCATGTGGACTTGTTCTCCTTCCTTCGCCTGAGGATTTTCTCGGCAATCAAAAGCACACCCAGCTGATTATAAAGTTGATTACCGAACCACCACGTCGTTTTCTCTCACGTAGCAGACGGATTCAGGTGATTCGTCTCTCTCATTCTGTCTTTCTTCTATTTTTGGCAGGTGCAGTAATTTCCAAGTTTGAATTCAGAGTGCGTTTACTATTAGATAACCACTTCTCGTTTTCTTTGTGTTTTAATCTAGCTAATCTACTGGATATAAATACATCGAGAGCTAAAAACTTGACGTTGCTTTCCAAATGCTTTGGATAACAATTTCTTTGTTCTTAATCTTTTTGCGGTGTTTTCTTTTGTTTCTATTGTTTAAACCTATTTCCAAATTACCATTCGTTCGACGCATTCTCTGACATTGTTGATTGTACAAGTATAAGTTTCATATAAACGTTGAAATTTAAGCTTGAATGCTTTTTTTTATTTATAAATTCGACGTAAACACGACGTGAGCTGTAACATTAATGGGGTTTTGGAAGTTGGACACGTGTTCAACGGTGGAGGAGAATATTTAAAGTAATATACAATTTTCCAAGTGAAAAAGCAGTTACCTCTGAACTTGTGTGAAATTTGGATATATGAGTCCACATGTTTATTTTAATTTTGTTTCTAGTTCCAACTAGTCTACGGTATAAGGTATGAGAATAACAAAAAGCGTGTAGGTAGCAACTCGTATTTGTATATGGAACTCGGAAAGTGAAAAACTGTGGACTGGGAGGTGTTCAATTTTCACGGACCTATCAACCACATTAATCCTACCCCTATGAGCATTGATTCAGAATTGGTCTAACCCCTGAATTGCATTACCAGAAAATATACAATAAGTATGTGTTTATATGCTGTCCACTGTTCATTGTTTGCCAACTTACGGTTTTAGAAAACGGGTCAGCAGACCACGACAGTATACTAATTCCTTTTGGGTACATAACTGGGCCATATGTGCGGTATTTTCCACCGCCGACTCTTTTTCGATTTTCTCAGCCGCTTTAACTCTGTCAATCCATAGGAAGAAGCGAACCAATTCTTCTGTTCCTTTTATCAAGACCAATCCTGTTCCATCCAAGCACAGCCAGAAATTTTGCTGGGATCCATTGAAATTTGTGGCTGTGCATGGATGAAACAGGGTTGGTCTTGGATAAAAGGAACAGAAGATTTCACTCCGGAAGAAGCCGACTAAGTCTTTGGATTCATTAGCAATCTTTTTCTGATTCGAGTCTGAAAATATAAACTCAAGATATGCCGACCTGCGAGTTATGTAGGAGGAAGTTCGCTTCCCATCGAGTTGTCAACTCATTAAATCCCATTAGGCCTGCTGTCAACACCACCATCCAAATCTTTTTTTGTGTTACACTGTTATTGTTGACTTTTGGATGTCTAGAATCTATAGATTAGTGGATTAAGATCACAGTCACATCAAAATTTTGCAAATTATCTCATAAACATAGTTTCGTTATAATTCTTCTTTTCTTAGGATTGTCAAAATAATATGAGCTTCTTTTTTTATTTATTTGAAGAATTATTGTAGGTAGGTGTTCTTAATAAATAATAAAAAAGTCACATATATACCTGAGCACAGATCCCACGGGATCGGTTTTGGTGGGCCGGCATACTTGACACATGACTTATCAAATTCTTTATTTCATTTACTCTGTTATAACCCTATTTTATTAATAGAATATGATAAGAATGTTATAAATAATACAGGAGATCTGATCCTGACACATGATGCCACTACGCCCTAGTTATGGGATCGACGTGGCTCAGCATTATTTTTAAAATCAAAGTTGAGCTGAGAGAGTTTAATCTTTTTCTTATTTTGTTAAAATGTTTTTATTTTCCTTACTTTTTATCCTTTTAACTAACCCTTTTCATAATCCAAAAGGGAATTCCAAACTTGGCAGACCTTTAATTAATGAGCTTAAATTTCGCACTTACTTCCTTATCCAAATTTAAGTTAATTTCATCAAGAATCCAAATCTGTTTAGTCTTTTTCTACGACACAAACGTCTCTTTAATCTGCATATAAAGAAGTTTATACCTTCCAATTTATTGACATACAAAATTGTAGTTACACTACTCAGAAGGTAAGCGTCATACATTTTAGCGATTCCAATTAAGCGTTGCATGGTTGAAGAGATTTTGCAGAAAGCTATTTATTAATTTGTTTCTTAGACCATTCGCGTTTCATCTCTTAAAATTATTAAAGGGATTAGTTTCGAAGACATTATTTTCTTTCACCTCATTAATAATTAATTATAAATTCATTCCAAATTCCTCGAACTAATATTTTTCTTAAACCACCTGTGTTCACGTAGGAAAAATGGCGGTAACTACCAATGGAACAGCTTGTCCTGCACCAATGAAGGCAACATCAAACGGGGCGTTTCAAGGTGAAAATCCTCTGGATTACGCATTGCCTCTTGCCATCGTTCAGATATGCCTAGTGGTTTGTTTCACTCGTATTCTTGCCGTCCTTCTTAAGCCCCTCAGACAACCTCGTGTCATCGCCGAGATTGTTGTATGACTCTTGCTCCTTTCTCGTTTTCTGTTTCAAAGAGTTTCTCGTTCTTTAAATTCCATTAACTAAAATTAAATTATAACTTCAAGTCTTACAACTTAAGATCGTATCTTTGTAGTTAATTGCAGTTTAATTTGTTTCAGTTTCAATTAATAGGATGATGGATTTAACCATTTGGATAATAGTAAAATCTTGCTTGAAATAGTTAGGCAGAGAACTTTAGAGGCGGAGAACTTTGTCTTTCTTGTCTCCCACTTGATAAATTAACGTCCTTCTGTCCAGGAATTCACAGGATTCGTAGCGTGGCTAAATTATTTAGTTTCATTCAATTAAGGACTTCTATCAGAAAACTATTGGCATTGTAAAGTTCTGACTTTGGCAATTTCACTCTCAGGGAGGTATTCTGCTAGGCCCATCAGCTCTTGGTCGGAACCATCACTATCTAAACACAATTTTCCCGGCCAAAAGTCTCACAGTGTTGGACACCTTGGCCAATCTTGGTCTCTTGTTCTTCCTCTTCCTTGTTGGCCTTGAGTTAGACCCAAGGTCTGTTCGCAGGACAGGGAAAAAAGCACTCAGCATAGCTCTTGCCGGAATTAGCCTGCCGTTTTTACTAGGAATAGGTACATCATTTGCCCTCCGTGGAACTATCTCCAAAGGTGTCGATGGAGCTCCGTTCCTTGTCTTCATGGGGGTGGCTCTTTCTATCACGGCATTCCCTGTCTTGGCTCGTATTTTGGCTGAACTCAAGCTTTTGACTACTGATGTTGGTCGTATGGCTATGTCAGCAGCCGCGGTCAACGATGTAGCTGCATGGATTTTGCTTGCTCTTGCCATTGCTCTCTCAGGAACTGGACGTTCTCCACTCATTACTTTATGGGTACTTTTATGTGGCTCTGGCTTTGTTCTATGCTGCGCATTCATTGTTCCTCCTATATTTCGGTGGATGGCACAGCGTTGCCCTGAAGGTGAACCTGTGAATGAAATGTACGTATGTGCTACTTTAACAGCTGTTTTAGCAGCTGGATTTGTCACTGATACTATTGGAATTCATGCCCTATTTGGAGCCTTTGTGATTGGAGTTCTTGTCCCCAAAGAAGGACCATTTGCTGGTGCTCTAGTAGAAAAAGTCGAAGATATCATATCTGGTCTATTACTTCCATTGTATTTCGTCTCTAGTGGACTCAAGACCAATATAGCCACAATTAGAGGTCCTCAATCTTGGGGTCTACTTGTTCTGGTCATAACTACTGCCTGCCTTGGTAAGATTGTCGGCACGATAGGTGTCTCACTGCTTTGTAGAGTGCCTTTCCAGGAAGCTCTGGCTCTGGGTTTCCTAATGAATACTAAAGGGTTGGTGGAGCTTATTGTTCTGAACATTGGGAAAGAGAGAAAAGTAAGTACTAGTTTTCTTCCTTATTGTTGACATATTCCAAATTTTCAGGATCATTTTAGCTAGCTTATTACTTATTTGTGATTGTTATCTGATTCCATTGATTGACTTTGCAGGTTCTAAATGATCAAACATTTGCTGTATTGGTTTTGATGGCTATCTTTACAACATTCATTACGACACCTTTAGTTATGGCAGTCTATAAGCCAGCTAAACAAGCAAGTCGGGCTGATTACAAGCACAGATCCATTGTGAGAAAAGACTCAAATTCACAGCTACGACTTTTGGTGTGCTTCCATTCCACAAGGAGCATTCCTACTATCATCAATCTCATTGAGGCATCTCGAGGAACTGAGAAGAAACAAGGACTGTGTGTCTATGCACTTCACCTTATGGAGCTCACGGAGAGACCATCTGCGATACTTATGGTCCACAAGGCAAGAAAGAATGGCTTACCCTTTTGGAATAAGCTTCAGCAGTCTGATACCAATCAAGTAGTTGTCGCTTTTGAGGCTTTTCATCAACTAAGCCGAGTGTCTATACGTCCAATGACAGCAATCTCAGCTTTGCACGGCATACATGAAGACATCTGCAGTAGTGCCGAAAGGAAAAGGGCTGCTCTGATAATCTTGCCTTTCCACAAACACCAGAGGTTGGATGGTACATTGGAGACAACCCGAACAGAGTTCCGTTGGGTCAATAAGAGGGTGCTAGAGCATGCACCTTGCTCAGTTGGGATTTTGGTGGACCGTGGCCTTGGCGGAGGCACACATGTAGCTGCTAGCAATGTTTCCTCTACAATGACAGTCCTATTCTTTGGGGGACGTGATGACCGTGAAGCTCTTTCTTATGGTATCAGAATGGCTGAGCACCCTGGCATTGTTTTATCTGTGGTTCGCTTCAAACCAGGTCCTGAGATTACTGGAGAAATTGTGAGGGTGGACATTATCAATGATATGAATGATGAATCAGCTGATGAAAAGCTTCTAACTGAGGTGAGGAAGTCCAGCACTACCTCTATTAAATATGAAGAAAGAGTGGTGAAGAGCAGTGATGAAACTGTTGAAGTAATCCGTCAGTTTAGTCATTGCAACATGATTCTTGTTGGTAGAAGGCCAGAGGGTCCTGTGCCTGCAGCTTTGAATGTGAAAATTGAGTGCTCTGAACTGGGACCTGTGGGCAACCTCTTGATTTCTCCTGAGTTTTTGGCGTCGGTTCTGGTGGTGCAGCAGTATATCAATACAGGATCTTCTAATATAGACCCATCAACATCTTCAAAAAGGGTTGGAGAGTTGCCGCAGGAGGAGGCGGAGGAGGATAAAGAAATTAGTTAAGTTGAGACGGTGAACAACTGGTGTTGGATTTGTATATATAAACAATATAACTTCAGAATCAACGAATATTTTCTCCTCTAGGTTTCTCCCTGAAAAGCTACAAGCTACAAGCTTTAAGATTTGTTTTCTGATGTCAAATTGTTTGTTTTAAGGTTCGTACAATCCCTCCCCACTAGCAACTGGAAATAAGGGGGAGCTGCCAAGGTTTATGTGAGATGTTTATGCTGGTGTCAATCTAATAAAATTGCAAAATAACACTCATAAAAGCATATTATGTAACTTCTAACATTTCCTTTTTAATAATAACTTCTCTACACACTAATTTCTAGTACAAAAATTAGTTTGATGCATGACTTGGTTTTTTCATCTGAATCTTGGGCTGCCCGGGGATATATATATATATAAAAGGAAAAGCGGGAGGAGTAGAAGACTTAAATCTACGGGTTATGCTGAGTCTCATTGAACTGAGAACTTAAAAAACCAATTTCACTGAAGTTAAAGTTGCAGAATTTCAATTAATATTTGGGATGATTAAGAGTTGAAGAAGAACCCTTAAGCTGATAAGTATTATATCAGTCATTCTCAACTGCACGTCCATCACAATGCAGTGATGCTTTAAATATATAATCTATAGTACGTGAATTTATTATAACTTAAAAGCTGGGGTTCAAAAACTTCTAAGGTTATTAAGTGGGTTTTACTAAAGGTAAGGCCAGTGCAGGCATCATATCATGGATTTACTAATAATGAAGAAAAAAATTTAGTTATAATTTTGAAAATTTGAAAATGAGAATCTATGAGATTTTTGAGTTAAGAGAATAATTTATGTACAGCGACTAAAGTTATTAATAAAGTATTGATAACCAAAAAGGAAAGAGATGGTGAGTGATAAGTGTCAGTTACTCTGTTAACTTGTGTTTTAATGAATTCCATAAGATTTGATACTTAGTTTGCTTTATATTTTGTTGACATACTTTGTTCTATAAAAAATGAATAAATTCAGACAAGTTCAAGTTGAGTTATAGTGATTTTAGCATGATCTTAGAGGAAGAACTCAGAATATGACCCTTACAAAGATCCATGTTCACTAACATGAAGGCAATAGATACCTATATTCAGCAATATGGGGGCAATAGTGACCCATATTTAAGAACACGAGTCAAATAAGGAACTGTGTTCAGCTTGTGTTCTATGCTGGTTTATTCTATTTCTTCTTGTTTTTGGTTATAGGAACAAAGAAGAAATTTGAGATCAATATGGAATTGTGTTAGTCCCGTGTTTGCGGTGATTCTTATGAAAATAAGTTGAGAGGGGTGTTAAGCATCATAAAGACCTACGCGATCCTGTGTTTGATATAATTTTTAGGGTTTTACGATAAAAAGATAAAGACATCATAAAAGAGGGAAGAGATATTTGGAAGGGCCAAAAATCAGTCAAAAGATTATAAGAGAATCAAGAACACTTCAAAAAGAGAACAACTTTAGATTAAAGTTCAAGAAGTCCATCAAGACTCAATAAAGAAGCATTAAGATTTAAAAGCTAAGACAACTCATTCTTTTATTTTTTTTTTATTGTTCATTGATGGTTTTGTTTACTTTTTTGTGAACGAATTAGAATATAGATTTAGGTGGGATGAACCTCAGACCTATTTCTTTGATCCAATGAAAGAATATAATTTTCTTGAGAAGTATTCATGTTTATTCCTTATTTTGAATTGAAGTAACGAACACAGAAGATTCAACTTTGAATTTCATAAACATGATTAAAATATTGAACACAAAAGATCTTATATATATAATTAGGTCATAGCATGAATAATAAGGGTTGAACAGAATCTTAGATATAGGACCATATGATCCTTCTAAGTTAAGTGAAATCTATTGTGATTTTTTTTTGAAAATTAAAATGAAATATATTACTAAAGCAGAAACTTATATACAAACCTTTATAAGGATAAGAAATAAAATAAAATAACAACTTCTACACTTCTAGAAACGTACATCTGATCCACCCAAAAGATCTAGATTAACCAAAACATTCTAATTTCCTGACTAATGGTTTCTTACTTCCCTTTAGCTACCATTAACTCTCTAATCAAATTAACGATTGTCTCGGCAAGCTCACACTTGTGTTGTTCCACTTCCTTATAGATACATCTATTCCTCTCCCTCCATATGTAGTAAATCACCATCTGAAATGACGTCTTGATGAGGAGACTATCTCGCTGCCCTTTTCTTGAGTATCTCATGACATCATCCAAAACTTCATTCCATTCAAAGGAGAAACTTGGGAGTCTAATCTTATTCAATATTCTACTCCATACCGCTTTGGTATATTCACATTCGAAAAACAAATAATTCCTACTTTCATTGACTTGTTTACACAAAACACAAAGGGGGTCAAAACTTCCAAACCATCGATCCTTAGTTCTTAACCTATTCTTGATAGTTAACCACAAGAAAATAGCGGACTTAGGATTTAGTACCTGGTTCCACACTAAATCAGTCTAAGGGATTACTTCCTAAGATGTCCTTGCTATATTGTGTGCAGATTTTGTCGTAAACTCCCCACCTTGTTGAGCCGCCCATGTCACCTTATCCACCCCTATACTGGTTTGCACTCCATTAACATAATTGTCAATAAGGTGAACAAATCTGTAGCCACGCAACCTTTCCCTCTCCCTAAAATACCATGCAACTTTAGCCTCCTTAGGAATCCTATTCCTTAATACTCGTAAATCATTCCTCAACCACAATGGACTAAAATTAGTCTAGTTATCAAACCAAAAACATATGTCTTCTCCATTCCCTACCCTAAATTTAATAAAATGATAAATTAATTTCCTAAGGTTTAATAAACTCTTAAAGATCCAGGAGTAGTCATACGTTATCTGCAGTTGTCAAAAACTTTGTCCATTAAGACGATAGATTTGCACCCACTTGACCTACAATGCTTCTTTATCTACAAATAATCTCCAAATTTGCTTCATTAATTGAACCCTTTGCATATGTGTAATCGAAATAATGCCCAATCCCTCTTGTTTTTTTGGTATTACTATATCACTCCATTTGACTTTTGCCCCTTGTAATTATCAACTTTTCCATTCCATAAGAAAGATTTTAGCATCCTTTCCATTTCCTTGATCACTCGCTTTGGAATTACCATATGAGTAGCCCAATGTACATGTATGTTGTTCAACACCGAAATAGTAAGAGTGACTCTTGCAGCAAGTGATAAGAATCGGTTCTGCCATGCATTAATACGAGCTTTCAATTTCTCCAATAAGGGCAAAAATTAGAAATTTTTGGCTTACCTGTGGTGATTGGAACTCCCAAGTACATGAATGGAGTATCTTGAAGAGACAACCCCACTAAATTAGTAATCCACTCTGGGTTACTAACATCAGAGGAAACATAGACTCCACTCTTTTATACATTCGTTCCAATCCCTGACTATCCAGAAAAAGTATTCATCAGATTCATCATCATCGATATAACATGTGGTTCAGTCTTATACAGTAGTATGAAATCATTAGCATAAAGTAAATGAGTTAATTTCATTTCACTACATTTGTAGTGATACTGAAACTGTCCATTACTTTCTGCCATTTTGGATATTAGTCTAGATAGTCTCTCCATCACAAGAATAAATAGGTAAGGGGATAGAGGGTCCCCTTGCCTAATCCATGTAGTGATACAAATTGGTTGCATAGGAATCCCATTAATTAAAACACTCACGGAAGTGGTTTGAATGCATTGAAGTATCCATTGAAAAAATCTTGGAGGCAGCCCTATACCCACCAAACAATCTTTCAAAAAACCCTAAACAATCGTATCATATGCTTTAAAAAGATCAATCTTCAATGTACAACTCTTAATCTATTTTCCAGTATGGTATTCACCCCAAAAATCTTGCAACGTTAATATGTTATCCCTAATGCTGCTAGTTGGAAGAAACACTCCTTGAGACTTATTTACCACCTCACCCAACACTACTTTCAATCTATCAGCTAATAAAGATGCTATAATCTTATAAACAGTTGTGCAGCACGAGATCAGACGACAACCCGTACTCATCTTTGGTCGTTGCTTCTTAGGAATAAGGCATATGAATGTGTGATTGATCTCCTTTAGGAGTGTACCAGACATAAAAAAACTCTAACACTGCCTTCATTAAAAGCTGACCGATTATGTTCCAAGTTTTCTGAAAAAACCCAGTCGAGAATCCATCTAGTCCTGGAGATTTTGAGCTATGTAATCGAAACAATGCCTCTTTCACTTGTTGAGTTGAGAAAGGAGCATTAAGCATCTCTAGGCTTTCACGACTTGAACATACCTTCAACACATCTTTGACCTCAAATCCACTCCCTTCACTTTTGTGACTCCTCATTAGCTTGATAAAAAAATCCCAGATATGAACAACAATCTCCTAGTGGCCAGATAACTGATTACCCTCCTCATCCTTCAATTTTATAATAATATTGATGTTTCTCCAAGCTATCATTGACGCCTAGAAATACTTGGTATTAGAGTCTCCCTCTTTGAGCCATGTATGTCTCGCCTTTTGTTTAATGATCGACTTATGCAAATTTAGAGCCTCTTGATATTTCTTCATTCGATTTGCTTCACGTGATTTTAATCTGTCATTTAGAGGATCCCTATAACACTCTTTTTTAATATCAATCAAAGAATTACCTATATCCTGCAAATTTCATGTTCTGTTCTTGTTAAACTCCTTGTAGCAACTTTGGCAAGTTTCAATTTCTGCATCAATTGGAAAGCCTTATGCCTAACCACCTAAGTTCACCACACTTTAAAAATCATATCCATAAATCCCTCAACCTACGTTAATCCATTAAAAAATCTAAATGGTGCCCCTATCTTGTTGCCAACACACAACTGTCGTACTATTACAGACGCATGGTCTGAAAATTCAGGTTCTCCAACTACAATTGAAGCAGTAGGAAAAGAACTAAGCCATCTTTGATTTACCAACGCTCTGTTAATTTTTTTCCTAATGTACATATTACCTTTTTTCTTGTTTTCCCAAGTAAACCATCTTCCAATACCTCTAAGATATACTAAATCAGTTCTCACAAATAACTGATTAAGTTCTGAACTAGAGCCTCCATGGAAATGCACTCCTCCCTCTACTTCATTTGAATTAAAACAGCAATTGAAATCTCCTATAGCTAGCCACGGATCTTACACACTCACATGTAATTCCTATATCTCCTCCCATAATTTAGCTCGTTGAAAAGCAAAATTTGACGCATAAACGATGGTAACCTCAAAGTGAAACTTGCCTTTTAGCCAGCAGTGTAAATGCATAAATTGATCCCCCATCTTTACTACTTATGCTTCCACTAAATATGAATTAAATCAACATAAAATCCTGCCATTGTAATGGTGGATATGATTAGAGACAAAGGTCCATTTAGCACCCAAAAAAGCCAGTCCATTATGCACTGCATTAGCCTTAATTTTAGTTCCTAGAAGTCCTACCAAAATAGGTTTTTTATGTGCAACTACTTTTTGCACCATCAATGTTTTAAGGGGATCATTAAGTCCCCTTGTATTCCATACTAAAATCGACATATGAAAGATCCCCTGAAAAAGACACTCAGGGGAGATTATCCCTTTATGCTTCTTTTTTTCTTGCCAACACTCCTTTTATAAATTCTAACTGATAATAGATTAGTCTCACCCACTTCAGATTCTGAACCTTCATCTTTCCCTAACTTAGACTTTAGTGCAATATCACCAATATCCACAGGCTCCATCTGATCTTGTTTTCCATGCATTTGATCAGCTCTCCTACTAAATTGCTCCTCCACACCAACTATTGCGTTATTAATGATATCAATAATAGGTGCACTTGAGATCTCCCCCATCCCACTTATACCAACTATATCCCCTCGCCTATTGTCATCTTTCAATAGTGTCCTTGTATATGGATCAAGAAAACCAAGACTTAACTCTTTAGAATTCTCCAATAACGTCCCACACTCCAACACCTCACCTTCATTTTGTTCTTTCTGCTAAAACTGTTCACTCTGTGTTCTTATTGGTGGCTCATCTAATATTAAATCACCCCCAGTTACCTCCATACATTGCCCGTGGTCTGTAATCCATTCATGACCATCATACAAATTCTCCTCTGTCTCTAGATCATCATGCCATCCAGACTTAAATAATCTACCAGTAGCTACCTACTTCTTATTAGCAATTATCGGTTTCCATGGACAGGAAATAGAAATAATGTCTCTTACTAACTCACTTGCTTCTCTAAGACATAGAATAGGCAAACTTCAGGTAACGAAGCATTCTTGGGGACTTCAATACACATCATAGCATACCCAATTATATCCATAGTTGCAGTTTGTGAGTCCATACATATCGATTTGCCAAGAGCACTCGCGAGATGGCTCAAACCCTCCACTATCCAATACTCCATCTGTAGACCATAAAACTGGACATAAAGGAATTACCTCCATCGATCCTCTATCCAACCCCATCCTTAGTTTCCACTGTCGTAAAAATAGGGGTTGATCCCCTATGTGCCAAGGTCCTTACTCGATGATTTCAGCCAGATTAGAAGTCTTTGACAACTTAAATAGCATCGTCCCTTCCTCCATTAGCATAACTTTTTTGAGACCTCTCTTACCCTATCTTGCCATTACCCAGGCATTAACCATTGGGAAATCCATTCTTTTAGACCAGAAAATTCCAACCAATGCATTGGACCAAGCTCTAGCACCAACTTGTTGTTTGAGTTATGTGAATATAGTACCCTGGAAAGCAAGTATATTTACTTATAACTTAATTTTCTTCCAGTTACTTTTGTAATGAAAATATTTATTATTAATAAAACAAAAGAGTTTG
>JAOTAY010000190.1:29154321-29170984 GCA_025629805.1 Erythroxylum baracoense
GATAATTAATTTTGATGACAATCAAATAATAATAATGTTAAAAATAAATGAACTAGTTTGATGAGTGTGTTAAGTGTACAGAAGAAGTCAAAAGACAGAGGAAAAAAAAGACAGAAGAAGTCAAACATAGAAGAAACAAAAGACAGAAGAAATGAAGACACAGAAGAAAACACAGACGATACAAGGCAGAAGATACGCGAGTACATCGAGCAGTTAGTTAGTTGGAGTTAGTTACAGAACTCAACTAAATATCGGTTTTCAAGAATCAAGAAGCAGTTATCAAGAATCAAGAAGTGGTTATCAAGATTCCAAGAAGCGGTTAGAGACTTAGACTATAAATACTGGTCGTTGTCGAAGACTAAACAACTTTTTGGTGAAATCTTTGATTCTAAAACCTTCAAGTGTATACTTAAAAATTATGTAGTGCAATACTGTAGAGCTAAACTACTGTAACAATAGCTCTAGATATCTTTCTAGTGAGAGAAAGAAAAGGCTAAGAGCCTAGAGAGGCTAAGATAGCTGTAAAAGAATACTTGATGTACGAGACCTGAAGAGGTTCGAGAAGAAAAAAAGAATACTTGTAATTTGTTGAAGTATTGCGAATACTCAGAAGATTCTGAGGACTGTATGTAGCCCAGGGTTTGGAGTGAACCAGTATAAAATCACAGTGTCTATCCTCTATCTCTCTCAAACTTAGTATATTTTGTTCTTAAACAACTATATAGAAGTTACTTGCGATTTATCTCATAACAACTTTTGTGATAGTCTTTTAACAAATTAGAGAAGTTCTTAACGAGAAAAATTAAAGAATTTGTATTCGAAAAAAAGGGGATACACAATTCAACCACCCCTTCTTGTATATATCATATGTTATACATATTTTCTATACTAATGTGTGATTTACTTCACAATGGACAAGGGATATAGCTTTGGTTGAATAATTAGTGCCATATTAACCATCTTCATTCAATGTTTGACTTTGATTCTCTAAAAAACAAGTTCCCACTAAATTTAAAAGTGTTTGTAATTATCTTAAAAAAATATTAGAGCTAATTTTGTAGGGTAATGTACCCCATTGGTAGTAACCTTCCTAATTACAATCCAAATGAAGCCATCTCTGATTGTTTTAGTTGGTCACTACTCAAATCAAGGCAATCTTATAATGCTTCATTATTAGATCACTTCAAAATATACTCCCTAAAGGTTAGATGGATTGACTTAGTTTGGCAGAATCCTATTATTCCTAAGGACTCTACAACTTATTGATTAGGATCTTATACAAGCTCTAGATAAAAGATAGGTGAAACCCCGCCTCTAATCCACTTCTTGTCTTTTGTAAATCCAAGTTTGAGTCCATAACTCACTTATCTTTTAAACGTGTTTACTCTAATTCCCTTTGGTTTAGCATCTAGCATAAGCTTGAATGTTTTTTTTAATGTGGAAGACTAGCCACATATAGTGCAATAGGTAAACAAACCGTCTAGACGTTCATCCTCAGATTCTATTATATTAAAGACTATTTTTTTCCTATTGCGTATATATGATATGGAGATATGAAAACAATATTATACACAGGAGAATTAAAATGCACAAGTACTTGATAACTAATAAACTCATTCGCAAGATTTAAGAAGCTCCTTTAGCCAACCAAAGGCATATGTTAATCGGTGATAAAGTTAGAAGAAAATGGGACCTCAATTGGTGACAACAATTAGAATCGAAAAGCTTTACTTGTATATGCTTATACTATTCCTATTTTTTATGCTTATCAATTAATAGTTTATCGCATATTTCCTATTTCCTAGGTTTTCTTAAGGCTTGGATTCATGCAACTTGTATGGCTGCTCTGTTAGCCAATTATTTGTTTGGAATAAAATTATATTTAACTTCTAAAAAAATTCTAATTAACTTTAGGTATCATGTCATATATTAGAATTCTAATCCGTTTGCTAACTTTTAATAGAGTATATTTTAATTTTAATTAAATTGAATATTGGCAGCTAGATAGAAGGTGAGAAAGTATAATTTTTCTGAACACTAAGAAATAACTTGATTTTTGAATTAAATAGCAACTTTAAAAGAGTAGTTAAATGGTAAAATCTTAATTATTTCAGGTGTTCGAGGATTCATTTTAGAACTTTGTAAATCTAGATTCAAATGAAAAACCTTGAGTCATTTGGAGTTACCTAAAGAAATTTTGAAATAAATATTTATTATATAAAATTTAATTTGTTAATGAAATTATTTTCAGTTTATATTACATCATTAAGTAATTTTAAGCTGGGTAATATAGAATTACCCATTGGCACTATAAATAGCCATGTAATGTTCTATTTTATACGAGAAAAGAAAAAAATTTTATTCCAAGAAATACTCTTGTTTCATTGTTTGTGTATAGGTTTTAGTATTTGCAAGTATCTTTTTTTTTTATAAAAAATGGTATTAGAGCCAACTATGACATTGAAAGGAGCATCTATGTCTTTCCACTCTCTAAATCTCACTAAACTCAATTATGAGAACTAGGCATATAGGTTAAAGGTTATTCTCATTTCAAAAGGTATGTAAGATGTAGTTAATATAGCCTATATGGTGCCTCGAGATTAGGAAAGCTAGACTCAATTAAAGAAAATAGCCTTCAAGAAGTAATGGAAAAAAGATTTGAGTGCATTTACCTTCATCCATGAATATTTTAATGAAGAAATGTTTGAGAAAATGTTAATGAAACTAAATTAAAGAGGGAAAGAAAAAATCTACAACGTTTAGTGAAAAAGGTTGAAAAAGTGAAGAAAGGTATGACTTCAAGCTCTAAGTGTTTAGTTTAAGACACTCTTAATGAAGAACAATGAATCCATTTTAGAATAATTCACTAGAATCCTAGGAGTGGTGAATCAAATGAAGACAACTAGTGAAATTATGTAAGATGTTCTGGTTATGAAAAAGGTCCTACAATATTTTAACTCATAGTTTAATTGTGATAGTGGCTATTAAAGAATTCAAACATGAAAGTAAAATTTCCATACATGATCTAAGTGGGTCTTTACTAGCTGATAAAGAAAGGATGAATCGTGACAAAAAGGATGTATTGGTAAAACAAGCCTTACTAACAAAGTTATGCTTAAAATTTTAAAATAATTACATGGAGTGAAGTGGAAAATGAAACTTTGTATATGAAAGTGGATGTGGTCACCAAAATGGTCTTGGACATGTATGGTCAAGGAAAAGGAAAAGGAAGAGGAATGGGAAGATGAAGAGGTAGTTTCGGAAAAAAAAAAAGAAAATTTTGACAAAGCCAAGTTGAATGTCATTTATTTGACAAATGTGGCTATTATCCCTGAGAGTTTTTTTCTAAGAATGAAGATGAAGCCAAGTATGTAAAATCTAAAAAAGAGTTAGTAGATAAAACTTTACTACTTATGGTAAAAAATAAACAAAAAGTTTAAAAGATCACATAGTTCCTTGATAATATAACTAACAATTGTATGACAAGTGATAAAATTGAATTTATTGAATTAGATACTAAAGTGATAGGGACTATATGTTTTGGAGATAATACAATAGTGAAAAAAACAAAGGAAAAGGTGCAATTTTACTTAAGACAATAGTAGGTGCTCATAAACTTCTCTCTGATGTTTACTTAATACCAAAACTAATGGCTGATATTTTAAACATTGGTCAAAGTTTAGAAAATGGTTTTCAAATTTATATGGAGGATTATACTTTTTGGCTTCAAGATAGTGATGCTAATCCTATTACCTAGGTGACGATGACTAGAAACAAAATATTTTTATCGCACTTACATACTACGGAGACCATATGTTTGAAAAAATGTGATAATGATCCTTCATAGACATGGCATATAAGAGATGGACATTTGAATTTTAATGCAATTAAAGCTCACGAAAGAAGATAATACGAGGAATTCCAAGCATAGATCATCCTAAACAATTATGTTAGGCATGTTTGGTTCGAAAGCGTTCAATGAAAAGCTTTTTAAACTAGCTGATTTCAAGATCTATTAAGCCAATCTAACTCATCGATACAAATGTTTTTAGTCTCATCAATCCTTTATCTTTTGATAACATATCTTTATTTATTCTTTGGATTGATTATTCTAGTGAAAATAAATAGGAAAAAGTTTTAAAGTACAAGTATAAATCTTTTGATATGTTTAAAAAGTTTAAAGATTTGGTTGAAAAAGAAAGTGGTTTTAAGATTAAAACTTTAAGAATTGATATAGGTGGAGAATATAATTTTAAGAGCTTTTCTAAACTACAAAAAAATTAATCACCCTCTTATAATCCTAAGATCTCCCTAATAAAATAGAATAGATAAAAGAAAGAATCAAACAATCCTAAGTATAGCCAGAAATAGGTTGAAAACCAAAATGATGCCTCAGGAGTTTTAGGCTGAAGCAGTTGTATTGGTGGTTTATCTTTTAAATTTTAGTCCTAAAAAGTGCTTGATATATGTCCCTCCATAAGAAGCATAGAGAGGAGTGAAGTCTTTTACATCACAACCAAGAGTGTTTAGCTCTATTATCTATCTTAATGTTCTAGAGAAGGAAAGGTCCAAACTTGATGGTTGAAGTAATTTGTTTTTATTAAATATGATAAGAAATCAAAAGGCTACAAGTTTTTCAATCCAAGTAATGAAACTATATGAAAATATTGTTATCAACAGAGATGCTAAATTTAATGAAGAAACATTTTGGGTAAATCCCTCAAATAGAGGAATCTTATGATTTTTTCTTTATTTTAAAGATTAAGAAGAAATTGAGGTAGTTTAAGATTCCAAAAATGAATTTTGTTCATTAATCTCACCAATCCCATCATCTCAAGCATCATCATCCACATCTTTACTAACAAGCATATGACTTTGAGGATATTAAAAACTTATCAAATTTTATGATAATCTTATCTTATTATGTCTACTTATTGATATTGTTTCTTTAAATTTTAAAGATGCTAGTAAGAATAAGAAATGGATTCATACAATGAATGAAGAAATTCAAGCCATAAAAAAGAATGATACTTGAGAATTTATTTCTAATATAAGAGATTATCATGTCATTGGATTCAAACGAGTATAAAAATAATAGAAAATGTCAATGGTGAAGTAAAGAGATACAAGGTAAGGCTTATAATTAAAGAGTATAAGTAAAAACAAGGCATTGACTATACAAAAGTATTTGTCTATATTACTAGCCTAGAAGCAATCTATTTGTTAATACGTAGTACAACAAAAATCATTGGATAATTCATCAAAGTCAAGTATGATTTTCTTAATGGTTATTTAGAGAAAGAAATATAAATTGAGCAACTAATGAGATATGTTGTTAAAGGTCAAAAAGATAAGTTGTTGAAGTTAAATAAGGCTTTATATGGACTTAAACAAATGCCAAGAGCTTAGAATAACCTAATTGACAATTATTTCCAAGAGAATAGTTTTCAAGATGCTTAGAAGTATATGCTCTTTATATTAAAAAGAATAAAAATGTTTTGCTTATTTTTGTATCTATGTGGATGATCTTATCGTCATTGGAAAAAATCTAAAGATGTTTGAAAAAGAGTTCAATGATTCTATAACCTGAGAGTTTGAGATTAATGATAAGGTTTTGACTTCATACTACTTAAGAATCAAGGTGAAGCAAATGGAGGATGGAATTTTCATCACTCAAGATGGTTATTTAAAAGAGATGCTTATGAAGTTTAAGATGTTAGATAGTAAATTGGTTGACACTCTTATAGGGTAAGGAATAAAGTTATCCAAGTTTGATGAAAAAGAGAGTACAATTCATTGTTCACAAGTCTTATGTGAAGTTTGAGGCGCTTGACTTACACAAAACCAATTTTCTTATTTGCAATTATAGTTGTTAGTCAATTTTTTGAGACATCGTCTAAAGTTTTCTTAAAGATAGATAAAAGAATCCATATATATCTCAAAGGTACAATTGACTATAATATATCTTACTCATCTTCCAAAATTTTAATTTAATGATATTTTTAATAGCAATTTTATCGAAGATTTTGATGATAGAAAAAGTATTAGTGATTTTTTATGACATAATACAATCTCTTAGTGTTCAAAGAACAACATATTTTTATACTCCCTATATATGAATTAGAATATGATACAGGTACTTCTTGTGCTTATTACGCTATTTGGTTAAACAACAAGAATTCTTTGGGTAAGTTATGTATGGCATTTCTATTGTAAATCCTTGTATTCTTCCCACGATTCATAGATCGATTCCCCATTACTTTGCTGGAAGTTGGTGATCTTCTTGATAATCTTTATAAAGTTGAAGCCGCTGTCTTATTACTGCATTATGTGCTTTGTGATTTTGTGTATTTGTTGTTTTTTTTGCTTGAAACAAGCAAACGTTTAATCTTGGGGATGTTGATAAGTGTGAATTGCATTATGTTTTAGGGCTTTGTTTGATATACATTTAGCTATTAATTCAATCATTTAGTATGTGTTTAGGTTAGAATTTTGTTAGTTTTTTAATTAATTATGTTTTAAACATTTTATAGGTTAGTACAAGTCTTTGAGCTTAACTATTATATTTTTGGGGCACCTTAACGTGTTTGCTAGTGGTTCAGAGTGAACCTCAAAGAATGGAGAAGTTTCAGAAACATTCGGGCTGAAACAACAGCCAACAATTGTGGCATAATAAACCATGATCGTGATAGAATCAGTAGAGATAGCCAATGATCGTGGCTTGCGTGCCACGATTGTGACAGAATCACAAGACATGGCTAAAGGCTTGGATTTGGCCCACGATCGTGGCTTGCATTGGCCAGACACTTAGACACTAAAATACGTCAAGTTTCGAGGGACTTTTTGGACCTTTTAGACCCTAGAAAAACCCTAGGGTTGCTCAGAACACAAAGGATATTTAAAGAATAAGACAAAAAGGCAGAAGGAGATTTAGCATTGGCCACTTTTGAGAAACCCTTGAGAGAATTCATCGAGAGATCGATAAAGAGAAGAAGGAAGAGAGAAAAGGAGAAGAAGTTGAGTTGAAGTACTTCCCAGATCAGGAGATTTCTGACATCATTGCCTCCCTTCATCAATCCAGATCGTATTTCCTATTTATTTCCAGTGTTATTATTATATAGAATTGGAATAACAGTTTAATGATAGGATTCTTGAATGTTGAAGATTTTTGAAACTCACCTTCAAAGTTTTATTTTTGAATCAATGATATTTGATTCTTTATGTGTTTATTGGAATGGTTGCGATTTAATTCTGCAATTGCATAATTTGATAATAAATTGAGAGGTTGAATCGAATGAAAAATGATTAAAATGGGCTAAGGAGAGTTAAGTGATTTAATAGAAAAAGGATTGAATCAAATCAGTAAATTATGCAAAGAGAGATCTTGCATAAGTTTTTGATAGTTTATGAGAGAACTTCATGACTAATTAGAGTTTTGGATGGGTTGTTAATTAAGATATTGCAACTTTCACAATTTGATTAGGGTTTACTATTTAGGGTTAATGGTTATAACTCAAGGGAGAGTAATTAACCTTAAGATCGTCTAGAACCAACTATCCGGTAATTCATAATCAATTACGTTAGCATTAAGGACATGTAAAATTTCCTTTCTCTCAATTGGTAATTTCCTTGGGTTGATTCTTGGGTGTGTGTTACAATTGCTGAGTAATTTATATTTTTGTGTTTGATTCTTAATTTGATTGATTGAATTAATTTCTCATTTTTAGTTTCATATAATTTGAATTTTTATATTGTTTTCTAGAATTAGATTTTAGGCTTATATTATCCCGCTCTGTGGGATCGACACCTTAGGTATTATGTTAACAAACTGTGTGCTTATGGATTATTGAGGGTTACTTATTAAAACTTACATACATCAAATACCCGATCATATGCCAAAAGAACAAAGAAGAAAAAATCAAAAGCTTTAATGACTGGCACAACAATATAAAAGAAAAAGGGATTATGTAGAAGGTGTCAAAGAGGGATTAAGGGTTTGATTTGCTATATAGATTTAGAAATAGAAAAGAATGTGTGAAAAAGGGAGGCATTGTTGCCTGGTTTCAACCAGACTTAACTAGACGATAAAATTTGGGTTTTTTTCCAAAAGCTAGACGACAACACACTACAACAAAATATGCTTTAGGCAATGTTAAATTTGTAACAGTTTAAAATGTGTTGCTTAAAACTAATATAATGCAATGATTTTTAAAGCGTGGCCTTTAGTAATATTAATAGGCAATGCTAATAGTAATTTGTTGCCATATATTTTAGAAGGCAACAACATTAAAATGTTGTTGCTATAAAATTTTGTATAAGTAACATTTAAATCCATTGTGACCGTAAACAATAATTAAGGGTTATACTAAGTAGCCTCGAACTCATAAATACTTACGCTCAAACCTTACTTGAGCTCAAGCACAATCGAGTCTAACCAAACTCAATTAAAAATATTATTTAATTATTAAAAATTAAAAAATAAAATCATTTTTTAAATCTTAAATTTTTAATTAGGTTGGATCATATTAATTTATTAATTAATCGGTTAAATTTTTTAAATTAATAAGTTCCTATAAACTAAAATTAATTAATTAATTTTTATTCAACAATCTCTTTTTCCAATTAAACTTCAAATTATTCAGTAGTTAAGGACAATCTCTTTCAATTATATTTAAATTTTAAAATTTATTTAATATTTAACCGATTTGATGATAATTTAATATCCGTTAAACCTTCTAAACCTTAAATCTTTTGTTTCACTAGTTTTAACTTCCAGTTCGATTTTTAAAGCATTGAATAAAGTGACTTTTTTTCAAAAACACGTAAGGGGCAAAAGAATTGAAAATATCAAAATAGAAAATTATTAGTCAATCACTTTACTTCCATCAATTATAAATTTATAATAATGATACTACTAAATTAATACCTATGTGAAAAAAGCACAGAATAAAAAATGAACTAAAATAACAATGGTGCCGTCCTTTCTTGCTCTCTAAGAGATCGCATATTCAAACTTATCCCCTTCATGCACGGTCCAATCTATTTAAACATTCATTTTGTATCTCTAAAGGCATGTTTGGTTGGATGTTAATTAATAGAACGGAAAGAAATAGAAAGGAATGGAAAGGAATGGTTTATAATGGAATGAAATGCAATACAGTGAAAAGTTGTTTAGGAGAGATGGAAGGGTTCATAATGTAATGTAGTAAAATATTGTTTGGAAGATGGATGGAATGGAATATAATGTATAACAAATGATTATTATACCCCTAATATTAAAATGGTTGTTGCAAGAGGTTTAACGCTATTATTTTAAAGCAGAAATTATGTCCAATTAAAAAGTCACGGTTGACTGTAAAAAATCATTTTTAAATATATTTTCGATTTTAAAATAATAAAATTTTTATTATTTTATTATTAATTATATACAATTTGTTATTAATTATTAAAAATATTATTTTTATTTATATAATATAGTATAATATATTTTATTTTATTAAAATTTATTTTATTCTATTATATGTGATTTATATTTCAAAATAATTTATTTATATTTTTTATATAGAAATATATATAAACAATTAAAGAGTAATTTTTATATATTTTCTATTTTAAAATAATAAAAGTTTTAATATTTGTTATTAATTATATACACTTTATTATTAATTATTTAATTTATTTTATTTTATTAAAATTTATTTTATTCTATTATATGTGATTTATATTTAAAAATAATTTTTATATTTTTATTTATATAGAAATATGTACAAACAATTAAAAAATAATTTTTTATACGTTTTATATTTTAAAATAATAAAATTTTAATATAAGTTTTATTATTTTATTATTAATTATATAAAATTATTATTATTAATTTTATTTTATTAAAAATTATTTTATTCTATTATATTATTTATATTTAAAAATAATTTATTTTTATTTTTATTTATATAGAAATATATACAAACAATTAAAGAATTAATTTTTTATATATTTTATATCTTAAAATAATAAAATTTTTATTATTTTATTGTTAATTATATACAATTTATTATTAGTAACATAGAAATATTATTATTAGGGTAAGGAGAAATAACAGAAAATATTATTATTTATATACAATTTTAGTGGACCATAATAAATGAGTCTGGAAAAAAGGGGTTAAGGTTAGAAGAAATAATTGGTAATAAGAAAAATTATTGAGGGTATATTAGGTAGTATGTATTTTTTAGTTTATGTTTCATCCTAAACCCTCCAAATCGGAGGTTTCTTATTTTCACTGTTTAAGATGGAATGAAACGTAACATGAAACTCTCCGCTTCCATCCCATTTCGTTCCATTCTATTATGAAACTCTCAACCAAACGATAGAAGTGTGGTACGTTCTATCCTATTCCATTACTAACCCCTCAACCAAACACGGCCTAAATCAAAAGAATCTATCTAGGAATTCTATGAAAAACACCTCCTCATCTTTTTGTGATCAGGGCTCATTTGGCTTTGATCTCTCAGGTTAATGTGCAAAGTTTGTGTTAAGGTACGCTCAAAGACTAGATCTTCCTTTGGCTTTCAATAAGGGTTTTCTTTGACTTTGTTGGGATATGCGTTTTTGATGATATTTTTGAAATTATTTTTGGGCTTTAGCTGATATACGCTTTTAAGGCATTTGAATTCGGGGTAATTGCAACAAGTAATGGTCTCTTGCAATGGGGAAAGGTTTGATTATTTTTGGTTGTGAGAACCTTTTCTAAATATAATTTGGTCATTTCTTTCGGTTGGATGGAGATTTGCTGCTTTATTTTTGTGAGAGAGTTCATGAGTGTAGTAGCTAAAAATGGGGTTCAATTATTTAATCAGAATATTATTAGTTTTTGACCATTTTGGGTTAAATTTTAATAGTAGTTTTAAGTATTTTTTATTAGAACTTTCTTATAATATTTATGTTATTATTGAAAGATTTTAGTTTGTTAGCTAAAATATGAGTTTTGGTCATTTTTGGGTTTACTTGTGTTGTATACATCCTATGGTTGAAGCCTCAGTTTTAGGTTCGGTTTGTAAGGTTGCAAACTTGGTTTTCTAGATGATGATGTAGTTTCTTTTCGGGTAAATGGGTAAGTAGTTCGTAGTGTACTTTTTTTACAACGTTCTCATTTTTTAAAACAAACGAGGGTAGTCTAGTGCATGTTATAGTCATTCAAAGTCATTGCTTTATTTGAAGATGAATCAGATACATTTCTCAGATTGTTAAGAAAGTTGAGGACTTGCTTTGGATGTTTTCATGAGCGAGGGTCATACTTATTGCCATTAACAACAACCATGTCTGATTATATGATTATGATTTATGTTGAGCTTTCTTGGTAGTATGTTTAAGTGATTTTGTTTTTGTGCTTCCATACAAACGTTTAAGTATGGAGATTGACAGCTCGTTTGGGAATTCTGATACCTAGAAGGAGTCTAGTTTAAAAATGAGGTACATTTATTACTATGAGTCACTTCTTTGCCGTGCCTCATATTGAGAACTATGTTCTCATTAGTATTCATAAGGTCATTCTTCATTTATTTCCTTAATTTTTTTTCTCTTTACTACATCTTGAATTAGAATTGCCTTATTTCTTCATACCTTTCCTGTGACATGATTGTGTTGATCTTATTATTTAATGTAATTGTTGCCTAAGTTTTAAAGGCCAAAATAGTAAAAGTGAAATTAAAAATTATATCTTTTTGAATAGTTTCTGTGGTTTTTACCTACTGTTGTTTATTGGATGGAATGGATATTGATTCGGTAGTCATGAGTTGGGATTTTTTCAAATGTTTAATTATCTGGGTAGATTCTCTTTTCTATGGATCCGATTTCTATTTCTCTAGTGCCATAATATTATTGTAAGCAGAAGCAACTTAATGTATCAATCAACGTAATAACTCTATTAACAAGACTAATAGAATGTCATGTAACTCAATTATTGTAGTTAAAGTACTTCTTTTAACTTGATTGAATCAACAACTTTTTACATTTTTAATCCATCTTCTTTATAGCAATAATATCATATGCATATGTTATTCATTAATTGATTTAATAATATGGTGAGTGAAGCCTTGTACAAAGTTCCTAAAGAGTATTTATAGTCCATCAAGAACAAATTAAAAGAAGAGATGAACCAAAAAGTGGAAGTTGAAAAGGAGATAATGAGAAAGGAATTAGAACAAAAGAAAGTTTAACTCTTATAAATGAAAAGGCAATTAGAATAACATAAAGCTAATAAAGAAGAAATGATGAAACAAATGTTCTCCTTCATTCAAACTCAGCTTGGGCAAACTAACACCACTGATATAGACATGCTTTGTAAATTGATTACACCTAGTCAATCAAGAAAGGAATCTTCTATTCCTCCAAACCATACATATTAATATGAAGAATACCAGGTAACAAATTTCCTTAATTCATTATTTTTGTACATCATCTTACTATCTTTTTTGTTGAGATTATCTGCTTATGTTCATGCTTTATGAATTTGTTCATAAAAAGAACTGAATCATTGTGTTGTTAGTTTTCGGACTATATTATTTGTCTTGATTAAATTGACGTCGTAATAAAGTAGTTAGTATTTCATTTTTTTAGATATATCAACCTATTTATGAGTATAGCAGTTTTACAATTCCAATCTACTTCTTATTTCTTTCTTTTTTTGGGATGGTGATGATTTGAAGTGGACAAAGAGGTACTTGGTGAAGGATTTTGGATCTCCTATACATCTTGGTTTTGTTTAGTATTTAGAGGTTTTGTTTAGTATTTAGATTAATTCACTTATAATCTACATGAAATGGAGGGCGATATTGTAGATTTTAGCTATTGATTTTTTGCTTTTGTATTTTGAATATGTTAAAAATTGGATTTTGCAAGTTCTTAAAGATTATATATTATATATAAATGTCATTTTTTTATCATTTATCTTTGATAGTAAGTACACAAGTAAGACGTACATTAATATCTATATATTTCTTTTAATGTATATATAGATGTTGCCTATATAATGACAAGAGCTTGATTTTACGTTAAATAATATTGGTAATGAAATAATAAATTGTTGCTTTTATTATTACAAATTGTTGTCTAAAAAAATTCACTTTGTTCCCTTATAAAAACTTAAAAGTGTTGCAATATCTATTTAACATTATTGTTGTAGTTTAAAACTAATGTGTTGCCTTTGTCAAAACTTAAAGCAACATTTTTTTTGTCTAATAAAAAAATTTAGTTGCCTTATATTTATTGCAGCGTCACTTCTTGTAACAATACAAATTCTATTGCCTTAAACAAAAGGCAACGATAGTTGTACTTATAGCAACACTTTTGTCTATTGCCTAAAGCATTTTTTGTTGTAGTGACATTTGAGAAAAACTTGCTATTTGAAAAAAAGGACTTACATTTCTTTTATTTTTTGATTCCACTTGCCAAATAAGATACATGTGGTAAGGGGTTATAAAAATAATAAAAAATATAACGTGTACTTTTTGTGATATAAGGTTGGCAAAAATGTTAAGATGGGATTTTAAAAGCATTTGTGAAATGTTAAGGGTTCTCTTAGAACGTCTGTGAAATGTTAAGAGTTTTTTTAAATATGATAAAATATTTTTAAGTTTAAATTAACTTTAGTGAAAATATTAGTGTCTACTTTGACCCTTTTCTAAAACTAAAATATTAACTAATTTAAGAGAGTTAAGATTTGTTTTAAACTTGAATATGTTTTGATTAAGATGAATTTAATCTTGAATCATTTGGAGTTACGTAAAGATATTTATGGTGAAATAAAGACAAAATCATCAAATTTTTTATGTTATACAAATTTTATTATGCCGTTGAAATTATTTTTCTCTTTATATTCTAACATTAAATGGTTTTAAGTTAGTTAGTATAGAGATCTTCATTGGCACTATAGATATCCATGTAATGTTTTATTTTATACAAGAGAGGAAAGAGTAACATTTCTATTATAAGAATACTCTTATCTCGTGATTTGTGTGTGTGTCTAAACATTTGCAATAATCTTCTTTTTTTTTCCAATATAAGTCATGCGATTAGATCTTCAGATGGCTAAACTGAAGTTGAGAAATAGAGACAAGAGCTTCTAATTAAATGTAGGAATTAACAATGAGAAACTTATAAAGTGGGACTACCCAGAAATTATTCGATTTTAAAAACTTAAGTTGTAATATATTCACTAATGAATCACGCAAAGTGTTAATTGTATGTTGAAGTGGGTTCTTGTTGAATATTGAAAGAAGTTGTAAGGAAGATAGAAGAAGGAAAAAATAACGTTTTTTTATTTCGTACAATGTAATGTTTTTCTAGGACCATATTTATATGTCTCCTACCTTTTTCCTATTGGTTGCTCTTCCTAGAATCAAGGGAAATAATAACTAACATATCTGTGATAGCTGTACAAAAAACTGAAAGAACTATCTAGTACTATTTACAATACTACATGTCTTAGGAAATAAAGTAAAATGACAAAAGGTTTTCGTATTTGTTGTAATGTAACATGTCAACATGAGGCCTGTGATGTGGCCCATTTTCTTCAATACTCAACGTACACTCCTTGTCTAACGTACCCAAGCCAAATGTATATTGTCTACCATATCCAAACCATTAGCATGTTTTGGGTGTTTTATCACCCCCTTCAAGTTAGAGGCTTGGTTAAGACCGACAACTATGATCTTGCCAACAAGACCCAAAAACACGTTTGCGCTTAATGCTTTGGTAAACAACTCAGCTAGTTGATCTCTCATGTTCACATGCATCAGCTGAAGGAACCCTAGGGTTACATAGTTCTGAACCAGATGGAGATCGATTTTAAGATGCTTCATCCTCTCGTGGAAGACTGGATTCTTTAAGATAAATATGGTGGCTTGGTTGTCGCAAAACATAGGTATAGGTGTCTGTACCTTGAGTTGAAATGTTTGAAGTAATTGCATTATCCATTTTAGTTCACAAGTAGTTGAAGCTAGACTTCTGTACTCCGATTCAGCTGATGACTAACTCATTGTTGTTTATTTCTTTGTTTTCCAAGAGATTGGCTACTTCCCGAGGAATACATAGAAGTCTTTTAGGGAGCGTTTGGAGAAGATGAAACTCCCCCAATCTGAGTCAGAGTAGACTGTAAGGTGAGGGTTTTCCTTTGTCATGTAGAAAATCCCTAGGTTCTGGGTTCCTTTAAGTCAGTTAACACTCGTTTAGCAGCTTCCCAGTATGTTAATCTAGGGTCGCTCATAAATTGGCTGAGTTGCTGTGTCACATATGTGATGTCAGGCCTAGTGAAGCCTAAATATTGCAATTTTTCCACTAATCTTCTCCATATTTCTGGTTTATCCAGTAGCTCTCCTTCTTTAGTTGTTAACTTAGTTCCAGGGACTATAGGTGTTACACAGGATGAGCAGTTCAGTAGGTTGGTCTCTTGGAGGATATCTCTGACATATTTGCTTTGAGTAAGTATCATTCCATCTTTTGCTCTTGCTATTTCGATCCCCAAGAAAAAATTTGCATATCCCATGTCCCCGATGGTGAATTTTGTATTGAATGCTTTCTTGACTACTTCCATATGTTCTTCATTAGCTCCTATTATTAAAATATCATCCACGTAGATGATTAGTTCTATGAAGTCATTCCCTGTGCCCTTAGTGTATAGGTAGTGATCAGCTTTTGGCTTTGTGAACTCCATTGAGTATAATTTTGTAGATAGCTCCTTGTTCCACTATCTACCTGCCTGTTTTAGGCCGTAGATAGATCTGATTAGCCTGCATACTTCCCCTTTCTTAGCCTTAGTGTAACCTTGAGGGGGTAACATATAGAGTTCTTCTTCTAACTATCCATGGAGAAAGGCAATATTGATGTCACACTAGTGAATTGGCCATTGTTTGGATGGAACAATGGCCAAAAACATCCTCATAGATACAACCTTAGCCACTAGAGAAAACACTTTTGAGTAATCAACCCCTTCCCTTTGGCTAAATCCTTTGGCCATAAGCCTGGATTTGAATTTATCTACCATGCCATTTGGATTGTATTTCACTTTGTAGACCCATTTTGGGGTTATGGCTCTCTTCCCCTTAGGCAGTTCAGTGAGTTTCTAAGTTCCATTCTTTTCTAAGGAAAATAATTGCACATTCATAGACTCTACCCATCTCTCATCCTTACTAGCAGTATCATAGGATAAGGGTTCAAAGGTTTCAGAAACATTACCTTTGAAATTGCTATAGATATCACTGTGTTTGATGTCCATCATTCTTAACCTTTCTTCATTTGTTCCTGCAGGACAACAAACTTTTGATGTTGTATTGTTATCATCAACAGAGTGAATGGATCGATATGCTAAGGCTTGAAGGACATAAGCTTGCAGGTATTTAGGGGTTGTGTATGTTTTGTTACTTTTTCTGTAACATCCCGTTACCTATGTTGAGACTAGAATAGTAAATATGAGAGATTATAAAGAAATTAGAAAATGCTTTTCATGTTCATGCATTATATGATATGCTCATACTTATGAATATTGAATTTTTGCAGATGAAAATAATTGTACATGCATTCATAAACATTCTGGGTATAATTGATTTATAATTGAATTGTGAATGTGATTTTGTGGAGAATTATGGTTTTTATATGTTGAAAATTGATT
>JAOTAY010000190.1:29198139-29212992 GCA_025629805.1 Erythroxylum baracoense
TTATATCTAATTAAATATATATTATTAATAAAATTTTTCGACGGTTATAATTTAAATATAATGGAAATATATATTTTTAAAAATTTTAATAAAATTTTTACCGACTGAAATATGCAAGATTTCTGTCGGTAATTGTCTACATACTATCCCGACGGACAATAATTTCCGTCGATAATAGTTCCGAATTTACCGACAGATAAAACGTTACAGTCGGTAACTTTACCGACCGTATTAGAAACATTCCAATGCTAAATTTACATACGAGTAAGCCACTTATCGTCAGTAAATTTAGCGACGGAATACTTCGGACGGTCGGTAACTTTTCAGTTGATTTTACCGACGGCTTATTTTGTTCGTCGGTAATTTTCCCAACGGTAGAGAAGCTTTCCGTCGGTAAGTTTAGCTACGACTTAATCTCTGACGTTTTTGGCCGTCGGTTTATTCCGTCGGTAATGTTATATACTGACGGAATATTTGTCATTTCCGTCAGTATTCCTAATTTACTATTTTCTTGTAGTGATATTAATCTCTAAGTGTAGCGTATCAAATAAATAAAAATTTAAACACATATGACAAATTAAAGAAAAAATCAAAATTTGATAAAAGTGTTGAATTAATTTGAAATCTGGTCCTCAGTTCAATCTCAGCCTATAAACAAATAAGAAATTTTCATTGTTTTGTTATTCTTATAACTCTCTTACCAACTATTAATCATAGGTTAACAACAAGCTCTATTAACCCTAATTATGCCTTAGGTCGTGTTTAGTTAAAACAAGCCCTTTAACTAAGCCTAAATATCGAATAACTTAGAACATACCCTCTAGATTTAATAGGAAAACCGCATTACAAGTTAAGAAAATAGATTAATTAAGGCAACAACCACATAATCAGGGTAATTTAATCTAGGTTATATTATCCCTAATGAAGAGGCATTTGTTAATTAAAGAGACAATGATGTAGTGACATATGGCAAGAATATAGAACAATAAGTTAAATAAGTAGGAGGATGTGCTTTCAATGATGTGGAAGTAAAGTAGGTCATCATCCAATACCATGCCCACCATAATCCTAATGGAACTATTAGTCTAAAAGGTATAACTCTCCACCAAGAAGTTGAAGTTACTAGAAGAACTAGTGACCCTATATTAATTTGGTAGGTTAGTACTAAAAGTGGGTGCTTTGACTTAGTCTCCAAATTTCTTATAAGCCTATAAAAAATCATTATATACTTTTCGTTTCACTATCATATACATTCAATTATCTACTTAGAAAGAGTTTGAGAGCTTTGTGAGAAAGCCTCATTGTAGAGAGGTTTAAGTAGAAACATCTTGATAGTATATTATAGAGAACTTCAAATTGGAAGTGTTTTAAATTTTTTCATATTATTTATTTTAAGATTAGATAAATAAAATGTTATGAATATTCTACTTTTGCTTATTTCTTTAATTAAGTTGTGCTTACATTTATGTAATGAGAGTCAGTAAAAACTAAAACATAAGTATAATTGGGACATTCAAAAATTAAAGAACTATTGTTTTGAGATTACACAAGAAGAATGAGTTAATCTTTAATGAAATTCAACTTGATTTTCATATGAAAAATCTAGATAATTTTATTATATTTTACTATTCTTTAAAAAATTTGTCATGACAATTACCATAATGTCATAGAATGAGTTTTTGAGGTATTAGAGTTCCTAATTGATGACACGTGTTTAAAAAAAGATGGATATCTTTTACTAATATGCCTTGTAATCTACAACTCTAATTGTAGCCAATTAGGATAAGAACATGGATCCATTTAATGTTTGAATTATATTTAAGTTAAAGCTTAACCTTAATGGCAAATGACAAATTGTTGACCTTTTATTTGGATGTAGTAGGAAAATACAATCGTTTTGGATTAATTAACACTAATCCTTTAATTTTTTGTAATTTCTCATAAATTTCATTAAAGAAATAATTGTAGTATCTCTAGCATAAACAATATGACCTAATTGCTTATAGTCATCCTTAACTTGGTCTAGTTTTTTTTCAAAATTCTTTATTAAGTGTTACTTTAAGTTTTATGATTATGAGCTTTATTCACATACAAAAATTCAATTACTCTTTTTAGAGTCTTTTAAATTTTCAATTGAATTTTAACTTGTTTAATGCACCTACAAGTAAGCTTAAAGATGTGCATATAATGTACATAAAATTTATGTAGTAGTTTTATCTATTTTACATCCAAATTACCATAATTTAATTATTTTAAGTTACGTATTAAGTAATTATAGAGATTTCTTACAAATGATATTGCCCAAATATTAGAGGATTTTATAAGGCAAAATAAAAAAAAGTCATTCTTAATTGAATACATTCTTAGACATATGCGTGTTATAGTCCATATCGTTTAGATAGAAATGGAAGAATAAAAGATCAAGCGTAGGTAGGCTCCCACTGAAAATTTAGAGTAGAAGACATGTTTTTCCATAGAGCTCGTATCATATAGCAAAGAGATTCAATGTGATACATGGTCTAAAACATGAACATGTCTATGTCCATATTACTTTCTAAAATTAAGACCAAAGAAGTAATAAAGTATATAAATTGGAATATGATCATGTCCTAAACTGTGTCTGTGACAGATTTCTTATATAAATGATGACAAAAATCCTAATAAAGAATATCAGCTTCGTTACTCACCAAACACCTTAATCATTGAAAAAATTATCTAGTTCTAATTCCTTTGCTTTCAAGATTTTTATCCCTCCTTTATGGACAATTCCTTGTTACCACTTAGAATAAATGCTTAATCTATCGTTGATGCTTTATCTTCTTGTTAGCTATTCTCCCTAAGCTAAGCACTATAGATTGTCTTTAATGGGTGTCAAAACTAACAAATATAGTCCTACTTTAATAACAAATAAATTGTATATAGCAAGGTGTACGGTGAAGTCTATAAGAACTAAGAAAGGATAGGGATAATTTAAGAGGGAAATTGAAATAAATTAAAACCAGAAATAGAAAAATAAATTAAGAATACAATTTAATGAAATTAAATGGCAATGCATCTAGCCCAAGGTATAATTTTATTATTGATTATTTGAATTGATCATTAATACAAAGATAATCCATCTATTTCTTAATAAACGAGCTATGGTTGTTAACAAGGTTTAGCAACCTATCTCTCCCTACTTACACGGTAATTAAAATAAGCTTTTCTATTAATTTTCTTATTTATAAATGACTCTAAAAAATCTCTTAGGATTTAATATGTTGACATCATTAAAAACTAGAGAGACTACCAATTTTAGACAACAAACACGCAAGTTATGTTTATTTAGACTAGATTATATATTTATATAACATAAGTCAAATATCTTGTATTGAACCATGTTATTTCACCACTAAGCATTAGAAAAATCAAATAATTACAAATTTAATTGCTCTAATTTGCAATATATTATTTTAGTGATTAAATAATAGGCCTTTGTATTAATCAAACAAATAATAATGTTAATATTCTCAAAGGATATATAAAATTGAAATAAAAAAGAGTAAAAAACAATAACTAGATCAGCAATTCTTGAAGAATCAAACATTAATTAACCTTTGGATAGAAAAAAGAAAGTTTAGTTACATAAGATTCTCAAATATAATATGAAAGATAGATAAAGAACTATCCTAAGAATGTAGAAAAACTAAAATGAATTAAGATGGGAGGGAGATGGAATGACTACTCCTACACCTCTTTCCTCTATATGATATCAAAATCCTATCAAATCTTCTTTAAAATAAGGGATAAAGGTAAGATCAAGACTAAATTTAAAAAATCCCACTTCTATTGGGATTGTCCTACCAATACAAGCCCTACCTAATCAAAAAATCTTAAATAGAGCGAAATACTTGTAAAAATAACTAGGTTAGCTTACTCTAAAAGGGCTCTATCCATTTAGTCATGTTTATTTTCTATAGCAGTCATATCAACTAAGGCGTGGGCATGCCTTCTACTCAAACCTCTTCTAAAACTTTTCTTTCATAGGCTTTCATTATTTCCCAAAATCTATATCTTTATTCGTTCTTTGATAAATTTTCAATTGTATGCACATTTTACTCTAAATCTCTAATGTATTCCATAATCAATAATTGCAAGCATTTTATCAATCAAAACTTAAGAGAATTAATATGAAATATATGTACTTTATGTATGTCATTAGTTTTTATCAGTTGAATAACCAAACATCTAATATATGTCCCCTTTGTTGCTCTTAACAAGAAATTTATAGTCACCTTTTTCTCAATTGCTCTCATCTTTCTAATTATGAAACCCTTATATCTAAAGTTACAACCCTGCCTGGACTCCCTCATTTTTATAATTTTCTTGAGGAGGAAAGAGAAGGAGGATTTAATAGACCAGAGTCGGGAAAGCCAGATGAGGGTCTCCTGACTCTGGTCTACTAAATCGTCCTTCTTTTTCCTCCTTAAGACAATTACAAAAGTTTGTGTTTTTTATTTTGTCCTTATAGAAACAAGAGAGTCTTCATAAATTCCTCCACCCCTTGTCTAATCCTTATCCCAAGTATTCTCTGTAATTTATGGAATTTTTACATTTAAAATCCAATAGACTTACTCTCTCTAACCATCTTCTCTAAATTAGGAACTTTTAATTTTTCCACTTTCCTACTCCCTCCCCTTTCACCCTATAGGTTTCTTTATTACAAGTAAAAGGAAAGCTTCGTCAAAACCTCCAACTCCTATTCTTCAAATTCATCAGCCTATTTTATTATATCATATCAAAGGGATCCTATTTTATAGATGATCTTATGCATTTTCTCAATATAAGTAGGATAAAAAGTTAGCATATTCTTTTTGCAATCAAAGCACGTTCTTAAAAAAATCATCTTGTTATCTTTAGTCTCATCAATATCTAGTCTAACAATGGCTCAAGTTTCAATTAAGCTAATTACTATTTTGATCTTTCAGACAATGAGAAGAAAAAATTCATATTATTATGTAGGCATATGAACAATCACAACAAAAATTATATCATAACATCCCCTTGCTTTGAATTCATCAAGTCAAACCCTACCATCAAAGTAATAAAAAAAAGCAAAAAAATATTTCCCTACATAATGTGAACAAGTAGAATTTGAATGTTAAAAATCAAAGGAAAATATGCTACTAAAGTCCCTCCTTACTCCTTATTGACTCCTTTTGTTTTTTGATACAAGAATTTACTATCTTAAACTTTTAGTTGTTTATTTATTTTTTTGTTTTAGGTAATGACCTTCTTATTTTAGGTTTTGATATATCTAATATTCATTTTTAACTTTCTAGTCCTGATATTTTTGGCTCATATAGAACAATTTTATATGTTTTTTCTCTTGATACATTTACTTTTAAAAAGAAGAAAAACATAAATCATGGTAACCCTTTTAGAAATACTTAGTTAATATTTACTATTGAGGCCATCTCAAGTAATGGCCTGAAAACTGTAGATGAGCAAAAGGAGGTCATCTCAGTCCATAATCTATTTAACATTAACCTCCCTAAAGAAAACAATTCTTTTAGTTAGTCTTCTTAGTTAAAAATAAAAATATGTCTCTTAGTCATTTATGTTTTACCATGACAAATGAAGATCTACAACTTGGCTTATACTTGAAATAGGAAAAGTTAGTTGTCCTAACTAAAACTAAACAATGTTCTTAAGTATTCTTCTTCATTTGTGGATAATATATACTATAATATCTCATAGTGGTTTCTTCTATTAACTGTTGATGCTAAGAATTGGTAATCTCTAATTTAGCTTATTGTTTGCTCTAAGAAGAACGAGTAGTCTTAAAGGTGAATAGAAATGATGTTGGTGTTATAACTTCAGACAACACCATTTATAAGTGCTTTTATTGTGATAAATCTATTTGTTTTCAATAATAGGTGAGCCAAGTTGTTCATAGTAAATAAACTTGTTTGTTTCTACATTTACTGTTTAGTTATAACATTGAGTAGGCTTGGAAGCTAATAACTTATTCTAAAAATTGAAAATTTGTCTTTTAGTTTTTTGGAAGTTAAGAAATTTTGTTAATATAATAAAAGTACATAGGACTAGTTACATCTTTACAAGAAATTACTCAAAATCAAGTGATCTTATTAACTAAAGGAGTTTTTAAAGGAAACTACCATTACTTTCCATTAGCTCAAAGCTTTATGATGAATACCATTACTTTCCATAAGCTCTAAGCTTTATGATGACATGTTTATATCCTTAAAAAAAGTTACATATTATTGAAAATTTATAACAACTCTTTAGCTAAAACCTCTATCCAAAGCTTAAGAATCAGCTTTCTTTGTGCTTCCTCTATGCTTTGTTAATGTTCCTTAAAGATTTTGGAATTTCTCCCCTTCCAAATTAAATGCACAAGTAACCAAAAACTACTTCAAAAGAGAGGTCTATCTCTTCAACGTGTGAACTTAGAATCAAAGACAATTTATAATATTCCATTTTAGCCTGTTGCTTTAACTTGAATGTTGAAGAGATGCAAGTAGAATGTCCATAAGAAATAGGAATATTGATTGCTAAAAAATAGGTGATCATGATCCTCAAAAGGTTAAGAGCATAAGTAATAGATTCAGTAGTAGGGAGCTTAAGCCTATACTTGTGGCTAGCCTTCTCAAAGTAGCAAGCCACAAAATAAATGAGTTAGATGGAGTAATACTAGGATTCTATACCAATTTAGTCCATTAGAATTATGGTAGGAAGTTAGTAGAATCTTCATGTATGCAGCTTTGGAGAATCTTGGAGCCCTATTCCATATAATAGTCTTCGTTAGCAATATAGGAAGCATAGTTAGGCCAATTGTTCACAATGAGATCATAACCTCTTTTTGAATGAAAAGCCCATCCCTGACTATTATTGATGATAATAGAATGTATGACGTTCTCTTCAAAAATTAATGAATTGTGATTTGCTCACTCAATAAGATTATAAAATGGTACTAAAGAATGTCAATTATTAAACCAAGTTAAGAGGATATACAATTCCTAACCTTATAGCTCATCAAAGGTTGAATCATATCCCTAGTACTTAAAATTAGTTGGAATGTTTAATAGTTTTTTAACTAATTTTTAAAGTCCATATCTCTCTTTTGATATAGTAACATTTAATCCATTTAACCTATAGGTTCCCTTTCTCTAAGCATAATTTCCATATTCTTAAAGGAAAATGTAATAAATTAATAAATAATGAAACATAGAGCCCTAAAATGAGGTTCATGGGAAGTACTCTTCAACACAAAATAAAATGCATCAGATTATCCTACCAAGTATCTAAGACTATAAGCAACAAGTTGATTAGATTTTTAAAGAAAGAAGTAGATTCAATTGCAATATGCGTAAGGTTCTTCAGAATAATAAGTTCTCTAGTCCCATTGATAACTTTTGTGATAAGTAATTTAATTGATTTGCACCTAGACTCAAACCTTCTAGCATTTCTTTATTTACATATTGTTTGCACACAAAGCCCCATAACTATTATTTAATTTATTTTTCAATTTTAGGAAGAGAATAGTGTGTTACTAGCTATAGAATGATGCTAGAGATAGAGTTGTATGAAATAGTCCAAAGGCATTTCTATTTCACTTGTTCCCAAATAAGCTTAGTTGCTGAGAACATAAAGAACATATGATCTTTGGATTCATCATGTACTGAACATAATAGGTAAAAAAATTTACATCGAAACAAAAGAGTCTTTCTATAGTATTGAGCCTATTCCTGATGATAAGCCAAAGAAGAAAGGAAACCTTAGGGGGGTAAAACTTTAAACCAATACTTAGAGATCCTTATTAATTCGTCTTTCATAACCTTTAGCTTTTGCATGCATTAATAAGCCTGAATACCAAAAACTAAAAATATCATTCCTTTTCAGCACCACCTATATGAGTTCTGGATGTTTTAATAAGGAATTCTTTAAATGGATCTCTCCTCTTCAAACCTGTCAAGTTAAGCTAGATCTCAATTCGAGTATGAATATAAATTAAGGGGTTATTAAAAGAAGTAGTGCTAATAGAGAACTAGTTAAGCAACTCATTATTCACCAAGCTCCTATCTAGCTTTTCCTGAATGAAACAATCACTAAACTGTTTGTTGCTCTAGGTATAATGATGTCTAGTATGTTATAAATCAATGATCCCTGAAGTGATTGTGAGGTGAGACAATTTATGATACCTATGGGAGCTTTCCCTCTCTTAAGCTTCTAATGGAGATAAGATACAATTGAAGTCCCTAATCAATAGCCAACAGGAGCTTACATTAGAACTAATTCTCTCTAAGCCTTGTTGACTCCTTTGAAACTCACAATTCACACCATATATGACAGTAATCGTCATAAGCTTGAGAGAGCACTTCAAAGTGAACTTATAATAAATAAATTGGATTAAATATGACCAATTCCTCGAAAGGAAGAATTTAGGATCAAAAGAAACAATGACCCTACCATTGATGTGAGTAGAATGATTGCTATGGTGATCCAATCCTTATCCAAAAATCATAGCCCCTTAAGCACAAATTCCTATTTTATTTTGTTCTCTGTAAGACCAAAACAATAAGGTCTTCTTAAGATGAGATAATCCTTAAAAACCACCTAGTTATTAAAGGAGTTTAGACCCTTTACATTCCAAACCAACAAACTTATTTAACAAATGCGTCACTAGCCTTCTTCCTCTTGGACTTAAGACCAAACTTGCTAGTGCTATGGTGCATGCTTGTAGTCGTACCTTATTGAGCTTCCAACTCAATATTGGAGTTATTTAGAACTAGATGTTGCTCTTTTAGGCCACATATCATTGAGGGATCTAAATCCATAGAACCAGAGTAATAGTATTATGATTGTCAAGACCCAAAACACCCTTCTCGACATCATCAGCTATTCCTTCAAGACTCATAAGAGAGTCCAATTTTGCCTTTGCTACCACCTCATCTACCATTTCATCATTTAAAGCTCCAACTAACCTCTTTTTAGGGGGATCTGAGGGAATCACTTCCAAATTACTTAGAGACTTGATTCTTTAGCCTCCATACCTTTTAAAAAGGGCTTTTATAAATAAGAGACCTTGATCTCACCCTCCACTAACTTACTATCCTCACCATATCTCATAATCTTAACAGCGTTAGGAAGCTCCAACTCCAAACTAAGCTCAACACATAGCCTAGTAGATCCAATCCTTTTGAGGGTGGTAGTGTTCTCATCTAAATTCATTGGCTTCCTTATGACATTAGCAATATAACTAAATCTTATAGAGGACCACTACTCAAGTGGCACCTTATAGAAATTTTCTCATACTAGAATTATAGCAAGCTTAAATCTATCTAGTGTGACACTTGGTTTCCATTTCCTGATTATCATAAGATTACCAAATATTTGTCAAAGCCCTAAATCAATTGGTTTCCATTTCTTGACTATCATAAATATGTTTCAAAGCCCTAAATAAATAACCCTTTTGAGTCATGTCCTCCGGGGTGAATCAGAATATATAGAAATCAATTTCACTTATATACGCGTTCGCTAGTCCAAGCTTCCTCTAGTTTGCTCAGTTTTCGAACAGGAGGTAACTCGGCCTCTTGTCGATAAAGAAACCAATGATGGAAGCTTGCCACTTCTTAGCTCCCATACGGAGCATCTCATAGAGCAGGGATATAAGTTTAACATTACCTGAAGGCTCAAGTGGGGTTCTCCAAACTTGTCTGGATCTCTTACCACCTTGCTCCATGCAAGTTTCAAGGAAGTTCAGCTGAGCCATAAGGGACTTTAGACTTCACATTCTATACTGGGAGTGAAGGAAAGTGAGAACCAGAAGTTGCGGCAGAATGAAGACCAGAAGATCTGGGACGGGTGGTGGAGACAGATGCTGCCATTCGAGTTACCAGAAACAGAAACTATCTGACAAAAGTGGATGGCGGGAGAGGAAAGTCAAAACCTGGGCTGCTTAAAAAAGAAAGAAAGGGGCGGAATTGAACTGGTCAAGTAATGGGTAGAAACAAGAATGGGGCAGAACCAGAAAACTGAGAGTCTCTTTCTCTTGCCCATTCTTTCATTTCCTAAGGTCAAAGATGGACGTTTTGGAACCATTTATGCATTGATACAGCAACTCCGCAGTCCATTTATTTCCTGTTTCCTAACAAATATTATTTTGCAGTTGCTGCAGCCTCATCATCTCTGGGTGTCATTGCTGGAGCACTGGAGTTGCAACTTTGGTAATTGCTCGCATCTAGGTAGTTTGGTGTCAGTCTATTAATCAGCGTAAGTAGGAAGTTTGCTGATATTCACTTCTAAGGAACTTATTTTCGAGCTATTACAGTACCAAATACGAGAGATTTCCTGCTAATTAGTGAAACTATGCTTTGCAAGTTTCCGTTTGAGATAAGTTTGAATGAAAACAGCAAATATGACTTATAGGAAAATTATCCTTCTCATTTAATATTGAGAAATGAATCAAATGGGTTCATTGACGCTCTTTAATCATATTTACGGATTGCTCTTCTTTACTTGGCACAATCTTACCAAAGAAGGTAAACTAGAACTCTTAGCCTTCGCCGCTATTGAAAAGCATTATTCATCGGAACGTTTCCCTCCACGCATTTGTGAAATTTAGCTTCAACGGATTGGCATTTTATCGTTTGAGCATAATATAATAGTTACAAGGTATTAGGGCACAAGCAAGCAGACATGCTTTGAAGCTATTCCTTGGCTGGTCCAGAATTATCATCTGGTTTTCTGTATGTGAGAATACCTTATAAATTGTTTCTGAATGGCAGCAAATTCTACTCAACCGTAAATGAATTCTTTGTGTTCATGAGACAGCATGACTCCAATTAGGAGAATACAGAATCCTGTCACTGATATTCTTTAGGAATATGTACGTAGTGCAATGAATCCAGTCAGTAGAAATCATATTTGATATGATTTTTGTATAGTCAGAAAAAGGTCGAGTCAGCAACATGATAGCATTTGTACCCAAAAAAGAAAAAAAGTAGGTTCTTTGCTTGGACCAGTTTGATCAGAAGATATATCATAGTTGGAATATCAAAGTTGTGGGCCTATCATCCATCTTATTCCTTATGAATAAAGGCATCTTCTCTTCGTGAGACACTTATAGAACGTTAATTTCTTGTATACCACGAAACTTTTAAGTGTCCTTGGACCATCGCGTTTTCTTTTGCTGCTATGATTTTGAAGAACATTGGCATTTGCTTCCTAAGTTCCATAAATCCTGTTAACTCATTGGGATGACATTGGCTTCCATCTTCCACAATGTAACTAGAAAGAAAAAAATTAAGCAGCCTAATCAGTACTATTATTCTTAGGTATTAGATATGAAAAATCTCGTCGAATGGTGGTTAATATATTTGTAGAATTTTTTTCTAATTTGTTGTTGATTAAAGCTGAAACAAAAAGATCCTGAGCTAAAACAAGAGTGGACGGTTTGATTGGCCTTGGGATTTTCTTGTTGCATGTGACCTGTAAAATCAGAGGCCATTGGAAAGAAAGTCCAAGCAAAGCAAAATTGGCCTTCCGATGTGGGGAAAGGCTCTCCCTCAATTCTCTTTCTTTGGCGGGTACACATACTAATGTGGAGACAAAGAGGCGGCAAAATATGGCATACGTGGCATTGTCATGCCCATCCGTCGTACCTTTTCCTAAGAATCAAATCATAAAGTCAAGATCTAAGACCCCACTCTTGCCTCCTCCAAAACTTTTTCTATTTACAATCAGCTCTTCTCCTTCCATTTTCTTCCTCCTTCATTAGCCATAAATTGTCATTACCACAATAACATCAACGTCAAGCTTAGACTTTTTTTGGTTAGATTGCTTTTAATGTATAGTCCAACCTTGGTAATGATGGACTAAAATGCCAAACTTTTAACAGTCGTTTTACAGTTAAGTTTGTAATTTAAAGATTCCAATTTTTTCTTTCTCAAGTAAAAAAGGTAGTAATTGTTAATTAAGGCTAAAACTTACCCATAAGATTGTAGTTCATTGGAAGGCGAAAAATGGAAGTCATCCTTTCCTCCAAAAATCAAAGTTTATTGGAGCATTTAATCTGTCCATTTCACATTCGGTAACAAATCACTTACGATCATCTTTCCCAAAATCTTTCGACTTATCTCCACTTTTCGTCCCCTTGTACCAGTTATCGTTCCTCTTTATTTATTCTTGCTAAAGTACGAAACGGCCTAAAAGCTTATGTATGATACGAAAGTGAATGCTATGATGAAAGATACAAGCAAAAATTGGGGGAAGATCTTGTGGGTCCTTAAATTTTGATGCCCAACTGCCTCAGGAGTCAGTTTTGGGCTTGGAAACTGGGCACAGACAACCATGCAATAAAACTAAAGGAACGCCAAGAAGTTAGTAGGCGGCCACCATGCCCATATAGCATATGCATTAAATATTAATTAATTATTAGGTGACGAAGTTGCACGTGCTGGTCTAGAAACCAAAATCAAATTCGCATATTCTTCCATGGGAAAAGATTCAGGAAAGAACACATATCCCCCACTAATATTCCTCTACAGTAGCAAGCTTCAGGAAAGAACACATATCCCCCACTAATATTCCTTTACAGTAGCGTGCTATCTGATTGAAATTTTCAATTAATAATTTTGTCACCAGTTTTATATAAAAGCTATCAGTTTCTTCATGGATCTTATCTTTTTTACTTACTTACAAGATTACGACGGTTCATGAACTTTTAATAAATATGTTATGGTTACCCATTTATTGAATGTTTTTAATTTCTTTATATGATTCGACCAGCATTTTAATGACCAAAGACATGACGTTTACTTTTCTTGCGTTTTGTCTCTCTAAATAAAACCAAACCATCTTCTGAAACGTGCAAAAAATTGATATTACAATACAGAAGGTAAAATGGTTCATCCATTTCTGTCCACATTTGGTTTTACCAATGAAAACTGTAGGAGACTGGAACAGACCCAGGGTCATCAACTTCCTTCCCTGTACAGCTGTACTGTAATTTAACAGAACGATGCTCCTCAATCCGGGTCAATTGAATCAGTTACCAAGATAGATAAATCAAATTGATTTATCTTACTTTTCTCAGTTTCAACGGAATCAAGTTCCTCCCTATCTAAGATACCTCCTCTTTTTGGTCAGAAGCTTTTTCTAGCAAAATAGCGTAATAAGTTATCTTATTGGAATTGTTGTCAGTCATTAACTATATCAGCACAATCCATTAGTTAAACTTGTATTATTATGAAAAGCATTTAAGAGTAAATCTTGAATTTAGAATTTGATGTATCATAGAATATGTGAAGAAGGACCTCGGTTGATAAGCAAGTCTAATCACAGCAGATCGGGATTCTGTAGAATGTAGCTATTTATTGGCTTGTTTGATCAGTCCTCAGGCATGAAAATACAAGATCTTATTCACATCACATGTGAAGATATCATAGGATCTAGTTTGAATGTACGTGCTGTCTGTTATAAACGGAAATGTTGGAACTATCCTTCGCTCTGTAGTGCAATCCCTTCTAACACCCATCTCTCTTTTCACGTTTTAGCCTTCCAAAAGTTCTGTTTTTTCTTCCAATACTTGCAATTTCAAAGGATGGTATTGACTTCTTCATAGAAAGTGGGTGCGGGCTCCACCATTTTAGTGGATTAATGATCAGGCGGCCAATATTTGCTGTCGTTTTCCCCACGTGCGACAATCAAAGTTGTGGGATGGTCAAGTAGACAAGATTTCAAAGGACAAGGAAGAATCAAATTCCTTTGACTTTGTAATTATATTTGCATTGGAATTTGTCAACTTATAGAGAATCAAACAAAAATGATATTTGTACTAACAAAAGGCGCTCATATGATGGATAATATCATATGATTGAAGTCTTTAAAATGTGTATATCATTCTTAGTTACCTTGTTTTGTTCTTCCAATTTCTATTTTTGTTTTTCCTTATTAGGAATGACTCTTTCTCTTATAGAATCCATGCCACATCTTTACCTTTTTGTTAAACATTTTGGTAGAGAAATGTTTAATGAAAAAAATTGTTGTTATGCGTGTAAGATTTAGGTTGAATGAATATATATTAAAATAAAATTATAAAGTGATTAAGAGATTTATATTATTTTAAATTATTATTTTTATTAAAATTAGATGTTAATTGACTAGAAATTTGACACGTCATATTTCGTTTTTATGATAAAAAGTAGTCAATCTCATACATTAAAGTACGATGTTATTTAAACAAATGTGTTATTATAAAAATAAATTCACTTATCTAATTGGTCAAAATTCTTTAAAAATACTAAGATATCTTATATAAGGATTATTGAAATTGGATATTACTTAAAACTTATTATAGTTGATGGTAGCTCAATTAACAGTCAGACATAGCATAAACAACATAGAGGTAGTTCACTAATCAATACAAGAAGATTATTATATTATTCTCAGTCAATATGTAATACACCTCTAATAAGTGTATCTATGGGACCGGAGTTAATTCATCAACGTTATTGAAGCTTGTAAACTTTAGGCATATAAAGAAGGTTCAGTTATTTGAAAAAGATAAGTTCAATCATGATAGGATTAATCCAAATAAGAAAATAGAGTCATAATCAAAGATCAACTAAGCAATATTGTCGCATCCCACTACTATAAAGTACATACCCGAACATCATGAGGATATTCAAGTACATATCCTATGATAACAGTATGCTGGATCAAACCTAATCTCTTAAATCGCATCAAAAAGAAAACACAATACTTAAATACCTCATCTCTTCATTTCATTCATAAAGGTTTACATAGTAGACATTAAAACCAATATTTACAACCTTTATACACAAGTTC
>JAOTAY010000190.1:29213092-29238581 GCA_025629805.1 Erythroxylum baracoense
AGGTTTCCAATTGTTTATTAGAGAACTTAAGAACTAATTAGGTTTTGGATAGGTTGGTAATTGAGAGATTACAACTTCCCATAATCTGAGTTTATGCTTTAGAGTTCAATTATAACTTGAGAGGGAGTAATTGACCTTAGGATCATCTAAAATTGTTAATTTGATAAATCGTAATAGGTTAGGTTGACATTAAAGATAGATAATTTTCCCTTTCTCTCTTTCGGCAAACCCATTAGGTGGAATTTAAGGGTGTGCGATCATTGTTCAACAAATCAATAAATTTTCATTAATTGTTATTTAAAATTGTTAATCGTCATCGTGATTATTTTTAATTAAGCATTAACTGCCAATTATTATTTTGTTAATTGATTTGGTTATTTGATTTAGTTAGTCCTCGTGTTAAAATTTATTGTTTGTTAAATATTTGTTTAATAGTCTCTGACCTTAGATTTTAGGATTAGATTAACCCTCCTTGTGTGAACAATACTTTAGGTACTATGCGAACGACCATGCTCTTGCGAAAATATCGAGGTTATAAACATTAAAACTTTTTCATAGCGTAACACCCCAATTAGGTATATAATGTTACAATGTTGTGGCTTATAGTTTAAATAATACATGAATAACCTACCAAAGTTTAGTAAACTTGGTCTTTTGCAAAAAACTAGGCTGAAACATGTAAACTTATATTGATAATATGATTATAAAAATAAAAATAAAGGAAATCATATTGTTTATATTGAAGAATGCTTTACAACCCTATAGAAACATGATTTGAAATTAAATCTAAATAAATACACATTAGGTGTAGGGGTAGACAGGTTCTTTGAATTCATCACTCATCAAGGGATATATGTTAATCAAAAAAAAAAAAGAAGTATTCAGCCAAGGTGAGATGATACTTTGAAAAAAAATCAAATATCATCTTAATAATTAATTACCATATTGGAGAAATAACATAATTGGACTCAACTAAAGTAAATGATGAATCCATACTATATACCCTATTAAATATTTTATGATGAAAGGATTGAATGGAAAGGATACTAAAACATATTGGACTAAGTTAGAATCTAATATATAATTTTAATAATGATGTATGCTAAATATACATTACTTTTAGCATGATTTATATAGTATTATGCTTATGTTTTGGAAACTTTAGAAGATTTCATACTCAAAATGAGATGTATTTTGTTCCAAGTTTTTATTTTCCTTCTTCAAGGAAAAGGAAAATTTTGGAGAAGAATTGGGTTGATTTAGAGTAATTTTAGAAAAAGTCAAAAAGATCCTTGAACTTAGCACCTATATGCCAGCATGTTAGTGTGGTGTTCCAATATGGATCATTTGATTTCTCCTTTGCCACCATACTATGATGGTATAGGAAATATTAGGGAGATAATTAGGTTATTTTATGGTATTTAACCAGCTGGGTAACATTTTGGGAAAATTGGAGAATGGAATTTAAGGAGTTTGAACATTGGGAATCTAGAGAGCTATAGATGGTTTTGAGTAAGGGTAAGGTTGAATAGAAGTTGTAGAAAAGAGAAGATCCAAAGTGGCGAGAAAGGAAGAAAATAATACAAAAAATGAGATAGAAAGAAGTTTAGAAGGGAAAAGTTAAGTTTTCATTTACTGAAAACCATTACCCTTTGCATGCATTCTTTTAAGTAATTAGTTGGAGAATTCCTATTTACCACTAACTCTATCCATATCCTCCTCTCTTCTCCTGATTAGGATTCACCACTATCTCCTTGTTAGCCTCTAGTTCTTCGTCCTCCTTACCCTCAATATAGTGCAATGTTTTGTCTTTGCATTAGTGTCCTAGGCTCTATTTAACCCACACTTATATCACTACCCTTTTTTAAAATATGTGGTGACTTTTACAGTTACTTAGGTTTTTAGTTGAATCCCTTATTTTGGAAACTTGAAGTTTAAAAAAAAATACGACTCTTTTTAGGGCTTTGATCTTCTACTCCTTGTGTTCTACTAACTCATATAACTCTTCCAGAGTTTGAGGCTTAAACTTGATAACATTATGGCTAATTAACAATAATAATAATATTATTAAAAAATGAATTTCACTCAGATTGGGGTTAAACCTCACCATACTAACCTACAGATCATCAAACAAATCAACATAACCCTTTTGTTTTAGTTTGTTAGGTCCTAGTGATATGTCCAAAATCTTATTTTTATACTTAGCCAAAATGGTCAGCTATAACTTATCCCAACTTACGTAGGCCTTGCACACCTAAAAATTCATAAACCAATGCTCCACTTTCTCATTGAAGTAAAGTGTAAACACCTAGGTTCTCTTATGTTCTGGGGTGTTATAGTACTAAAAGTATCTCAAACACTTTCTTATCCAAAAATGGGCATTCGAGCCATGAAAAAATGTAAGCTCTATATTTGACTTATTATATAAGTGATGTATAGAAACGTCAACAATAGTTTATACACTATTACCAACTGTGTTTGAGTGTGACAGTAGAAGCAGGGGGTCATTCGGTAATGCGATAGTTGGCTAAGGAGTTAGTAATAATCACTAGGATCTTAAGTTTAAGGAAGATCCCTCTCTTGCTAGTATATTCAAAACAGACGGCCTACACTACCTGTCTATTGAAATGCCAACAATAATTTATTCATCTTTTTTTCAGTTGACTTATAAAAGTCTTCAACTCACTGTTGGATGCCCCTTAACTATATGCTAAACTCATTTAAAATTTTCCTTAATTTTGTCTTCTATTTTATCTTTTAGCTTATAGATTTGTTTATCGATATTTTTTTCTATCATGGTTTGTTTTGATCTTTTCTTTTCTAGTTTGACAGTGCTAAGAAAGTGCTCTGGCACCACTTATGTTGATATGGGGAATTTAAGAGAGATAATTAGGTGACTTTTATGGTTTTTAACCAATTAGGTAAAACTTTTGGAAAATTGGAGACTAAAATTTAAGGAGTTTCAACATTGTGAATCGAGAGAGCTATAAAAGGTTCTAGTTTATGGTCATGCTGAATAGAAATTATAGAAAGAAGAAGAAGAACAAAAGTAGGAAAAAGGAAGAAAAAAATACTGAGAAAGAGATAAATAGAAGTTTGAAATGGAAAAGGTGAGTTTTTGTTTATTTAAAACTATGACCCTTTATGTGGATTTTTTAAAATATTTATAAAGTAACAAATCCTAATGTCATTCCCCACTCCCCACTAAACAAGTAAGTAGTTAGAGGATTCTTCTCTACCACTAACCCAGTGCAAGCCCTCCATTCTTTTCTTTTCTGTTTATTATTCTTAATGGATTGTTATGTTAATATGGTAACCATTATAATCTCTAAAAATATAAACTTGTGATGTATAACACCTACATGCCAGTACATTTAACCCTTAATCAATATGGCTAGGAATTCTTGTTAAGCATTCCTAGCCAAGTATTTTCCCTTAAGCAAAACTATTCATATCAAAAATCAAATTACTAATTTTTCTTAAAGGGAAGGTGAGTAATTGTATAAGGCTTGTGAGAGATATAAAGAGTTATTGAGATCATACCCTCATTATAGGCTAAAAAGTGGTTTATTATATTAATATTCTAAAATAGGATGACTGTAAAACATTAAGATCTCTGTAGATGCAACTACTGATGGAGCTTTTATGAATAAGAATGTTGATGAAGTATATAATTTGATTGAAGACATAGCTCAAAATCATTACCATTGGTTAAGTTAAAGAGTCATCTTGAAGAAAGTTCTAGTTAAGTATGATATTGATTCCCTGAATCTTCTTACAGTAAAAGTTGATGCATTCTCTCAAAAGTTTAATCACACAAATTTTAACTTTATTGGTACACCTAATGTTTATGATGAAATTTATGGATCTCTATGACACCTAGTTGCTGGTTATCAGTTAGGGAACTTATGTTTTATGACTTTCTAGTCAAACTTGTCTTTGTCAACAATCCCAAATAGAAGAATGATTCTTTTCCAATACTTGTAAGTTTGGTTGGAGAAACCACCTTAATTGCTCCCACAAAACAAGTTCAACTCCATCTCTCAAAATAATAAGCAATGACTTAGTTTCCAATCAAGACCCTTTAAATCCCTTCAAAAATTGAACTTAGGTTCACTTAGGGAACTTCTTGTTAACCCAACTTAAGAAAAATGGGGAGTTCAAAGAGGCAATCAAGTAGCTTAATTCTAAGGTTGACTTTGTGTTAACCAATGCTAAAATTCTAGGAAACCAAATTGCCTAATAAGCTAGTACCTTTGTTGGACCACCTAGTTAACTTCTTAGCTAACTTAAGAACTTGAAAGCACTATAGCATTATGATATTGAGGAGTGATGAGTTGTTAAAGATCCTAAGATCAGGAAAAATTAAGAGTAAGGAAAACAAGGGGAGTAAGAAACCTATTGAGAGGAATGAAATAAAAGAAAAAAGAGAGTAGAAGAAGAAGAGGAACATAAAAATGTTCCCCTGCACTATACAAGTTGCATATACCCTTTCCTTAAATATTGGTTAAAGTAAAGTTAGGCAAGCAATTTGGAATTTTTTTTTATGTTTTTCAAAAATTATATATTAATATCCCTACAGATGCTTTCAAAAAGATTTCTTATATCAGGTTTTTAAAGAAATACTATCTACCAAGAGAAGGCTAGAGGAGAGCGAAGTTGTAACTTTGAATAAGGAGTGCAAAGTTATAACCCAAAGTGAACAAGCTCCCAAACTCAAAAACCCTAGTAGCTTTTTTATTCCTTATACTAGTAGTAGTATGATCTTTGATCATATTCTGTGTGACTTAGAAGCAAGCGTTATCCTTATTCCTCTATCTATCTACAAGAAGCTTGAGGTGGGTACCTTAAGATCTACTAATATTTCATTATAAGTGGAGGACTATTCTATTAGGTAGCTAGTAGGCATATTAAAACATGTACCTACCAAGATTAGTAAGTTTCTGATTCTTGTACACTTTGTGGTCTTACATATGATGGAAGATAAAAATATACCCTTAATTTTTAGATGAACTTTTCTAGCCATATCTAAGGTCCTAATAGATGTATATGAACGGAAGTTGACATTAAAGGTCAGGAAGGAAGAATTGGATTTTAAGAACTTAGTGTATATAAATCATGATATAGTTAAGAAAGATGATTTCCTCTATTTTGCTGTAGTTGACAATGGAATATCCTATATCATACAAGAGGCAGAAACATTGAATACAAAGGCAAAAACATTGAATACAATGGGGATAGACCTAATGTAAGATAAAATGAAGCTATTGGGTAATGTTATCATAAGGAAGCATGTAATATGCTCGAGAGTGAACCAATATGTGAAGAAGAAGAAGAAATAATAAAGGTAGGTAGCAGAATTAAAAGAGTTAATAGACACCAACGAGTATAGGACCGAGAAGATGAAATTAAAAAGGCGATCAAGTTTATGACAAAAAATAAGTAGTTATTAGAAGGTAACCTAACACTGATTTGTTTATCATATTTTATACTTAATTTTTTAGTTATTTTAACTAGTTTTTTTTATTTCACTTAGTTTTAATGTTATTTTCTGGATATTAGTTTATCGAACCTTAATTGATTTCTTATAATAAGTGTTTGGAGTTGGTGTGTTTTTTGGTTTTGCAGGTTTATAGGTCGACACAGTAAGAACACGTCCCCATGTCCAATCCTATTTGAACCTACCCAATTGTACTAAACAAGACAATATAACTACTTCCAAACATGCCCCTATATGCCCTCATATACTTTTTGTGTTCCTTGACACCTCAATATGTTCCCCCTCCCTAAGTTCACCTATAATGAAGGTAAAAAAAGAAAATAAAATGTGCTATTTTCTGGTGTGCACTGCACATTCTTTATATTTAATAACACATCCCAGGTAAAAAGAATATGCTCAAAAGACACTTCACCATCTTAGGCAATCAACTCCTTTAAACTATAGTAGATCTATTCGTACAAAGGATTCCTCAATCTATATGTTATGAAATTAGATTATGAACTAATATTTTAGATATCAGGACATATATTAAACATGTAATTGAATCACAATATGTTAATCAAAACAATTGCATCAAATAAAAGAATCAAAACATGTTATGGCCTAAAACTAGGGTTCATCTTACCAAGACACTAAAGATGTTTAGTTAAACATGATAGAAAACAAAATCAAACATAAATAGAAAGAAAAAAGAGTAGAAAATAAAGAGTTCATAATTCTAAATCTACCTTTTTATCTCCTATCAATGTTCTTGCAAGGTAGAGATTTGATCTTGTATTCTCTTGGATCCTTTGATGATTTCTTTATGTTTTCCACTCCTTTGGATCAAAATTACCACTTAAATCACCTCTCAAAATGTAAAAACATCTCTGCAATCAGCCTTTCTATTTTTCCTTTGAACAAGTCTTTTTATAGTAATTTTTAGGTTCTAAGATATACACGGGCTAATACATGAGTCTGTATTGGAACGTGTATAACCTAATGATATATGTTTAATTGTTGATATATTTAATCATTTACAATTAGCGATTAATGTTACGAAAATGCTTAAGATACTCACTTTAATTCATATATGATTTTAGGTACAATTTGGAAGAAAATAAATTAAAGTGAGTCAAAAACACTATATTCGGGCCATTTTTTGAAGATTAATTTTCACTTGTCTTTTTGGAGCAAGGAGAAGAAAATTAAAAGACAATAAAATTAAGATGATGAAGTAATATAACTCATGGCTATTGTGCATGAAAATTTCATGTTTTTTCCATGCAATAACAAATTTAATGGAGCAGTAAAACGGTAGCGTGGAGATAGCAAAAGAGGAAGAGAAGCAAAACAATAGCAGATGATAGGCAGGAGCAAGTTAAAATGCAGTCTACATTTCACGCAGACCACATTTGTAGAAACGTAAACAACACGTGAAAGTCGTACGGAAACACAAACGTTTTCATAAGCTTTTAATTTGGCTGAAGGACTTTGCGTGAATAGTATGCATGGCCACCAATCTTAATTCATCACATCATGGAATAGTGGAGAGGGCTGACGACGAAAGCAAAGAGTGGTATGAGGAGAAAACAGAAGAGAGATTGCAACAAAAGGAGATATGAACAGTAAGGTGGACAAATGTTTGTTTGTCAAATCAATGAACAGTAGCTAGGAAGAGAGCTTGCACAGATTGAACCAAAGAATCTGATCCCTACTGAATTCCCCAATCTTATCATTTTTTGTATGTTTTCTTTAATTTGTTTTCATTAGGTTTATTTTATTTTATTTTCTTATTAAATCCAAACCCCTCATTACCTAAACATCAATTAATTTCGTTTCATAAGCTTACTAAACACTCTCTATAGGATCGACCTAGACTCGCTACTGCTACCATAGTAGTTTAGTTATTTTATTTTGACTAGCATTACGACGTGTCTGTCAATTTTGGCGCTGTTGCTAGGGAATACAATGTTTAGTTTTTGTTTGTGATTTTAATTGATGTTTTGTATATATTTGTTCGTAATTGATTTCTTTTCAATTATTTAGTAATCTTTTCTTTTTTTGTTTCGTTTTTTATTTAAAAGAATCGAAATGGATGGAAGTAATTTTTTCTTTAATTCATATTCCCAATCCTATAACAATGTTTGGATTGATCAACTAACTTTTGATATGGATGGGATAATCAGCCGAATTACTTCCATAATAGTTTGTAGGAAGCACAGCAATTCCCGTACATACCAGAAGTTTCCTATCAAGACTTAGGTACATCCTTAGAAGAATTAGTTAATGTGTATGATGCTAACACTTTGCAATTCCAACAGGAAACAAGTTTTAGAATCTAGAACTTGACAAGCCTGGTGGATCAATTAAAGGAAGCTATCAATCCTAGCATCACAAAGCAAAGAGACACAACCATATCAACCTGAGGAGTACCCGATGGATATTAGGGCGAAAACTTTACCAAGTAAAGAGGAGCTTAAGAATTTTGAGGTCAACCCTTAACGAATTGCTTGTGTCGAAGAAGCTGAGGAGGAGCTTGAAGTAGAAAAAGATACATCTTTTAAGTCAGAGGTAAAAACTGAGTTCATAATTATTATTGAGACTGACTCTTTACCTTTACCTAATAGGTTAGAGGAATTAAAGGAAGAAGAAAAAGACAAAGAGACCTTCGAAATATTTCTGGAGTTTATGAACTTGGTCGAGATTAAGAATCTGAAGATAGTGAAGACACTAAATCCGGATGATGATCAACTAAGGCCCTATTTGGAACAACCTCGCGTGGAAGTGGCACTAACTGTAATACCTGAAGATCACAATTTTGTCACGTGAGGGGAAGAAGGAGTCGAGCCACCGACCCTAAACAAAGGCACTTCTTGGTAGGCAACTCAAGGGAAGTAAATTTCTTTTCTTTACATTTTTATTGGTTTATTTTTGTTTCTTTTAAGTTTTCAATCAAAATAAGAGAAAAAATAAAATAAACAAACAAACATTTTTTCATTTTCTGTTACTTATGGGATTATATAGTCACAAGTAGATAATGAATTGACTATAGAATTTCATAGCAACTTTAGCATGTATTTTTACTCTTATGATTGGTCGATGTGGATTATCTTTAGAAGAGTAGTGACTAATGGTAGACAAAGTCGGAGAGAGTTTGAGCCTTATTAGACTGACAAATTCATATCAGTCTTATTGTCTTTTGATAATCTGTGATCTTCATAACATGTACATCCTAATTTTGCGTTGAATTTCTATTCGAGACCACATTTTTATCACATACATTAACATGGATATGATTAGCCATTCTTTGTTTTTCATAAACTACATTAGCCAAATAACCTACCTTATTGACATGATTTTTCCCTTTTTAACCCCCTTTGAGCTTGATACGTTTTCTTTGTGTACCAACCATATTACTTGCTTTATACTTATCCAAATGTCCTACCTAAGTGATAAGCTAGTGGAGCATTTGTGATTTTTGAGTTTGTGGATGTACAAAATTCTAAGTATGGGGGTGTCCATATGTGTGGGTTTATTACGATGTTGGGATATTTTGTAATTGAAATTTCCATGCTAATGTAGTTTCTTTTAATTTTTAAAAAAAGGAAAAGAAAGAAAGAAAAGAGAAAAGCACAAAAAAAGAAAAAGAAAAAGAATGAAAAAATGTTTAAATAAATGTATCTAGGAGCAAGTGCATATGTGTTGAAAATTTGTTTATGATTAACGGATTCTCCTAAAGTTGTGATGAATGGATTATTTGAGTATATTGGATATGAGGTAGATGTTGTCTTGGAAGGTTAACTTTTGTGGTTTCAATGTATTGTTGGCATAAATTGTATGAGGATTCCTTCGGATTGGTATATGCTTCATATGGATGGTGTTTGAGAGTTGAATTGGGTTGTGAAATATAAATGTTGCATTCGTCATAGCTGACGGTACCTAATTTTTGATGAGTATTGCTTTGCTTCACTAGCTTTAATAACTTTCATACTACTTGACCCAAATACATCTCACCTTACCTTTGCCTATATTACAACCTTGAAAAGCCCTTTGATTCATGATTTTGCGTGTGAACAATAGTGGTGGAGAAATGAAATGATATGCAAAGTTATGGATTGTCATAATCATGACAGTGTTGAGTACCTATGGATATATTTTAGTTAAACACATTTTCTAAGTCTACCATTAGATTGCTCAGTTTTTGAAGGTATTGAATGTTGATTGATCATGAGTAAAAGCTTGGAATGTTGAGTTCTTGCTATGATTTTTGAAAGTCACTCATCTTTGGTTGTGATTATGTATTCTTGGAACATATGGGAAATGAGTAAATGTTCTAAGTCGATGAGCTTGAATTTGATGTTTACCAAAAGCTAAGTGTGGGGGAAATTGATATGTGTTTAATTGTTGATACATTTAATCATTTACACTTAGCGATTAACGATACGAAAATGCTCAAGATACTCACTTTAATTCATATATAATTTTAGGTACAATTTGGAAGCAAAGAAATTAAAGTGAGTTAAAAGCACTACATTCAGACCGTTTTCTGAAGATTAATTTTCACTTTTATTTATGAAGTAAGAAGAAGAAAATGAAAAGAAAAGAAAATTAAGATGATAAAGCAATATAGCTCATAACAATTGTGTATAAAAATTTCATGTTTTTGCTATGCAACAACAAATTTAATAGCGCAGTAAAATGGTAGCATGGAGACAGCAAAAGAGGATGAGAAGTAGAATGATAGTAGATGACAAGCAGGAGCAAGCCAAAATGTAGTTTACGTTTCACGTAGACCACGTCTACGTTTCACACACAAGTCCTACGAAAACGCAGACATTTCCATAAGCTATCAATTTGGCTGAAGGGCTTTGCGTGAGTAGTATGCATGGCCGCCAATCTTAATTCATCACATCATGGAATAGTAGAGAGCGCTGGCGACAGAAACAAAGAGTGGCGTGAGGAGAAAATAGAAGAGAGTTTACGGCAAAAGGAGATGTGAATAGTAAGATGGAAAAATGTTTATTTTTCAAATCAATAAACAGTAGCTAGGAATAGAGCTTGCGTAAATTGAACCAAAGAACTAGATCCTACCGAATTCTTCAATTTTATTATTTTCTCATGTTTTCTTTAATTTGTTTTCTCATGTTACCATAGTAGTATTGTTATTTTATTTTAACTAGCATTTAAACACATCTGTCATCCAAAATATCCAAAATTTGTGATTCTACACAGCTTGGGAGAAGTAAATGGGCTGATGCATGACTGTATATCCCTTATTTGCTTCAAATCTTTGTTTTATGTTGCGTTTTCATCTGAGTTCTTCTCTTTTTAGTCCCCAAAGGCAATTATAACCTATAAATGCACTTGAAACAAATTAAGTACTAAATATACAATAAAAGTATCAAATATCAAGAAAAAAATACATCAAATATAGGGTATAAATAAGGTCAATTATGCATCTGTTAATCATCCCCACACTTAAGTTTTTGCTTGTTCTCAAGCAAACCATAATCAAAATTATAAATTTTACAACATTAATCCATCATTAATCTTAATCTTCAATACAGACCATAAATCATCATGTCATTTTGAATCAAATTAACACAAAATTAGAGTAAAATTATCCTAAAATTAACTTCCTAATCCATATTAGTAGTAATCACATGAATAATCACATTGAAATCAAAAGTTTAAACCTTTACACCCTTACTAAGATTTCACTTAATACACTTAGATGCTTAGGGTGGAAGATATCACAACTCTCAAATCAATGCATAGTAAAACTCTTATCGTAAGTTTGCTATATTATCATATCTATACTACTTATATAAACTAAAAAAATAAAAAGGACTTTATACAGGTTATAATGGGGCTTAAATACAGCATGGTTAGGATAATAAAAAAGATTGAACTGAAGGAAATTTAATATAGAAAAATTACAAGAAACTTTTGCACAAATATACATATCCTTGTATTACAACTCATTTGGCACCATATACTTATTTAGAATTTTTCTTATGCCCTTTTTTGTCAATCAAAACAATTTTTCGAGCATTTAATACCATAAGAAATAAAGGACCTTTAAACAATTTCAAGTTTTAAACAAGTAAATATTGTAAATAACTTTCAGGGTTCAAAACAATTAAAAAGGCTTTAAAGAAAAATAGGATAAAGATTAATATGCGAATATAATTAATGAAAAAGGCTAAGGCTCGGCTTGGTTATTCCTAAAGGATAATTTATAGGTAAGGTAATAATTAAAGAAATAGGCTAAAACAAATTGTTGAATCTACTTGCCTTTATCACTTCAATGATTCTAATTTCACAAATATAATCTCAATATATACAATGAAACTAAGTTATAGAATTGTTCAACTATGCATGACAACACACATAAAAAAAATAAATGAGCTTACAAATTTTCAAATTTTGCTTTTAGCCTCAAATACTCATGAAAAAGATGGGTATATATATGTAAATAATATGCAATTTTCATTCGATTTGATTAATTCAATGAATACTAAAAACATGACTTATAAAAGCAATTTTATTCTAGCTATCATCCTTTTACATACTAATTCAAATCAATATTCAATAATGAAGTATAGTATTGATGGATAGGTTTCAATTAAGGCAAGTTAATAATCAAGATTATTATAAGCTAAAGAAAATCATTAAACTTGTTTATCCCTTCCCTGTACTTAAAGTTGTACATTTTTCTTAATGCACATAGTATAAGCATATAGAATAAGAGAAAATATTAAGTGGTACTTTCTTAAGTAAAATGATTTTTGATTCTGATCCATTCAATATTATATTACATCCTCGCAAAATATAAAGAAAAAGGGATAAGAATAATAGAAAAAATAATAATAATGAAAAAGACTATGAAATATGAAATATGAAAATAACATAAACTTCAAAATAAAAGCTATCTTATTTCATAGGTTGCCTCCCATCTTACTTAACATCGATAGCTTAATGTACCTTATATGTTTACCCTTATCTTATGTCCATAATCAATGGCTTACTTGCACCCATTTCTCTGTATAAGAGTTTTGTAGCCTATAAGTAAGCCACCTTCAGTAAGATAATAGCGATGACATAATTTATCAAATTAATAAATCCAATCATATTCATTAATGCCCTTTTCAATGAAAATTTATTAATAAAAGAGGGAATAACAAAACTCCATGAATCATTAATTGACTTGAACAGTTTGTATTTGAGAGGTAACTACCAATGCCTCACCATTAGTTTCCTTATTTGGTTTCTCCAACAACTCTTCCTTAACCATCTTTGTCCACTCTCATTCTTCTTCCTAAACAGAGGTTTCTCACTTATATTCTTTTATTATCTCCTATCACTCCTCTACTTCCTCTTCTTGGATAGAGACCGCCTCTTCTTCTTTTAGAAGCTCGTTTCCATTCCTAAGGATGATTGCCATTCCATGTTCTTTAGGATCTGTTTTAATAGTACCAGGCAAACTCCCTTATAATTTGTTAGATAATATCTCCACCAGTTGGTCGATTCAATTCACCATATTCTATATAAGAGCCTTTATTTTTTGAGGCCTAATGTCTGATTCTTGAATAAACTCAACTTCATATCTTTCAGAGCAACAGTTACTTCCTCGCCTTCTTGAAATGTATTCTCATTCATAAGATCGACCGTTGTCTCTTCTTCACTCTGAGATGTTAGGGAGCTTAGATAATATGAAGTATTATGCTCATCATATGTTGGTGAAGAAAGTCTCTCATCAAATTCACATTGACTAGTTACTCTCTCAGCAAGGCATTCCATCAGTTTAACTGTAGTACTTTGTATCGCTGCTCTTCTTGTATATATTTAGTTATAGCAGAGTCATTCCATCCATAAGCATAAGTGTTGCTCTAATTTGAATTATAATTATTCTCTATAATTGACCTTGAGGTCAGTTGTACATGCTTGGTTTCTCCCATATATACGATGTTGCTCGACATTCATGATTGTAAGAATTACTCTAATACCACAACATGACATGGACACCGATTGAGCTTCTGAACACATGTAAGGAAACCGCTCTTTCCAACTGATGATGTTACATTTTGCGAAGGCATATTGTAGCTCCTATAAGAGTATTGTCTACTCAATCCTTCCATTATGAGTTGTGGTTATGAAGTTAAATCTCAATTTCTAAAATAAACCATCAATACATTACAAATATATAGAAGTTCAAAAGATAATTAAATAAACAAGCCAGAAATAAAACAAAATAAAATAAAAATAAATACACAAGTAAAATAAAAATAAAAAATAAAATAAAGATAAAATAAAATAAAATGAAAATGGCTAGAGTAAGAAAATTTAGGCTTTCCTAATACCACCTTAGCAATGGTGCCTAAAAATTGATTTACATAAACTTAATCAATTATGGATTATCTGTAAGTGTACAACGTAGCTGTAGCTAATACTGACAAGTGAGGGTCGATCCCACAATGACGATGAATATTAGTAATTACCGTTATCCTATTATCTAGTCTACGAATTTTATTTTGATTTTTAATTAAAAATAAAACTTAAGCAAAAAAATAAAATATGCAATAATATTGAATAGAGAAACAACAAGTTACCAAAAAAAACTATCAATATCAAGAATTAGTTTTTAGGTTACCAATCCCCCTAAAAACCCTTAAATACTTTACCTTTTATTATGAAATTATTTTATTAATTATTAGATCGTGGGAATTCCTTTAGTATGCAATAACTCACTTGAGACTACTATATATTATGAAATTAGATTATGAACTAATATTCTAGATATATCAAAATATATATTAAACATATAATTGAATCATAATATGTCAATCTATATGTTATAAAATTAGATCATGAACTAATATTCTAGCTATATCATAATATATATTAAACACTTAATTGAATCACAATATGTCATTCAAAACAATTTCATTAAATAAAAGAATCAAAACATGTTATAGAACAAAATTAGGGTTCATCTTACCTATATGCTAAAAATGTTTAGTTAAAAAAGATAGAAGATGAAATCAAACATAAACAGAAAGAAAAACGAATAGAAAATAACACTTTTTTTTATCTCATATCAAATATTCTTGCAAGGTAGAGCTATGATCTTGTATTCTATTGGATCTTTTAATGATTTCTTCATATTTTACACTTCTCTGGCTAAAAAATGCCCCTTGAATCACCTCTCAAAGTCTCTGAATGTCTCTACATGTCTGCTCCTCTATTTTGCCTTTGAACAAGTATTTTTATAGTATTTTCAAGGTTCTTGGAGATACATAGTCTAATTATAACCTAAAATACCTAAACGTTTTAAGGTTCTTGGACCATTTATAACCTAAAATTTGCAATTCTATATGACTTGTGAGAAGTATATGGGCTAATGCACGACTGTGTATCCTTTCTTTGAGTCAAATCTTCGTTTTATTTCGTACTTTCATATGAATTATTCTCCTGTTAGTCCATAAAGGCAATTATAACTTATAAATGCATTTGGAGCAAATTAATTACCAAATGTACAATAAAAGTATCAAATATAAAGCAAAAATACATTAAATATGGGGTACAATATGGTCAACTATGCATCTATCAGCTTTACAGAGATTTTCACCCCTTAAGCCTTCCGTAACCCTATTTTATGCAGTCTAGTGATTATTTTCTCACCTCCTTCAAGTTTTTAGGCAATATTTAGCCATTTTCTTGATACACTTTTAATTTCAATATTTTTATACATTATGGGTTATTTAGAGCTATGAATTATGTTTTATGCATATAATTGGCTAAATATCCTTTATTCATGATTTTAAGACTACTAGAAAAATAAGTCAGATGAAATATGAAATGTGTGTGATATTTATGAATGAAGATGGTTAGTATAAACTAATTAGTTGCTTTAAAGCTTTCTATTTTTTTAAGAATACTTTAAAAAATTTTATTTATTATATAGGTTGGCTAAATTTTTTAAGTCGATAGTTTAACAACTACGTGTCTTTAGGAAAATTTTGATACCTTAGTAAGGAGCATTAAATTCATTTAATTTTTCATGTTTACTTTATAGGATGCTGGTGATACAACCTACATTAATGAAAATAATATAAATGTGGCAATGTTATTATCTAGGTTAATGCATCTTTTAATGGTATATGTATGACATTCGAGTTTAATATATGTTGCACTATACTCGAAACTTGTATATATATATGCCAAGTGCATCTTCTTTTTGATAATCCATATTTCATTTATCTTTAGGATATAGGTTTAAGATGAGGTGAGGACTGCCAAGAAATCTTAAGAACCCAATAAGGCAACTCTTGCATAAGATGCTTAAGGTTGACTCCTTTAACTCCAAGTCATGACCTATAACTTCCAGGACCTATAACCCAAGGAAGTAGTTTGTGTCTGCAACACCATCATCACCACTTCTAACTATGACTTTAGAGCTACAAGAGCAACTAGACCACTCATTTCTCCACTTCACCACTAAGGCTCAACCAATTTAAGAAACCAAGATATACTGACAGGGATGTTCTATAAGAGGTGGACTTAGCTGATAAACTGAGGGAGATTATCTTCTTCAATGAATGGCTTGAGTTTGTATAAGAACTCGTTTTCAAGGTTCTGACATTAAATTTTATATACACACTAGAGATCGATGACAATAATAAGTCATAGGAGATGACATAGAACTTAAGTTTTTATTAGGAGAAATAGACTATAGCCTAGCTACAATCAGTTTAGGATCCATACAGACTTATAATCAAAGAAGCATGCTTAGAACTTATTGTCTAATAAGATATCCCTATATTAGGATTGGTCGGAGGAGGTTATACCATCTAATGAAATCCAAGTCCTTAGGGTTTAGGTTCCCATCAATGAGGTCTATATATAAACTCCTTTTGTATTCTTTATATGATAAGAGGGAGAGCATAGCTATAGTGAGCCATAGAGACCTCTTTTTCATCTATTGTTTACGCTAGAAGAAGAAAACACATCTTGGGCATACTTTCATCTAATTGGTTCGAGGATACCTACATCAAACCAACTTCAACATCATAGGTGATGACCCAGTGATCACTAAACTTGCAATAAGGCTAAGAGTGTTTGGTGATAAGCATGTCCTAACAATGGTTAAAACTCCCATATCTCTCACGATCAACATTATACGAGCTATGTATGTGGTAGCACTCTAGATAGATAGGAGAGGACAACCTTTTGTTCTCATTGGTGCCCATTTATGAGTCATAGAGGAGGTTCCCACCCAAGGGGATTAGACTGTTGATGTGGAGCATGGATCAACTTCACCTCCACCTTTAAGTATCACAGTGGCGTTCACACTAGCAACTCCTTTATACATCAAGAAATATATATACTAGTTGGTTAACAATATGGCAAGAATAAAGTAGCAGCTTAAGGTGGAGTGTTAAACCTGACAAGTTATCGTAAGATGAATCAACAGTATGAAAGGAGTTAGAGCACCATACTAATAAGCTTGAGGATAATAGAAACGATGCACTGATATAGAGGAGCCAATTAGAAAGGGAAGGGACTGAGGGTGCCTACAGCACCATCAAGAAAAGACGATTATGAGGCCATTTTACTTACAGTTGACCAAAAGATGGATGACTAGGATGACATATAAATAGTGACCACAAAGTCATTTATTTGAGACTTGGATATGATATCCACAAATACCACATAGAACACAAGGGCAACAATGCCCTATACACCACCACCAAAACGTCAACCACCTTCATATGATTGATTTTCGTTTTTACTTTTATTATTTATTAATCATTTGCATATGTATTTTTTGCAATCTTTCTATTTATCTCACGTTTTTTTAGACGTCTTTTGAATCCCATTCTTCTCTTTAATAAATAAATGAATATAATGTAATTTCATCAAAACTTAACGAATACATCGTCCTTTATTATTTCATTTACTTAACTTTCATTGTTCTTATTATTCTTATATGCTTGACACACAAAGGATGACATTTATCTTAAATGTAGGGGAGGGATTCTATATATGATCACCATGCTCAAGCTTATCAATTTTGTCATATATCTCTCAATTGGATATATTCTTAGAACTTTTTTTGTCCTTAGAAGCACATTGATGGAGACAATTCATTATGAATTTAATTTTTCTGGTCATTTGCAACATCTATGTAACTAGTTGTGCATATTAGTGAATAAGTGAATTTTTTTTATGAATTTAGAGAATGAATACTAAATTATTATAATGATAATCTTTCTCTAAAATGCATAAGAATTGAAAATTTCCAACTTCTTTTGAGCATTTTTCAGTATCCCATAAAATAATTTGTAAACAAGAGCATAAATAATTTTACTTTAGTAGCTATATACTAATAAGAAGATTGAAGTTAAAATTTGTTGTTATTAGCAATTTGAGATAGTGACCTAGTTGAGTAACCAAAAGTATTCATGAAAATGTTTTTACTCTCACATAAAAAGGCTAGGTGACTTTTTAAACAAGCTTTTAATGCTTTTACTTCATTTAAGTTATGTCTTATTAATAAGGGGTGTGAATATATTCAAGAGTATTAAGTATTTTATCTTATTTATGTTCATTTTGAAAATGAACATAAATTTTTTGATATGGGCTAAAGTTTGAAAGATCATAAAATTGATACAAATTGTTAGTTACTTAACATTTTAATGACCCTTCTGATTGGATAAGTAATAGGGAAACTTGGTTAGGATGTTTGATTTGTTTAACACTTTTTCAAAATAAATTCTTATTTACTATGGAATCATGAAATTAATTTTCTTGAGGATAAACAAATGCTTATGTATGGGGGAGATTGATCTATACTAGCATGATTTCTATACCATTATGCTTATGTTTTGGATACTTTTAGAGGATTTGATACTCAAAATGAGATATATTTTATTCAAAGTTTTAATTATGTCACTTTAAGGAGAAAAGAAAAGTTAGAGAAGAATTAGGCTAATTTAGAACAATTTTTGAAGAAATGAAGAAATATTTTAGAACAAAGCACCTACACACCACTGTGTTAGGGTTGTCTTCCAAATATGGATCGCTTAATTTCTCCTTTGTCACCATACACACCCCTCAGTTTAACCATCAATTTATAATTAGGGTTTGAATTACTAAAATATGGGGAAGTGGAAAGAGAAGGAACTTTTGCTATATGAGAGTTTGAAAGTAAAAAACAATCACTTAGAAGTCGTTTTTACAATAGCTATTGATCAACAAAATATCAATATTAGAAGAAAAAACAAGAATTAAACAAGATTCACTAAATATTTAAGATTCATGATGATGACCACTTTGTCTTATTTTCTTTCTTGTTTTTTTTATTTCTTGTTTGATTATGAACTAATTAGGATATATATTTAGAAGGATAGATCCTAGGACAAAATATGTTAAATTGATTGATCTTTGGTTTAACGAATTTCTAGTTTTCTTAAGATTTATCCATATTTTTATAATTATTTGAATTGAAAAAAGAAGAGTCAATGATTTGACTATTTGAATCAATATTCCATCATTCTTCTTTACAAAAAACACTAGAGCTCTCCAGGGTGATACACTGGGTCTAATGAAACCCTTTTTTAGCAACTCTTGCAACTGAGCCTTTAACTCCTTCAGCTCTATAGGTGCCATCCTATATAGAGGAATGGATATAGGAGCAGCACCTAGAATCAGATCAATTGTGAACTCTATTTCCTGATCTGAAGGTAAGCCAGATAGTTCAGCGATAAATACATCCAGGAATTCCTTAACTACAGGAATGTCCTGTACATTCTGCTCAGTTTGTGTATCAATGAAATGGGCCAAATAAGCCTCACATCCACCTTGCATCAACCTCAAGGCACTCATAAATGAGATTAGCCTCGTTGGCACTATTTGACTAATACCTTGAAAATTTGCTCTCGGCTGATTAAGAGATTCTAATATTACCTCATTAGTATAGCAGTTCATGATAGCCCTATAAGTAGTGAGCCAATCCATGCCTAGTATAATATCTATCTCCTCCAACTCTAGTACAATCAAATCTGCCTCTAATTCTGCCTGATCAATTCGAATCAATCACCTCTTTTAGACTTCTCCTATTACTGTGGTACTACCTATTGGTGTACTCACCTCTAATTCATATCTCAATAGCTCTCTATCATAATACAACCTAGATGCCAAATGTGGTGCGATAAAGGAATGCGTAAATCTAGGATCTAGCAATGCAAAAGCCTCAAAAGTAAAAATAAGTAACACACCTACAATGACATCTGGAGAATTTTGAGCCTCTTATCTAGTCATGGCAAAAACTATAGCCTGTGATTGTGGTTTGTTGCTCCACGCTTCAGTCCTAACAATGTAACTCCCAGAGCTCAGTCTACCTCTATCGTGACCTCTCTGTCCAGACCCACTAGTTCGGGTTTGCTAAACCGTTGTTTATGTTACCATTCCTCCTCTTCTTCCAAACTGTGCTCTATATACAACAGAACAATCCCTGATTTGATGGTCAAGTGAGCCGCATCTAAGGCAAGCTCTTGTCAACTTCCAGCATTCACCACCATGCTTCTTCCCATAGTGCTCACAATTTGGTAACTGACCCGATACTACACCTCTTCCATTACCATACTATACAGAGCTACCCCTCTGTCTGAACCGTAACTGTCTTGATCGAGTTGATGGTCTAAAAGATCAGTTCTGACGCTTGCTAAACCTCCTGCCAGAACCACCCTGAGATTTACTAGATCTCTTCAATCTACACTCTGATCTATATTCGAACTGACTGTCATTTAACAATTACTCGATTCGGATCGAGGCAGCCCGTAGTTTCAAAAAACTACCCAGATTAGAAATGACTTGCCTTGTCTGAATCTCCATGTTCAGCCTATCTTCGAATCTCCTGCACGTGTCTTCCTCAGTAAGAATCAAGGTAGTAGCATACCCTATCAGTTCGTTGAATTTTATCTAATACTCAGCCACTGATAAACTGCTCTGCTTCAAATCCACAAATTCCTTCATCTTTTTGTCCAGGTATATTTTTGGCATGTAGTTCTCCTTGAAGACTCTCAAAAAGTCTTCCCACCTCAAGTTACAATGCCTGGTGATACTGTCTGGTACAGTTTTTCACCATTGGTAGGCTGGGCCTTGCAATAGGGAGATTGCATAGTCGAACTTCTCATCTGGCTCGCAGTCTATCTGATCAAAATTCCTCTCTATTCTCTCTAGCCATCCTTCAACCTCTGCAGGGTCTGTACTTCTGTAGAAGTCCATAACCCCCTGCTTTCGCAGTTTGTAGTACCTCCTTTCCCTTCTCTCGAGAATTCTTGGAGGCATTCTCTCCGGTCGAGACACAGAAGACTCCCTACTGGCTCCTACTAACTCTAGGTCATTTATGTCAGCTGACCTCCCCACTTGATCACCTATAGAGGATGACCTATAATAGACAATAACTTCGATTACTACCTACATTTCTCACGATAATTCATGCCTAACATTCCTAGATATCCCTATGGATGCCAACCATACTCTAATACCAACCAATTGTAGCACCCCACTCTTGCCTGACGCATACACGTATGTCTTCCAAACGTCCGTGCATTTCCCGATGGAAATACGCGCTAACTATATCACTTTCAAATAATGCATGGCTTCATAATTAAAAAGATAAATATCATAATGTCTAAAACCCAAAAATTCCTCATTTTATTTCATAAACCATGATTTACAATGTAGCATTACTACAACATTCGGGTTTATACGATATCGACAACCTATCAGAGTCTACAGCTCTGTCTACCGAGCATGCTACATATATGAGGAAATTAACAAAAATTTAACTAAATCCTTTGATCCCAGCAGACGGACCTTTGAGCCATGTTTTCTACCAAAGGCTGTACTAGATCCCTTCTAATCAGTCTTAGAAGATAATTGTCACTCTCGAACCTGAAAAGTCAACGTTGCAATTTGATTGCGCTTTGCGAACTTAGTTAAGTAACTATCCTCGATGGTTCACTTATATCACACTTATCACATCAATTCATACATTCGCATAATTGACATAATTCACATTTATCAACATGTAGCATCACGATATACTTTGATCATAAACTTTCACATTTTTTGATCAATTCGATTCCACTTTTGAATTGCAATCATTCAAATCATGTAATTCATGTGTATATGTAATGTTCGTGAGACTTACGTTCATTTACTTCATTGTTGTGACTGAGTGTCTTTTTCACTGTCCTGTATTCGTTGTGGATACTGGGCTCATTTGTAATGTCCCTTATCCGTTAGGGATATAGGGCCCATTTTACAAAGTGAGTCATAGGCTCTTACCACAGTCTGAGTTTTAAGCTCTTTTTCACTAGTGACTTCGGTCACAACTACCTTTATCTTTCATAGATTCATGTAATGAAATGCATAATGTGTATTCAATCATTATGCTCATTCAGTCACATTCACATTCTTTCTCATTCACATTTGTCATTGGACTTTTAGTCTAGTATTCAACATTTAAGTTAAGAAACAAGTAGTCAATCACATTCACATTCAAGTAGCACTTCCAATATTTTATTCATGCATCAAACACCTCGGACATTAAATGTACAGAAATTAGTATATACACATCACATAACAATTCAATAAATAATTTAATAAACAAACAATCATAGTGAGACCATCTTAAGTTACTCACAGCTTGCTCCAGATAGCTTATTGCCTCGACATCCTAGTAATGTCTAGATGCAGGTAATCTATTTGCTCCTCTAAATCATACAATACACATTTACACACAATACAACTTTGTACAATTATATAAGTACTCATTTATGCACATTCATATATATGGATTATGTACAATGCATGTTTAATGACAATTCCAGGTACATTTCTTTAATACACGTCTAATAATCAATTAACATCATCTTTCAATCATTCTTTAATACCTAATACACTTTCCTTACTTTAATCGCTTCATTCATCATCCACTAGGCTCATTCAAGATCCCATTGAAGCCTAATTACATTATAGGAAAGCATTGATAAGTCAATAATTTATCTGCGTATATGATTTGGGACAATAAGCATAACTTTCATTGTGAATGTCATATTAAGGTCATTTAAGTGCAGTTTCGAAGAGGACTTCGAGTTCTACAACTTCTATGGAGACCCTAAAGAGAGATTTTGCCATCTAAAGGGTTAAAATTGCACATTTATGTAAGTGTCCTAAGAATGTCTGCCCAGCGGATATGTATATCCCTCCAAACGGACATGAACAGAGCTGGAACACTGAAATTCCAAAGAAGGTCCACCCAGAGGACCTGTATGTCTACCCAATGGACATTTACTAGAAAATTTCTAGATTTCCAGCTCCTACAATCACCTTTAATACATCCTTTGCATATCCTATCATTCCTACTTCAATTTCTCTTCATTCTTGCCTCTATTCCAATTCAAATCATCCACAAAACACATCATACAAAATTTTTGATTAACATTAACCACGTCTATACATTCTTCAATATTTCAGCACACTTAATCATCATATTCATCCTAGTTCATCTTTTTTACTTAGTCTATCTTTTTATAGCTTAATAAACCATCATTTCCTATTCATTCATAACTCCATTTCAGCTCAATATTATACACACACAAATCAAAATCCATGATTGATCAAAAACGCCAAAATTGAACATATTCTTATACACTTTCAACTCCAAATTTCTGCACATGTTCAACTTAGATATCATCTTCATTTCACTTCTAATTGATCAACCTAACTTACCTCATTTCAAGACATCATAATACTCCTTCTTATAAGCTCTAAACTCATGTTAGCTCATCTCTAAAGCAATCAAAGCAATCGACGTTAATATAAGGAAAACAAAGCATAAAAAATCCATTCACTAATTAATTTTCTGCAATTCTTTATACACCATTTTCATAATCAATTTAACCTAAAAGCATCACTATATCAATTTATGAATCATTACTCATTATTTATGCAAAAACAAGACATTTACATGATCATTTCACCACTCAAGATTTACATAAATAATTTCATAATCATGATCATCAATCTCAAATTACTCATCAAATTAGTTATATTTAACAATACCCATGATGATCAAAATATAACTTACTTGATTTAGCTCCAAAATCTTCAAGATTTCACTTCGCCCTAGCTTTCCACATAACCTATGTTCATCATCATCCAAGAGTGATAAGGTTGGGCCTTTAGTGAGAATGAAGAGAGAGCATGTTAAGAGTAGCAAGTGAAAGATAGGAGTGTTAGGTGCAACATGTATGTAAGATGGAGACACAAAATCGTGAAGAAAAAAAGAAAGGAAGAAGGTGATGAAGCTTATGAAGAGAGGGAGAGAAAAGCAAGATGAAAACACTTAAATTGGTCTTTCAATTAAAGAGTGAATAATAAACTGAAAGACCAATTAAAAATAAAGTAGGTTTTCACTTAGTTAAAGTAACGTGAATGAAGACATGGTGTGGCAAGTGAATCTTGGCACTTGCCACATGTCCAATTTCTATGGGTTTGACATGATCCTCTTATTTAACTAGTCCATTTAGCTCCAATTTCTACTCTAATTGTCTCCCAATTTTTAATGACATATGTCATTAAATCCAATTGGCATTTATAAAAATTTACACTACCATTTGACATTTATTTCTACTGCCATTTATCATTGTCCTATCACTTGGCATTTTCCCTAGTCTAAAAATACCCAAAATTGTTGAAAATTTCCTAAATTTCACAAAATTTCTAAATCAATACCCATACTCACCAATTCGATTTTCAATACATATAAACCATAATTCACATCAAAAATAATATTTAAAAATCAATTATACCTAAAAAATGTCAATGAATGCATGTACAATCATTTTACTGTGTGCAATTATCAATATTCACATGTGTGTGTATGCTATATGATGCATGAGCATGAAATGTACTTTCTAACTTCTCAATAATCTCGCTTGTGCAGAATTCTAAGATCCTAACCCTTAATATGGGATAACGGGATGTTACAGAAAGGCTTCCATTTGGTCTAATTTGGTGAAAATTAGGTCCTTTATACAAGAATTACATGCACTAAAGTTTAAGCAATAATTTCCATCTTAATGTAAAAGTGAGTTCAATAATTGATGAAAATAATCAAATAAATTTCCCCCAACCAAAGGTCTACATACCAAACTATAGACCAAGATTTAATAAGACATATTTTTATAAGTGGTTGAAGCATTCCTTAGGGAAGTTCACTAATAACTCTTGTGTTTAATTATCCCTAGATCATTGCAGCTTATTCATTAAAGATTCAGAACACATTTTCATCCCTTCATACATTCTTACAAAAACAAAAAACCCGAATCCAACAAACACAATTCATACAGATAAAACTCCTAATAAGACAGACTCCTAATCCAACAATTTACTTAAGAAAAATCTATTCAAAAGTCCTCAACAACTAGCAATCTTATTCCCAATCAAAAAATATAACAATTTAACTGAAGGGGAATTTAGACATGAACAGACGAATATTTCTTCTAATTCTTACTGTCATTCATTTTTTAAACAAAACATCGTTTATACATAACTTCAATTACATATTAAGAGTCAAAATAGCAGCATAATACAAAAATACAACCATGAATGCATGATTTCAAAGCTACCTAAGGTATTTGAACTAACTTAGTTACAAAAGATAGAAATTCTTGGAGATTTACCGAAGTTTTTGCAAGGTTCACTATTGATTTGCTGATTCTTGCACCTGAGAAGTGTAAAATGATAGGGTGAGCTGCAAAGCTTAGTGGATAATACGTTTATAATCATCAGTGATGAGCCACACACACACACAACCAAGCATATTTTTGTAGACCAATCTAGCTCACAGAATACTTAATTTAAATTACAGTCACATAATCCATATCATATATTTTACAATCATCAAACAAAGCATTCAATTATAAATCA
>JAOTAY010000190.1:29248502-29287017 GCA_025629805.1 Erythroxylum baracoense
ATAACTTTATTATATCATAATTAATTAATTATATGTTGTTATAATTTAAAGTTGTCACATAATACATATATTAAAAAAAGGTGAAAATTTTATTAATTTTATGAAACATGAATTTGGTTTTATCAATTCTCTCTTATAATAATTAATAAATAATTTAAATAAATTAAAAATTTGTAATTAATGTAATTCATAATTTTAACTATAACTATTAACTTATTAACTTTTGATATAAATTTGCAATTAATTGAATTAAATGTCCTAATTAATCATACCATTACGTACATCTCAATAACTTTATTATATCATAATTAATTAACTATATGTTGTTATAATTTAAAGTTGTCATATAATACATATATTAAAACGAAAAAAAGGTGAAAATTTTATTAATTTTATGAAACATGAATATATGACACTCTACGGACAAGAAGGATTTAAAGTTATACTTATATCTTATATCAATGTTTCCATTGAGGATCTAAGAAATTACTCTTAACAAACTTTTAATTAAAGTGACTTAACTAGGTAGAAATGAATCTTCTAATATTAGAATTTAGATAGGAGAAAAAATTATGAATATAATTTATATAAATTTAAATTAATTAGAATATAATGACTTTAGAAATAAAGTAAAAAAACTATTTTTGACTTAGTGAAATAAATAATTTATAAAATTAAATCAAAAGAATTTATAAAATGTATTCTAGTTTTAATAAAATAGTAACTATTTTTAATGTAATATGCTGTAATTATTTATTTTTATAACTGAATTGCTTATATATTATTTTAGAATTGATACATTAGGATTAATAAAATGATTAATTCATTTTAAAATTAATATAAATACATATATGTAAATATGATAAATAAAATAAAATGTTTTAAAAGTAAAAATACATATATGCATAATGTATATATTATGTAAATATGAAAATTAAAATAAAAAAGTTTATAATTTATGAATTTTAAAAAATACAACAATTTTTTTTAAAAATTGTCTTAAACAAATTCTAAAAATATATTAAAAGGCCGGGCCAACTAAGGTCTGACGGGCGGTCCATGGCCCAGGCCGGCCAATGTCAACCCGCCCACGAGACATGGGCCGACCCTTTCCGACTCGCTGGCAAAATTTTTCAGCTAAGCCTGGGCTAGCCATGGACGGCCTGTTGACATGCCGATAGCCAAGCACCCCCTTAATCTTAAATGATACATTTGAAATGTAATGATATGGACTATTAAACGAGTTTCACGTCATAAATATTTGATTAAATGTTGAAATCGAAAATTGACCTGATTCAGTTCTTAGGTGAGGCTGGACTGGAATAGAAGACATAATAGAAAAAGAGAGTGAATTTGTGTAAACTTATCCCACTCGGAACATACGGCTGAAGTCTAGTTTTGAGAAACAACTGAAATGCAACAATGAAATTTAGTAGAAAGAAACTTAATTGCTACAGAGAGCGTGGACGTTGAAAAGATAAGCCGAAACCGTTAACAGCCTCAGTGACAGGAAAAAAAAGCCGGGTAAAGTGTCGACGTGGGACTCACATAGTAATCAAATTCGGAGGACTTCCGTGTGGGGCCTACCAGTGTGCAGCACCAAGAACGGTTACGAGCCGCTGCTGCCGACCTTTGTTTTCTTAGTCTCCAACCCGAAATATATATAATAAATTGAAGAAATAAATTTCGTCAACGTGTCAATGGAGCCCACAATTTCTGAGACGGTGGGGGGTTGCGCTTCCGACGTCGTATCGCCACGCGATACCGAATTTAAGATTTTGGCCCCTTCCTATCGCTGAACCTGCTGATGACGCTGCTGCTGCTGTTCTGTCGCCATCATCACCTCCTGCGTACCGTTCGTTTTTTGTCCACATTCATTGTACCTAGTCCTAGTTCCCCTTCCCAAACACTTGAATATTTTCTGTAAGAAAAAGCCAGCTTTTACTTTACTCCATTTCCTCTTATTCCTTTTGGTCATTGAGGTGCAATTTACATTTCAAGCTCTATGCGTCAACTTAAAAAAAGTTTATGTGTTTTTCAAAACAAAAAAAAAGTTTATGTACATTATTTATGTATTTTTCAAAAAAAAAAGTTTATGTACATTATCTTTTTATTCTTGAAAACGAACACACGTCATATTTTTAAATTCATAGTACACAATTTAATAAGTAAGACTTCAGTTATAAGATAAATATCTATCAAGAAAAGGACAAGGCACTGTCCTTCACACATGAAAATTTTGGGTATAACTTAGAAGAAAAACAGTCTTGAATGGTTAACCTTGAGGTTATGAGTTAGGGGCTACACTAACTAGGAACTACCAACGTGGAGTACGTTGTATTATTTCGATTGCCAGTGGAAAAGCAATTAGTTACATTCAATAATAAAATTTCAATGACTGTATTGTTTTCGGTTGTCGGGTATTTTTTTTTATTATCATTATCAGTAGTAATAGTATTATTTCCAGTTTTTTTTGACTGATTCTTTATTTTTAAAAAACAAGGGAAGTAACTTAATTAGATGAAAATGTAGAGTTAATCAAGATCCAATAATAGCATCCATTATCAACTTATATAAGAAAAAGAAGTGGAAAAGAAAAGCAGATCAATTCAGGAATAGTCATTAGTCAGTAAAAAAATACACAAAAGTAAATGTATATATTTCCGTCACATGTCCATTCTATGCCAACTGGAGAGTAAGATAAGATGGCCCAAATGGCATAAGATGAAAAAGCACAAAACGAGAAAAGGGAAAACCGCTCGAGTTCTTTGGACGAATTTCCCAAATACAACTGTTTGTCTAGACGCAAGGTAACCCTATAGTAAGCCACGTGCTTGTCACTCTTTTGCACGCGAGCTCTCCATCCTCTAAATTCGCTGTATCCGCCCCTCACTTCCGTTGTCTCTCCTTATTTCCTCGCCTCTCTCCTCTCTTCGCAACCGCTGCCCAAGAAATCCTAAACAATCCTTGTAAGATTTCTGTTTTCGCTTATAACAAGGTATTGACCTTCAATTATTTGATTTTTCTATTCAAATCTTATAACTTTCTCTTCTTTTTTCGTTTTCTTTTTAGTTCAATACATTTTTTTCTACTATTTTGGTTGCTTAGAAGAAGGCACATGGTGATTGCGACCATTTTAATTTTTGGTTTTCTCGTGTGCTTATGCTTGTGGACCTAGTAATTGAGCTAAACTAGGACGATCCTATTTCTTGTTTTTTTTTAAATTTTTTATGTAACTAAGCTACGAATTCATTATCAAAAGACAACTATTATATTCTTTTTATTTGGTTTTCTTATGACGACTCTTCTTAGAGTTGTGTTAGCGCCTCGTTGATTTATTTTTCTTTTGTCAAAATGTGATCTTTTTTGCTTTTGAGTTTAAAGTTAATTGATTTTTTCTTACTGCCGGAAATACCGTATAGTTTGTTGTCGGTGTGGTTTAATCTATGTTGCGAAATTTGGAGGCCTTTTTAGTTCTTTTTCTGATTTTCCTTTAGTTTCTCTCCTATTTATTCTCAGAATTTTTTCATTATTTGTGTGCTCATTACTTTCCTCTTGATTTTTGTTTGTATCTAGAAAGCAAGAATGTCAATTTTCTTCCTAAAAGACTTTTTTTTGAGAGATCTTTAGGAAGGATTTTTATTTGTGAAAGATAAGTAATTCAGTAAGCTGGAGATGCAAAGTCTTCATGTACTTAGTGAATGTATTTTGATAACAGGCGAGCTTTTTAATTTTGATATTTGGTATGGTTTTGGTATGTACACTTTCTTTGCAAACAAATGAGGAATAAATTTCTTCCAGCGATTATAGGTTCTGTATTGGCATTAGTAGTGTTTCTGTACAAGGATAAAATTCCATTGGAGTTTACTGGACACAGCTGCCATCTTGCAGTCATTGGTACTGTTGTTTTCATTATGAATAACCATACGTCTCTCTCTCTCTTTTTTTTATGCAAAGTTTTGCTTTCATTTATTTTTCTTAACCATATTGGAGCTAATCAACCTTTGCATGCAAGGAATCTCTGCTGTAGGTCCTTTTTCTTTCCATATGTGTGTTCTGTTTCTGACCACTTGACTTTCACTTGTATAGGTCTTCTGTATCTGGTTCCTTTTCAAATCCTGTATCCGATACTTGCTCTGCAGTTGTTATCTCATAGGAGGTTTAGTTTCTTCTTCTCATGCTGATGTTTCATTTTCTTATTTAGGTTAGCCACTTCAGTAATATTTGATAGTTTCTTTTTACTGTTTTCTTCTGGCTTGGAATTTTTTCCTTTCAAATTGGACTCGAAGTGGCAACTTAGTTCCAGGATGAGTGATAGCTTTCCTTTTAGAATTGTTAATTATCCAAGTCATAAGATACAAACGATGATTTTGTGATTTTCAATTCTTATATCTGCCTGTTCTGGACAGTCATTTTGGTTATTTTAGAAAGAAAAGAAAGAATACAGTGTGGTGTGCTCAGGCTTTTCAGTCACTAAAAACTGTCTTTTTTGTTTTCTTTTACTACTTGTTGCGTTCTTGATTTTCAATCTTCTACATTGATTTTAGTTTTTCGTTGCCACTAAATCTAAAATCTTCATTTCGTGATCAACATTTTGAAGCCTTTTGCATCGTGGTTTGCTGATTTATATTTTTTTTAAATGCTAAGATTTTATGGTGTGTTTTGCTAAATTCATCGTTTTTTTCAAATACAATTTCATTTTTCACCTCCTTTTAGGCATGGATTGCTCTATGTCAAATTGAAAGAATGAGATTAGGAAACATATTTTACTGCATGTTTAAAACAATTAGAGTGATGCACATGAATGTACTGAATAATTTATGTTGAATACAAAATGCAAAGTGATTGGCAACTATACGTATAGATTGGGCTCATAGGATCTATAGATTCATCATGTAAGGATACCTGCATTTCCTTGCAAAATTCATTTTTGTTGAGCGACTGTATCAGTTATGGATCATCCTCTGATGATCCTTTATGTTATTAGATTTCATTTTTATTATGTTTGGATATCTTGTCCTCATCAAAGAAGTTATCATTTTGCCACAGGATGTTTGGATACCAGGATCATTTTATGAAGGAAACTATTGTGAAAGGAATCCTCTTCTGTTGTAACTAATCAGTTCTATTATTGCATAAATTACTTGATAAGAGTATGGATCGTCGCGACACATCTGGATTTGTTAGTGGGGGTGGGATGTGTTGTTTCAGAGACATCTAACCCTACTTCCGTAGCTGATTTTATATTATAGTTAGAATATACCCCTTAGTTTTGTAGCTATTTATTAAACCCAGAAGTCAGGTGTACTGTTCACTGAGACATATTGTTGGGAGATCAATTGGCGTCAGTCTCTCCCTGATGGCTGACAGGTTCCAGGACTTGGGTTTTCCTGCTAATAATCCTCCAAATGCATTCAAGATTTTAGGCGGTTCAATCCAAGGTGGACAAGCTGGGGTTGAATGCAGTGCAGATACTGTCCTACGCCTTAATTCCCCAGGTTCTTCAGTGCCATGTGTTTCTCTCTCAAAGGGAACTAAACGAAAATGGAATATGATTAATGGATCCAAAGGGCAACATGTGGATTCTTCATTGTCTCTTGGGCTGCGCCACTCATCGAGTTCATCAGACAGCAAAGGTAGTTCAGCAACTGCTTGCACAATGTCGTCAGCTAAAGAAACAGACGAGGAGTCGTCAATGGATCTTGAATTGGACTTTTCCCTTCACCTTGGCAATGAGAAGACGCCCAGCCCGAAGAAATCTGCGACTTCAGATCTTAAAGGATTGAGACTGCAACCCAAGGTTGACCTGGAGTTAAGTCTCTCCACTGGGAACTCTGGATCTGATATCACAAGTGTCCATCCAAGCTCCAATTCTCTTGGATTTGGCGTTGAGATGCTGCCGGCCACTGGTGGGCATTCAAACGTAGGTCAAGGATCAATATCATGTCATAAAACAGATATTGCGTTGTTGTCATTTCAGGCTTCACAGAGTAAAGAGGCCAGCTTGTTCTTCAATCAAATTCCAGTGTCTGTTTATCTAACTGCTATTGTTTCAGAACCTTCATCAAGTATTATAACAACGCCAAAAAGTTCAGTCACCTGTACTTCTGGGATAACAGAGCAGCAACGACCTCATCAACGGGGATCTAGTTCCAGAACATGCCAAGTTGAGGGGTGTGGAAAGGGAGCCAGAGGTGCTTCTGGTCGTTGTATCTCCCATGGTGGTGGTAGGAGGTGTCAGAAACCAGGCTGCCACAAGGGAGCTGAGGGCCGTACTGTCTACTGTAAGGCCCATGGGGGTGGCCGGCGATGTGAATTCCTTGGTTGCACAAAAAGTGCAGAAGGTCGCACAGACTTTTGTATTGCTCATGGTGGTGGTCGGAGATGCAGCCATGAGGGTTGTACTAGAGCTGCCAGAGGGAAATCAGGATTGTGTATTCGTCATGGTGGTGGCAAGAGATGCCAGAAAGAAAATTGCACAAAGAGCGCTGAAGGCCTTTCTGGTCTCTGCATTTCTCATGGTGGTGGTCGCAGATGCCAAGCCCCTAGGTGCACAAAAGGGGCTCAAGGGAGCACAATGTTCTGCAAAGCACATGGTGGTGGAAAACGCTGCACAGCCCCAGGTTGTACCAAAGGTGCAGAAGGGAGCACACCTTTCTGCAAGGGCCATGGAGGAGGGAAAAGATGTGCTTTTCAGGGTGGCGGTGTCTGCACAAAGAGTGTGCATGGGGGAACCAATTTCTGTGTTGCACATGGGGGTGGCAAGAGGTGTGCTGTTGCTGGATGTACAAAAAGTGCAAGAGGACGGACAGATTTTTGTGTTCGTCATGGTGGTGGAAAGAGATGCAAGTTTGAAGGTTGTGGCAAAAGTGCCCAAGGCAGCACTGATTTCTGTAAGGCACATGGTGGGGGTAAGAGATGCTCCTGGGGTCACCCTGCATCAGAATATGGTATTCAATCTTCTGGTCCTTGTAACTCATTTGCAAGGGGTAAGACAGGTCTATGTGCACATCACAGTGGTCTGGTGCAGGATAAGAGGGTTCATGGTGGTATTACCTTGGGGCCTATGGTTCAGGATCCCAAAATAAACCAACCTCAGAAAGTGAAAGAGGCCATCGCTGAGAACATGAATGTTGATGATGTGAACATTGCCTGTGATGCTGGAAATACTTCTGATTCGAAACAAGATGGGGTTACAAGTGCCTATATCTCTGTTGTGGAAGCAGGCATGTCATCAATGTCAGTTGTCCTACCAGAAGGTAGGGTGCATGGTGGCAGCTTGATGGCAATGCTGGCAGGTGGGTCTGATGTTGATTCAACCATCAAGCACACAGCGACTAGCAAATTGTCGGAGCCAAAAGAATCCAATATCTTGCTTCAGAACTGGATGTGAGGTTCATTTATTGCCCTTGCAATGGACGAGTCTCGTACCTATTTGTATAGCCCAGAAATTTACTTATTGCCCGTTGGTGTTAGAACTTCGTTGCTCATGTATTGTTTAAATTGCAAGAAGTTGTAAGAGGTTCAACAATCCTTGTGTGAGTGTTTTGGGGGAATCCAGTAGGAGTTGCCTAGAGTCAGGTTTCTGATGTTTTTTCCTGTATATAAGCATAGATGTCTGGCAGGATGCTGACATACAGGCTGTTGCCTGTAAAATGAGGTCAGTTTGTCAAACATTCTGGTAATAATAAATCCTTTGTCTGGGATAAGTTTGCTTATGTATCTGTTTCAAAGTGAGATGATTATAGGCTGCAGTACTCTAAGTTTAGACAAGGGGAACTATGTACAATACTCTGTTTCATATATTATCTTTGGATTTGTAGTCAATATTTTTGTATTTCTGCTAGTTAGATGTCCTGTTGTTCGTACCAACGGATAAAATGCCCAGCAATATTCAGTATCCGATTTAATCTTGTTTGAGGGAATGGTTGAGTTGATACTTCTGCTTGGCCAATTGGACGCCGATTCCTTGTCCTAGTCCAAGTCAAGCATTGGAACTATGGGGAACAATTCTGCAACTTTCATTGCTAGAGTTATATAAGCCAATTAGTTTTAGGGTCCTTGAAGGTTCGTAACAAACATATATGCCAAGCTGTTGTTATAATGCTTGACTATAAGGTTTATGACTTCAGTTAAATTCTGTTTTTCCCATCAAAGGTGTTCTTTGAAAATAGAAAGTATGAACATGACCATCCAACTGTAATTCGTGAGCCTCAAAGATAAGCTCAGATTACATAGAAGCCTGAATGGTCGAGCTAAGCAGCATATTGATTCCAAAGAGAACTCATGAAACTTGTAACCTTTAAGTTTGACAATAAAGATGGAAAAGGTCCTTTCTTTATTAAGCTCGTTTTGGTTACATAGAGTTATCAAAATCTGTTTTACTTATAAATGTGGGGACGAACCCTCTATACACCATCATGCTTGAATTTGGCAATGTTGGCAAGCTTATCAACTGCTTCAACCAAGTGATCAAGCCTAGCAACAAACTCAACAAGCAGTGAAGTAAAGGTGGCAAGTGAAAGCGCTGCAGTGATCTCTAACGCCTTCATTCTAGGCTGAAACTCCGTGGCAGAAACTCCTTCTTCTTCAAAAGCATCCACTTCTCTTGATGGCCATGAATGAAGCCTTCTCGACTGCTTCCTCATCATCTCATGGTAAGACTCCGTCAGCTGTGTTTGTGCCGTAGGTAGTGCTTCTGTTGATTGGCTTACGCAATTTTCTTGTTTGCTAGCATCGAATTCTGTCATCATCTGGTTTAGGGGGCCATCGAGAATGCTCGAGATTGTATGTGATAACTTGGGAAGTGGCTTGGAATAGTTATCCACAGATTCGAAATGAGGTATCAGGAGATAAGAATGTGTGTCCATGGCACGTTGAAGTCTCTCGCTTGAGATGTGGACCCTTTTCATCAACGAGGTTTTATGTCTTTGTTTCATGTTACTTATGTCCTTTCCCAAGCTCCTAACTAGTTCTGCAGCTTGGGTTGCTGCATCCAAAATCTCCGACTGAAATGTGGTCCGAAGGTTGTGAGGTGCCTATAGGAGAACAAACAAGTGCAAAATTTCACCCAATTGAGCACGTCTAGCATATTTTTTCACAGTAGCAGATCATTGAAAAGAGGATGAAAAGTCGTAGTTACGTAGCAAAGTTATTGGAAAAGGCTGTTGGTCCATGACCACTGGATAATTTCGGTCTGCAATTAGTATTTCTCTTCCTCTTGTATATACGAGGCCTATATACAAGCTTCTTCTTTTCATTCTCCTCCTTTTTGTTTACTATACTTCTATTAACTTGATGACAGGCTTTGCTGAAACTATGTAGTTTCTACATCTAATAGTAAAGATATACTGTTAAGGTATATTTTAAGTATTGTAGATTATGATTCAATGTATTAAAATATATTTTGAACTTTCTTTCAATTTCACTTTGTAAATTATACCTTAGGTTATCAAGAAATTCAATTTCACTTTGCAAATTATAGCTTAGGTTATCAAGGTTCCATATGTAGAAATTATTTCGTTTTAGTTAAATTACCTAAAATTAGATGGAAAATTTTGACTGAGGGTATAGAATTCAAGGGACTTCGAGTCCAAATTGAAACCTAAGGGAGTCCTTGGACGAGTGCAAAGCTTAAGAGAGTTTAGATTTAGGCTTCTGTAATCAACTATTACACATAATGGCTCAATGGAAAAGAACAAGAAGTTTTAGGCTTTGCACTTTCCGGTTTACTGAAAAAAGTTGTAGAACATGATTCGAATTGGCATGAACAAGTCAGGGGAATATTGGGACATTTATTACATATTATGGTAACGGGGCCAGTGTTGAAGAACAATAGAATATATCTTCAGAATAGTGTCCATCAGGGTTAGCTATGTATCATCCCTTAATCAATGCAAACCAATCAGCAGAACAAATTCTTTGTTCTGATGATGCCGTATCGTGGTCCTAGTTCTCTTTCCGTGTATTCTTTCATGTTGATTATTATAGAAGATTCTCCAGTTGTTGGTATTTATGTTAATGTCTTGTCGGGAACTGATTCCCCTTAAGATGAATATGAATATCCTATTTATGTGAAGACATTGATACGCAACTAATGTTTACCAGTTGCATAAACACGGTGACGTGAATATGTTCAAACTCGTACCCCAACATAGAGTGAGAGATGGAAGATTTGTTATACCTGAATCTCAGAGTGCAGAACCCCATGAAGGGCCATGACCTCATAAGCACAGTGTCTTAGAACTGCTCCTACTTTAACGTACTCAGACCAGGGATAGAAGAAATGTCGAAACCTGCCATGTGGTGGCTCCCATTTTGCTGAATTAGCCTTTTTTAGTTTGAAAACAGAAAGAAACAATAATATGGTCATTTAATACGTAGGAATCCTGCTTTGAAAAATTGACATTGATTCAAGCATGTAGATATGTACCAGGGATTCCAGTTTCGTGGAAGAGTTCAGGGTACTTCTACATTTCTTATAAGCGGGCTCATCCGGGAACTCATCCATCACCGTCTTGGAGAATTCTGGATACTCTAAACCTTCATCTTCCAGATATTTTTTCACACATTCTAAAATTTCAGACTTGAAAACGTAGAATCAGTGTCCAAGTGTCTTGTAGAACTCAAATCTTTTTTTAAAAATAAAGTTAAGAAATTTAGTAGTCTCTTAACAATTTATGTTCTAGTTCAGATAGCATCAACGTTAGCTGTTGGCCTTCTCATGATGCGTTGCTAAATTATCTATACTAAGGGATCCAAATGTGGAGAATGACCAAATTATCTTACCTTCAAGAGAGTCAGCCACCGAGTTGAAGCTTTTCACTAGCTCCTTATGCAATTGCTCACCAGCCCATATCGGAAAAACCAGCACGTTCACGAAAACTGCAACAAACCCTCCAATGGCAATGGAGTACAGGCGATCCATTGCAGTCCTGATAGGATTCCCCATCCGATAACCAGAGACTATGATCAAACAGTAGGTGAAGAGTATGACCCTGAATCCATACTCATACGGCACAAGTGATGGCCATAACTTCATGAACGATGTAACAGCCCCTGCAAAAAATGTTTGAACATAAATTTTTTTCAGCCTAATTAAATTCCTTCTAGTCCCCCTTTTGCTAATCTCTTAGAAATATAGATTTGTACCTATCACGAAAATGCTTATGCCAATTATAATAGGCTCAGCAATCCTGCCACCGCATAGAGCTAACTGAGCAACTGCAATAGCCAATATTCCCGCCAGTAAGCTTCCTAATGCTCGATTAAATCCTCGGTTGAAGGTTGAGCCTTTAGAAATGAAGTTCATCATCAACAACCAACAGACAATAAGAGTAAGATGACCCAAATATGAGTTGATAAACATATTATTGTGCATGCAGAAAAAGTACGTAAGAGACATAGGATACATATATATGTATATATATTTGTGAAGCATACCAACTGTATACTCAAACATGATTGCAACAGTGAGGATAGACCATATGATATTGGTGCCAAAAATGTCGTAAGGTGCCCGGAACAGTATGAGTAAAGAGACTAAGAGAACAGCTAGCCCCACTTTGAATGAGAACGTAATTCTGTTAGTGTCTTCTTTGGCAAATTCCCAGACTCTCCAAATCCAAGCTTCACAGGAGAACCCATCGGAGCAATTTTCCTGTTTCCTTCCAGTTTCCATATGCTTGGATTTGGTGGTCGGTGCCGGAATGTTGATCTGAATGCTACCTTTCTTTCCATTCATTCTCCAGTAGTACTAACGGAGTAATGTGAAAGCTCTTCGAACAAAACTTTCAAAGAGTTTGGATAGGTCGACTTTCAGTCTGGTACGTTTCAAGCTACGAATTCCTTGAACTTGTTTGTTTTTGATAGGAAGAAGAGAGTAGTTAATATAAGGATATGGAGTGCAGCAGGTGCAACTGGGGAAAGAAAGTTTTTCTAGTCGGGATATCATATACAGAGCAAAAGAATAATACAACAATAATACTAGAAAAGATGTAACTAAAAACTTGGGATAAAAGATGCTTAACATCAATAATGCTGCATCGAATTGGAATCTGAAAATGCATTTCCGATTGCCACATTATTAATTTTCTAGCTCTTTCCAAATATCTTCAAAATAGATGCGTGCGTGTTATGTAATGGTTCTAGATAACGTTTAGAGATTATAAGAACCTATCAAGAGACTATTATGGCATTTTCCCTGATCGAGGAATGATGCTGGTGTCGGCTTGATGATGACAAAATGATCAATTTACCAATCTATATTTGTATATATATATACTTACTAGCCGACTTGTGTATATAAACTCCGGGGATGATACAGATGATCTGAGGACCTTTTACCAATGTAGCTTCGGAAAAAATCAGAAATATATTTCAGTCCGTTATCAATGTAATAACTTTTCTGTTGGTGGCTTCGGTAGATTTAACAATATATTCTACGCGCTATTTTTCCTGTTCTCGTTTACACACACAGTTATTTGTTAGTTATTAATCATTTATTTAATTAAATAAGATTTTTATATTCTACTAAAAATTAAAATCAGTTCACTCTCAACTAATAAAAGTTGGCCCAACACCTACTCATTTTATCCACCCTAACAAGAGGGCAAATATATTACATGTGGGAAATTACAACGTTGGAACAAAATGAAACTCCATAATTAGAGAGAATTTTCTAATTTGGGATATAATTACATTGACTAAGAGTCCTAATATATTTGTTTCACCATCAAACAAGTTGCTAGGACAATGACATTTGAGAGATATCTAGTTCCCACATTCTTCGGGTGCTTGGAGAGTACAATTGATAGGTGCTTAATTGATTGTATAATTATTTCATGACACTTAGTGATTAATGACATGAAATTGTTCAAGATGCTTACTTTGACTTATATGTTATTTTAGGCACAATTTGGAAGTAAAGAAGTTGAAGTAAGTCGAAAGTAGACAACAGGACAATTTTCTGAAGATTAATATTTACTTGTCTGCATGAATTAAGAAGAAGAAAATTAGAAAAAGAAGAAAATAAATTCAATCCAAAAGAAGACATCCAAGAAGCTGGGGAAGGAGCAACCAAAACGTTGACGCAAGAGGGGAAACGCAAACAAGTCTGTGTTTCACACAGACAACGTCTGCATTCAACGTAGACGTTTGCGTTAAACGTAGCGTAGACCACATTCGCATTTAATGCAGATGTAGGGAGCCTTTTAAATAGGAAATGACAGTACAGAGACAGGAGGGTTTTAAATGAGTGAATAGTGTAGTGTACCAAAAATTAATTCATAAAATCAGAACAGTAACAGTAGCTCAAGTCAGAGAAAGAGGGAGGCGCTAGCAAGAGGCATTTCGGTAGCACATTTTTAAGGGGAAAAGCTATAATCATTTTGAGACCCATCGAGGGGTAGCATCCTGACATCAGTTTGGAGGCGACATCGACACTGACGACCTGGGTTAAGTATAATTCACAGTTTTTGTTGTTTCTTTCTCTAATTAGAAATATTGTTTTATCCTATATTAATTGATTTGAGTTTTGTGTATGGATAATCGTATTCTTGTTATTATTCTGTTATTTATGTATGAACCCATTGGGTATTATGAAAAGATAATTTTAATGTGTTCATTGAATCGTTTATTTACAAACCCATTGCTAGAATTTCGATATAATCCGTAATTGTTATGTTGAAATTCATGTGTAGTGACTAATGATTCGTAATCATTATGGATAACATAATCTAGGTTAAATGACACATCGTATATGTTTATTGCCTTGATGAATGTGTTTTCCTAATTCATAATGCTACTAACTAATTGAATATAGAGATCCTATCCTAAGTTATTTGAAATTTAGGTTTAATTAATGATCGTATCTTGATTAAACACTACCTAAGGGAAAACTCAAATTAATTCTTAACCCACGATTAGTAGTTGCTAGGGTAGGTTTAAGAACAATAGATCAATGAAATATGTTTAATTAGAATGTAGGCCAAGATTAAACCGAAAAATCAGGTCCCTATCGATTTCCCCACTTTTGTCATTTTTCATATGTTTTCTTTACATTGCTTTTGTTAGTTATTTTACCTTTATTTTTTTGCTTATTTCTAAAACCAAAACCCCCTAAACCTAAACATCAATTAATTTCATTTCAACAACTTTACACACACTCTCTGTGGGATCGACCTAAACTCACCATTGCTATAGTAGTAGCCTAGTTTATTTTGACTAGCGTTACGACACGCTGTCAATTTTGGCATCGTTATTGGGGAGTGCAGTGTTTTAGTTTTTGTTTGTGATTTTAGTTGATGTTTTGTATATATTTGTTTGTAATTGGTTTCTTTTTAGTTATTTTGTGATCTTTCATTTTTTTTGTTTCGCGTTTGCGATAAATATTAAAAAAAATTCGTGAATGGAAGTAATTTTTCCTTTTACTCTCAATCCTATAACCAAGATTGGACTGATCAACCTAACTTTGGTTATGGATGGGATAACCACCAGAATTACTTCCATGATAGTTTGTAGGACCCAACAATTTCTGTGTGGACCAGAAGCTCCTTATCACAACTCAGGTATTCCTCTCGATGACTATATCAAGATCTGTAATGCTGACCATCTTCAATTTCAACAGGGTATGCAGCAACTTCAAGAGAGTATGCAACAACTTCAACAGAATACCCTACAATTCCAGTAAGATGAAAGGCAATCTTGGTCTAGTTTCCAAGATGTGGAGAGCCAACAAAACTCAGGTATATCTCTGGAAGAATTGATGAATGTTTTGATTGTTAACAATCTCAAATTTCAACAGAGCCTACAGCAACAGTTGCAACAATTCTAGCGGGAAATAAGGCATATAATGTTTAGAAATCAGAACTTGTTAAGCCAAATGGGTGAAATGGCAATGAGGATCGAACGCTTAGAATCATAAATGGAAGAGGAGTAGTCATGTCAACCCAAGGCATACCCTATAGACGTCAGTGCCGAAATCTTACAAAGTAATGAAGAACTTGAGAATCTTGAGTGCAATGCTCAAGGAGTTGCTTGTGTGGAAGAAGCAGAGGAAGAGCTCGAAGCAGAAAAATACATATCTTTTAGCTCAGAGGTAAGTACTGAGTCTGTAATTATTTTTCAGACTAACCCTTCAACTTTACCTAGGACATTGGAAGAATTAAACGAAGAAGGAAAAGGTGAATCATTTGAATTATTTCAAAAGAGTGAGGACTCAGTGAAGATGAAGAATCTGAAGATAAAGAAGACATTGGAGGTGAACGATTATTAACCAAGGTCCTATCCGGAAGAACCTCACATGGAGGAGCTATATGTGACACTTAAAGATCACAATTTTGTTACATGAGGAGGAAACATGGAGTCGAGCCAGCGACCCTAAACAAAGGCGTTTCTTGGGAGGTAAGCCAAAGGAAGTAAATTTCTTTTCTTTACATTTCCGTATTACTTTTTTTATGCATATGTGTTTTTGAATTTGTTTGTTTTACTTGTTTTAAGTTTTTAATCAAAATGAGAGAAAGAATAAAACAAACAAACAAACATTTTTTTGTTTTATGTTGCTTCTTGGGTTATATAGTCATGATTAGAATGTGAATTGACTAGAGAATTTCATAGCAACTTTAGCATGTATTTTTACTCTTATGATTAGCCGATATTCATTATCTTTAGAAGAGTAATAAATAGTGGTAGACAAAGTCGGTTAGATTTTGAGCCTTATTAGACTGATACATTCAATCAGTCTCATTGTTTTTAATAATGTGTGACCTTTATGGCATGTACATCATGACTTTGCTTTGAGTTTCTATTTGAGACCACATTTTTATCACATGCAATAACATGGAAATGATTAGGCATTCTTTATTTCATAAGCTACTTTAGCCAAATAGCCTACCTCATTAACATGATTTTTCCCTTATTAAGCCCTCTTTGAGCCTTATTAGCCTTTCTTATTGTATCAACCATATTACATGCATTATACTTAACCAAATGTCCTACCCAAGCCATAAAGCTAGTGGAACATTTGTGATTGTTGACAAATTTCTAAGTATGGGGGTGTACATATGTGTGAGTTTGTTATAATGTTAGGATATTATTTTATATCTTATTATTGAAATTCCCATATTGATATAGTTTATTTTAATTTTTATAAGAGAAAAAAAAGAAAGGAAAAGAAAGAAAGAAAAGAGAAAAGAAAAAAAGAAAAAGAAAAGAGAAAAGAAAAAGAAAAAGAAAAAGAAAAAGAAAAAGAAAAAGAAAAAGAAAAAGATGTTTAAATAAATGTATCAAGGAGGAATTGCATATGTGTTGAAAAGTTGTTTATGATTATTGCATCCTCCTAAAGTTGTAATGAATGTATTATTGGAGTATGTTGAATATGAGGTAGAATTGGCTTGGAAGGTTAACTCGTTTGTAGTTTCAATATATTGTCTTTAATTGTATGAGTGATTCCTTCAGATTGGTATATGCTTTATGTGGTTTGTGCGAGAGCAGAATTGGGTTGTGAAATATAAATGTTGCATTCTTCATGGTTAACAGTAACCTGTTTTTGGTAAGTGTTAACTTGTGCACTTGATATCACATTAAGTGTTGCTTTGTTTCATTAGTTTTAATGGCTTTCAAGTTACTTGACCCAAATACATCTCACCTTACCTTTACCTACATTTCAACCTTGAAATTCCTTAGATTCATGATTTTGCTTTTGAACCTTAGTGGTGGAGAAATGAAATGATATGTAAAGTTGCCTATGGATATATTTTAGCCAAACACATTTTCCAAGTCTACCATTAGATTGTTGGGTTTTTAAAAGTATTGAATGTTGATTGATCATGAGTAAAAGCTTGGAATGTTAAGTTCTTGCTATAATTTTTGAAAGTCATTTATCTTTGTTTATGATTATGTATTCTTGGAACATATGGGAAATGAGCGATGTTTTTGGGTCTATGAGCTTAATTTTGATGTTTTGTCCGAGGACGACAAAAAGCTAAATGTGGGGGAAATTGATAGCTGCTTAATTGATTGTATAATTATTCCATAATACTTAGTGATTAATGACATGAAATTACTCAAGATACTTACTTTGAGTTGTATATGATTTTAGGCACAATTTAGAAGCAAAGAAGTTTAAGTAAATCTAAAGCATGATAATTGGACCATTTTTTGAAGATTAATATTCAATTGTCTTTATGGATTAAGTAGAAGAAAATTAGAGGAAGAAGAAAATAAATTCAGTCCAAGAAAAGACAATGAAGAAGTTGGGAAAGGAGAACCAAAATGCGGATGCAGGAGAGGAAAAGCAACCAAGTCTGCATTCAACATAGAAGTTTGCATTAAACACAGACATAGGAAGCCTTTTAAATAGAAAATAACAACACAGAGACAGAAGGGTTTTAAATGAGTGAATAGTGTAGTGGACCAAAAATTAATTCATAAAATCAGAACAATAGTGATAGCTTGAGACAGAGAAAGAGGGAGGCGCTAGCAAGAGGGTTTCAGTGGGACATTTTTAAGGGGCAAAGCTATGATCATTTGGAGACCAATAGAAGGGTAGCATCCTAATGCCAGTTCGGAGGTGACATTGACGCTGATGACTAGGGTTAAGTGTATTTCAACATTTTTGTTGTTTCTTTCTCTCATTAGAAATTGATTTGGTTATCCTATGTTAATTGATTTGGGTTTTGTGTATGGATGATAGTGCTTCGTAATGTTAGTCAATTTTGGCACCGTTGTTAGGGGGTGTATGTTTTAGTTTTTGTTTATGATTTTAATTGGTTTTTTGTATATATTTATTTGTAATTGGTTTCTTTTCAGTTATTTTGGATCGTTTCTTCATTCTGTTTCGTGTTTGTGATTTACAAAAAAATCATGGATGGAAGTAATTTTTTCTTTAATTTTTATTCTCAATCCTATAACCAAGGTTAGACTGATCAACCTAACTTTGGTTATGGGTAATATAACCATCAGAATTTACTTTTATGATAGTTTGCAGGACATATAGCAATTCTCGTGTAGACTAGAAGCTTCTTGTCATAACTCAGGTATGCATCGAGACGACTATATCAAAACCTATAATGATGGCCATCTTCAATTTCAACAGGGTATGTAATAGCTCAAGATAGTATATAGCAGACCCAATAGGATATCCAACAATTCCAGCAGGATGAAAGGTAATCTTGGCCTAGTTGCTAAGATTCAGAGAGCCAACATGACTCAGGTATATCTCTAGAAGAATTGCTTAATATTATGGCTACTAACAGTCTTTAAATTGAACAGAATATGCAGCAGTTCCAATAAAATATGTAGCAGTTGTTTCAGCAAGGTGTACAATAAATCTAATAGGATGCTCTGCAATTCCAGCAAAATGCATTGCCTTGATAGGGAGATATCACTCTTATGGAGCCAAATGCGAAGAAGAGAAACTATATCAGCCCGAGGTGTACCCAATGAATGTTTGTGCGAAAACTTTTACAAAGCGATGAGTAGTTTGAGAATTTTGAGAGCATTACTCAAGGAGTTGCTTGTGTAGAAGTAGAGGAGGAGCTCAAACAGAAAAAGACATATCTTTTAGCTTAGAGGTAAGTACTGAGTTCCATTTTATTGTTGAAAATGACTCTTCACCTTTACATAGCAGATTGGAGGAATTAAATGAGGAAGAAAAAGGTGAAGAGACATTTGAGATCTTTCCAGAGTGCATGGACTCAGTCACAATTGAAAGTCAAGGGATAGGGGAGATGCTAAATATGACGAATCATTAACCAAGGCCCTATCTGGAAGAACCTCATGTGGAGGAGCCGCATATGACACCTGAAGTTCACAATTTTTTCACCTGAGGAGGAAATATGGAGTCGAGCTAGCGATTCTAAATAAAGGTGCTTATTGGGAGGCAACCCGAGGGAAGTAAATTTATTTTCTTTACATTTCTACATTGTTTTTTTATGCAGATATGTTTGTGAATTTGTTTGTTTTACTTTTTTTAAGTTTTCGATCAAAATGAGAGAAAGAATAAAATAAACAAACAAACGTTTTCTAATTTTCTGTTGCTTCTTGGATTATATAGTCATGATTAGAGTGTGAATTGACTAGAGAAATTTATAGCAACTTTAGCATGTATTTTTACTCTTATGATTGGTCGATATGTATTATCTTTAGAAGAGTAATGACTAGTGTGAGACAAAATTGGTGAGATTTTGAGCCTTATTAGACTGAAACATCTATATCAGTCTCATTGTCTTTTGATTATGTGTGATCTTCATGACATGTACATCGTGACTTTGCTTTAAGTTTCTATTTGAGACCAAATTTTTATCACATGTATTAACATGGAAATGATTGGGCATTCTTCGTTGCATAAGCTGCATTAGCCAAATAGCCAACCCCATTAACATGATTTTCCCTTATTAAGCCCCCATTGAGCCTTATTAGCCTTTCTTTTTGTGTCAACCATATTACATGCTTTATTCTTAACCAAATGTTCTACCTAAGCCATAAAGTTAGTGGAACATTTGTGGTTGCTGAGTTTATGGATATACAAAAGTATAAGTATGGGGGTATGCATATGTGTGGGTTGGTTATAATGTTGAGATGTTATTTTATACCTTATCATTGAAATTCTAATGTTGATGTAGTTTATTTTAATTTTATAAGAGAAAAGAAAAGAAAGGAAAAGAAGGAAAGCAAAGAGAAAAAAAAAAGAAAAGAAAGAAAAAAGGAAAAAAGGAAAAAATTTTGTTTTAAAAAATGTATCAAGGAGGAAGTGCATATGTGATTTGCAAAGTTATTCGTACTTAATGCATCCTCCTAAAGTTATATTAAATGGGTTACTTGAGTATGTTGAATATAAGGTAACTGTTGGCTTGGAAGGGTTACTCTTTATGGTTTCAATGTACTGTCATCAATTATATTAGTGATCCCTTCGGAATGGTATATACTTCATGTGGTTTATGTATGAGAGCTTGAGTTTGAGTTGTGAAACTGGTTTTTGCATTCATCATAGTCGATGTACACAATTGTGACTGAATGTTGGTTTTTGCACTTGATGTCATATTGAGTGTTGCTTTATTTCACTAGCTTTAATGGCTTTCATGCCACTTGACCTAAATACATTTCACCTTACCTTGACCCACATTACAACCTTGAAAAGTCCTTTGATCTATGATTTTGCATATGAAACTTTAGTGGTGGACAAATGAAATGATATGTAAAGTTATAGATTGTCATGATCATGAATGGTGTTGAGTGTGCCCATGGACATATCTTGTTTAAACACATTTTCCAAGTTTACCATTAGATTGCTCAATTTTTAAAGGTATTGAATGTTAATTGATAATGAAGCATTAAATGTTAAATTCTTGATACGATTTTTGAAAGTCATTCATCTTTTTTTTATGATTATGTACTCTTGGAACATATAAGAAAGGCGTGAATGTTTTTGGTTGGTGAGCTTAATTTTAATGTTTTGCTCGAGGACGACCAAGAGCTAAGTGTGGGGGAAATTGATAATTGCTTAATTAATTATTAAAATATTCCATAAAACTTAGTGATTATTGATATGAAAATTCTTAAGATACTCAGTTTGACTCATATGTGATTTTAGGCATAATTCAGAAGTAAAGGAGTTAAAGTGATTCAAAAGCCCTATAATTGGGGCCGTTTTCCAAAGTCCACATTCACTTGTCTTCAGGGTTTAAGAAGACAAAAATTAGAGCAAAAGAATGGATAAAGCATAAAAGAATGGAGGGCGAAGCATGCTTATAACTTGCTGGAATTATTACGCAACCATGAGCATCACTCACGGCTGTGCATGGATTTGCATAGGCATGAGACACTCTCGCGGGAAGATATGGACGTGAATTTAAATGTGGGCTAAAGTAAAAGGTGAGTTGAAGCGATGTGAGTGCAGTGTGTGACATAAATAGGGGCAAGAAAAATAAAGAAGTGTGTGAGGACTTTGGATAGCTTGAATGAAAATGTGAAAGAGGGACAACTGTAAAAGGAGTGAATTGTAAGTGTGAGGGATGGAACTTAACACCTGTCCATTATATTTTTACTATAGCATTTTAAAACATAAAGGTAGAGGTGTGTAAGTGGTTGAAAGAAGAGAAAAATGTGAGCTGAAAATATGTGAGTCTCAATTAAAAAGAATTCTACTTCAGCTAAAAAGTGAGACAAGAGACGTTAGCCACCTATCCTATTATCACTTTTTAACCTAGTTTTTATAAGATGCAAAGTGGAGGTTCAGCTGAAGAGAAGAGGGGGGCTGCACTTGTATAATAAAAGGTGTGTGACGATAATAAGTGGAGGGCTAGAAGTGAGCAACCGAGAACAAGGGAAACAACAGCTTCTGCATTATTCCTCTTCGGTTTCCAAGATGGAGACAGTGGCTTCCAAGATGGAGACAGCCTTAGACAGCGGCCATTCTTCTTTATAATAAACATGTTGAGATGGCTGGAGAAGGTAGACGACTGGAGAACACAAATAGAGAGTAGACAGTAGTTGGTATTCTCCTTCATCCTTAGAGAGTAGAGTTTGTGTGCAGAAAAATGACCAGACTTGAATCTTCTTCAATTTTGGTCGGTTATTAACAATGATGGAGACAATTTTGGCTGATTCTTGGAGCTTGATGGAAAAGATGGAGAGCTAGGTTTCCCGATGTTGGTTTAGAGGTGACATCGACATTGACAACTTGGGTTAAGTATATTTCACTATTTTTGTTGTTTCTTTCTCTCATTAGAATTTGATTGTATTATCCTATGTTATTTGAATTGGGTTATGTATGGATGATTGTATTCTCGTTACTGTTCTGTTATTTATGTATAAACCTATTAGGTATTATGAAAAGATGATTTTAATGCATTCATTGAATCGTTTATTTACAAAGCCATTGCTATATTTTCAATATAATCCTTAATTGTTATGATGAAATTCATGTGTAGCAACTAATGATTCATAATAATTAAGGATAACATAACCTAGGTTAAATGATGCATCATATATGGTTGTTTCCTTGATTAATCAGTGTTCCTAATTTGTAATACTACTGCCTAATTGAATATAGAGATCGTATCCTAGGTTACTCAGTGGTTAGGTTTAATTAACGATCGTATCTTGATTAAACACTATCTAAGGTAAAACTCAAGTTAATTATTAACCCATGATGAATAATTGCTAGGAGAGGTTTAAGAACAACAAATCAATAAAATATGTTTAATTAGGGTGTAGGCCGAGATTGAACCAAGGAATTGGATGCCTACTAAATTTCCCACTTTTATCTTTTTTTACATGTTTTCTTTACATCGCTTTTGTTAGTTATTTTAGCTTTATTTTATTTTCTTATTTCTAAAACCAAAACCCCTAATCTAGACGCCAATTAATTTCATTTCAACAACTTTACGTACACTCTCTGTAGGATTGACCTAGACTCACCACTGCTACAGTAGTTAGTTTGTTTTGACTAGTGTTACGACGTGCTGTCAATTTTCAAAAATTTGATAGCCTGTCGCAAACTACCGAATAATAAATTCCTAATTACCAATCTATGCAGTAAATGGTGAGCTAGGGTCGAACCATAGAGAGTTGGGATGCAAATGCTATTTCAAATGTTGTAACAAAAGAAAATAGAACATCCTAAACTGATGAGGACGAGACCACTAATATGCAATGAACGTAACTAAAAAGACAAGCACAAAGCAAATTTAGAAAAGTCTAATAACAATAGTAAAGAAGTGAGTTGGAGATATCTTTGGGATTCCGAGATGTTCATTGATCCTTGATTCTAAATAAAAGGTAATCTCATCATGATGTTAGCCTATGGACTCGATTATGCTCTCAACCCTTAATTTCTCTAAAATAAGCAAAACTAATAAGCTCTAGAATTGCCCATGATCTCCACTATAACCTAGAATAGGCTTTCTAAGTTCAATGGAAAAGATGCATTAGGTACTAAGAAACAACTAACTTAGGCCACTTACTCATAAGCTCAGAAGGTGTAACCAAAAGGTATGGGATCCTAGATTAGTTGATTAAGTATCCTGACAAATTCAATTAACCTATTGCTACTTCCGGGAATCATTATAGACTATTACATATCACACGCTCAACCCTAACACTCAAATGAGAAAATTACCTAAAGGGTGATCAAACCTACAAGCAATTCCTAATTCATGACATTTATCCTAAATCCCAAACCAACCTAGACCTACAAGTACCAATTCAAGACAAGTTCAACTCCATTCTCACAATTTCCATCACTTCACCCTTATAATATCTACAAACCCCTAAATAGTCTAGCCACACATGTTCATATCAAGCACAATTAATATTAAATAAACAAACCCATACTTAATTAAATAAAACCAAGGCTGGAACTTACAAATTAAGTGATAAAAATCGAAATTCAACATTAAATTAATAGAATTCAAAACCCTTCATCCTAAAAAATGACTAATCATACCTTAAATTGCAAATGCTAAACTAATTGCATTGAAATGAAAATTCCAGCATACACAACTTGAACAAAAACCCAAATTAATTGAGCATATACCTAAGAACATGCATAGATCCTAACTATTAAGCAAAAATTAATCAAAAGCATCACAAATAAGCAAAAACCCATAACATAAACCATTAAACATTCAAATACCCAATAAATTTAGATCTACAAAAGCATATAAATAAATTCAAACAACGAAGATTAAAACTGGAAAATTGTAAGAATAAACATCCATTGATATATCACAAAGGTTCATTACAAAATTTGTGAATTTTAACTATAAAATCCGTCAAACATTCATTCTAAATATTCTAGCACATGTCAAAACGTGGTTAAAACTAAGAAAGCTCTAAAGTAATGGAATGAATAGATTAAGACATAAGAAAATAAAGCATTGAAAATGAAATAAACTAGCTAAGCATAAAGAAAATAACAAAAACTTCTATGCTCCTTCCTTCTCTCTTCTTTTTCTCTCTTATTGAAGTTTTCCAAAAGTGGCAGATTGTGTAGCCCCCCTTTAGGTCCTCTTCTCTTTCTTTATGTAGTATGTTCCATTTAGGGTAAAACCTAGGATTTTTCTCTTCCTAAAAAGGTTTAAAAGCCCATTAAAAACTTAAGTTTGGAAGGTCGTCTGCAATTCTTTGTGCGCAGGCCACTATCGTGGCGAGTTTATCTGATTTCTGTCACAATTATGGCTGACTCCCCACGATTGTGACCCTATGCTCAAGCTTCTATCATGATCGTGGCATATTTTCCACGATCGTGGCCCTAGGTTATTTCCTTATTCTTTTCTTATTCTCCTCCGAATGCCCTTGATGATTTCTCTTCTATGGATGGCTTTCCAAACTCTGTCAAACTTCTTCCTTTTAGCATATATTTGTATTCACTCTTTTAATCTATATGTAAACATAAGATGAACACAAATTGAGTATTTAAACACAATAATAGGATTGAAAAGACATTGAAATGCATAAGAAAATTTAAGATGATTCAATTCTATTAAATTCCCCCACACTTGAACTATTGCTTATCCTCAAGCAATTTAACAATAACCAAGATATTCTGTCAATTTGTTTTCAAAGAAGATTGAGTATATGCAATCTTTAAAACTTCGACAAACTCAAGTATCGAGCTACTACATATATCATAATCTTTTCATCAATGCACATAAACAAAGCCAAAGGTGGACATAATTGATTAAAGGTAAAATAACACTAAGATGGATTTTTCTCACGATGTTCACTCATTTCACTCAAGTGTTTAAGGTCAGTGTTTCACTTAATACTAGCTCTATGAGACTACACTACCATAGGCTTGCATTTTCATCAATTCTCTACCACATAGATTACATGCCATCATGGATCAAAAAGGGCTTTTACTTAAGGTTATAATGGGGTTTGGGTTAAGGCAAGACAAAAAGGTCAAATGGTAACTCACAAGTATTAATAAAGTGCGAAGTAAGAAGGGGCAATCAATCATAAATTCTAAGATATGCATATAAATATAGCAAACTACAACTACTCATCACTAACTAATGCTACTACATTTCCTTCAACTGCAGAAACATAGATGCTTTTAATCAATAACGCCAAAAACAAAGATGCTTTTCTTTTTCTTTTTTTCTTTCTTCTTTTTTTGAATAAAATTAAAACAATAAGGAAATAATGGCAACACAATTCAATAAGTCATGAGTAAAAGTGCCTCTCGAAATATCTCAGAATTGAATACAAAACAAAAGTCCCTAAATCATATATATCAAATGCTCACTCATTACTTCATTAAACTTGTGACAAGTAAGGCTAATGGGTTTTCTAGTTTCAATGTAAGGTGATTAATTAAAAAAAACAAGGTTAAAGGCTCAAAGGAGTTGGCAAAGGAAAAATTAGTTGGTGGGTTATTTAAGCTAAGGGTTCAAAACAAAGTAGGCCTTAATCATTTCCATAAAGCATGAATCTCATAGTTTTAAACCATTTCAATGCAAGTTCTGAAGATAATCTTCCTAGGAGAGTATCACACACAACAAATAAATAGAATGACTATAAAATGCAGTCATATAGGCTCTAAACCTAGCATGTGCTTATATGAAAATCAACCAAAATTTCATACATTTCTTAATCACTCAAGTATTAAATTATTGACTGAGTTTATGCAATTAACTACTTCAATCAATCCATATGATTTACCTTCCACTCAAAATACCTGATTCTAATTCAAGCACACAACTTAAATCTTAGTCCAACTACTATGACAGAATGGCACGATTCAACATTCATCCTATTTCAAGTGCAAAAATGCAAAACAATTTAAATTGTCCCGACCACTACACTTAAATGGGACATTGGCCCCAATGTCCTAAAATCAATAAAAACACAAGGGGATGAGAACAGAAAGACTTCCTGGGATCAAAGAGGGCTCAATGACTTACAAGCAGAATTCACAACTCTGGTCTTGCATTCCTCTAAACAAAACAGACAAAAAGCAAATAAGGTACTCAAATGAAAGCAAACTGAAATAGCAAAGAACTAAAATGAAAGGATAAGGTTGGGGTGCCTCCCAACAAGATCTTGTTAAGGTCACAAGCTCGATGCCTGTTAATTGAAATTAACTAATGTATGTTAGAGCTTCAAGCTCCATCACCTCCACATTGTGATTCTGAAATCCCTTAAAGTAAGGCTTGAGGCGATGTCCATTGACTTTAAACTCTTTCCCCGTATTGGAAATTCTGACCTCCATTGCTCCATAGGGATATACCAGGGTAACATCAAAGGGACCTATCCATCGAGAGCATAACTTACCTGGAAAGAGTTTGATCCATGAATGATATAAAAGTACTTTCTGTCCCACCACAAATGTCTTTCTAAAGATGTTGCGATCATGGAATGCCTTATCTTCTCCTTGTAATTCCAGGCATTCTGGAATGTTTCATGTCGCAACTCTTCTAGCTCTTGCAACTGTAATCGTCTGTGGGCACCAATAACATCTGACTCTATGTTACATTTCTTGATTGCCCAATAAGCTTTGTGCTATAATTTCACTGGAAGGTGGCATGGCTTCCTAAAAATAAGCCTGAATTGTGACATCCTCATTGAGGTCTTATATTCAGTCCTGTATGCCCATAAGGCATCGTTGAGGCAAAAGCTCCAATCCTTCCTGTTGGGATTAACCATCTTCTCTAGGATGGACTTGATCTCTAGGTTAGACACCTCAGTCTGACCACTCGTCTAAGGGTGATAAGTAGTTGAGACTCGATGCATCACTTGATATTTCTTCAAGAGGACCTCGATTGTCCGATTGGAAAAGTGAGTCCCCTTGTGGCTGAGCGGGACTCCAAACTTGGAAAAAATGTTAGATTTTAAGAAATCTATAATCACTCGAGAATCATCAGTTCAGGTGGCTTTTTCTTCCACCCTTTTTGACACATAATAAACTGCAAGTAGAATATATTGAAATCCAAATGAGGAGGGAAAGGGATCCATGAAGTTTGTAATATCCTGTTTTTCCATAATAAGGGTTAGAACCCTAGATTTCTGTAAATGAGAAATAACATTGAGAAATTAGGAAATGCATTTCATACTCATGCATAATATAGCATGCATATACGTGAATTTGATTTTTTACTCATATTACAATGACTATTCATGCACTCAATTGACGTTTTTCGGGTATAATTGATTTTAAATGATTATGATGTGAATTGTGGATTATATGTCTTGAAAATTGATTTGGTGAGTATAAATATTGATTTAGAATTTTTGGTGAAGATTTGGGAAATTTATGAAATTATGAGTATTTTTGGACTAGGAAAAATTCCAACTGGCAAGACAATTGATAAATGATAATAGAAATAAGGGGCGATGGCAATAGAAATATTTGACACTTGGCTTTAGGATTTAATGACAAGTGTCATGGAAAATTGGGTGATAATTGGAGTGGAAATTTAAGACATATGGACTAGAGATTAAAAGATATAGGGTATAATATTAGAAGATATTAGTATTGTTAATTAAGAGGTAAGTGTCATGACACTTGTCATGGCACTTACCAAGCTTTTTAACCTAAGCTTTTAACTGACGAAACTCACCAATTGAAAGATCGTTCTTTGTTTTTCATTTCTCTGCTATATGCTCTTGTTTTCTTCTCCTTTCGTTCTCCATCTCATGAAATTTATAACCTAATCCTCTTCACATTGAGATTTCCTTTCATCTTCCACTTGTTTCTTCAAGACATTTGTTGTCTTCATCACTTCTTACTAAAAGACCTAACCTCTTCCACCTTGAATGATGATGATCATATGATGCTTGGAAGCTAGGTTTAAGTTTTGATTTGAAGAGCTTGAAGTTAAACAAGTAAGTGTAAGGCATTATTCTTTATGGTTTGTTAAATAACAACTTTTATAATGATAGTTAGAGGTTGAATGATCACAAAATGGTAATAAGTATAAGTTGGAACATGGGTAAAGAAATGAGAATATTGATGTCTTGTTTTTGTGTATATGATGATTAATAATTCATAAGTTGTTGTACAGATGTTTTTGAGATAGAATGATCATTATAATGGTGTAGAAAGAGTGCAAAACTTTTGATAGATAAATGGATATTTTTATGTTCAGTTTTTGATAAAATAATGTGGATTTTATTGGTTGTTATAGAGATGAAATAGAATGGGTTTTGAAGTTAAAGAAAAGACAAGTGTGGTGTCTTGAAATGAGAAGAATTAGGATGATAGTTTAGAAATGAAATGAAGGTGATAATGGAGTTGAATATGTGTTGAAACGTTGATGATGAATGTATATATATGGATGTTCTGTTTTTGTGTTTATGATCAACCATAAATTATGATTTGTTTATGAACGATATTAAGCTGAAATAAAGGTGAGAATGAAGAGGAAATGTAGCACACCACTCTCATAGTGTATATTCCCGTACAATAGACTTTATGAGGGTGGCATGCTAAGACAGTTAGTCAATCATACTCATTGAAAAAATTTCACACATCACACGCATTTTTAAAAAGCAAAAAAAGTCATTTCAGCCCGTTTTATTCAAAAACATTTCCAAACACCAGTATTACAAACAATATATATATCATCAGAATTTCAGTAATCATTTGGTCCCATTACAAGTACAAAACACTTTTAGTCATAATGTCATTACATTACAAAATCATTCACAGACACATTATATAGTACTTGTGAATACACACTTTGATACAAAATAATAAAATACATATGTAGACGAGAACTAATCTCGACCTTTATCTTTTGTTTGAATGCAGTGGTTAGACTCCAATTTGTCTAACTGGAGATCTCCTTTGAACCTAAAAAATAACGTTGCAATTTTTGTGAGTTTTGCGAACTCAGTGAGCAGACCATCCTTGATGGCTCACTCATATCACATAACACAATAGTTCATACTTCAATTTCACATGCACTTCATGTCATCATATAATACACATCATTTCATCAGTAATCATATAGCATCACATAACACTTTGATAACTTATTTAACATTTCACATTCAGAGCAGTCAAACAGTTCATTTCGATCATTTAAAACATACATATCAATTATATATGCAATGTTTATGAGACTCACTTCCAATTGTTATTATTGTGATCGAGCGCCTGTAATTGTCTTGTATCCATTATGGATACAAGGCTCGTTAATAACTGTCCCTTATCCGTTGTGGATACAGGGCTCATTATACATAGTGAGCCAGAGGCTCTTACCATATTCTGAGCTTTAAGCTCTTTTTCACTTTCTAAGCTTTAAGCTCGTTTTCAGTGACTACTTCGTTGATAGCAGTCTTATCTGTTCATAAACTTATGTAATGAAATGCATCACATTCACATATATTCAATCAATCACTTGTGCTCAATTTTCCACATTCATATTCACATTTATCCTCGGACCTTCGTCCGACATTCAAAAATTAAGTTGAGTATCATTTATTCAATCAAATTCACATACAATGAGCACTTCCAATGATTTTCATGCATCAAATGCCTCAGACATTCAATGTCCGGAATCAATACATTCACATCACATAATAATTCAATACAGATGCTTAAACAAAACAATTAATTAAGAGGAGACCATCTAGGTCGACTTATAATATGCTCCAGATTAGCATTAGCTTCTATGATCAAGAAACGTCTAGATGTTAACTTTCAATCCTATGTATAAACTTCATGCAACATACACATTGCACACAGATTACTAATTGCACAATCGCATAAACATTCAATTGTACACATATATATATGTGAAACGTATAATGCATGCTCAATTTGACTATTCTGGGTATATTTCTTTAATTCACATCTTATGATCATTCACACTTCATAACTCATATATGTCTAAATTAAACTAAGGTTTACACCTCATTTGTACAAAATTATTCTAAGTTCACCATTCAATCATTCACTAAGGTTATTTTAGCTTTCTAAGATCACAAAATATCCAATTTGTTATTCATCTTTACTTAATATACACCATGCATCTTATTTGAATCACCCGAGCCTTCATAGGTTCACTTTCATTCTCACAACATCTCAAAATTCCAGATTTGTTAACAATTCATTCTTACATTTTATCCTCAATCATCACCCTAAACATATCACTCATTTAATCACTTGTTTCATCATCAAACTTAGCTCATTTCAAGCTTTATTCAAGCCTAAATGTACCATAGGAAAGTACCTAATCAATTGCTATTCCAAACCATACTTAAAGGATGCATTTTTCACTTAACAACCATTCCCACGATCGTGGGATTCGTTGGCAGAAACTTCCAGCTTCATTTAGCATTCCCGTTTTCCAGCTTTTCCAACTTTATTTTTAGATAAGTTTTGTATGACCAGTATGATTAAAAAAATGAGGTATTTAGGTAACACCGTCTTCTAAACAAATGTTCCTATATGCCTTAAGTTTCTAACGACATATAATTAATGTAGTTTGGTTCAATATTCTATGAGTTATACTAAAAATACTAAAGACTATTCTCAAACTGCAACAACATCCAGTACTCAAATTCAAGCCAAATTTCAAAACCCTTAGGGATAGAATTAAAATTCAATTCCCACATGAAAATTGTATCCATATGTATCTAGTTTAATATAAATTAAAAAAATCCCATTTGGATATCTACATATCAATATATTCCCAAAATACAGATGTCTGTTCAGTGAAAACACTCCATCTAACATATTCTAGCACACTTCTTCATCATTTTCATCCTAGTCCATCTCTTTTGCTTAGTCTATATTTCTACTGTATGACCTCATTATTTCCTCTTCATTCCTACTTCCATTTTAGCTTAATATCATTCACAAAAAAAGCATGATCTATGTTTGATCATTAACCCAAAAGCAGAACATATATATGTACACGTTCATCATCAATTTTCTGCACAATTTCAACTTCATTAACTCCGTCATTTCATCTCTAACTTATCACTCTAATTTACCTCATTGCCAGACACCACACTACTCTTTTTATTTAACTCTAGACTTATTTTGGTTCATCTCTAAAACAACCAAAGAGAAATATGTTATATACCAAGAAAAACAGAATATGAACATCCATTTACAAATCAATTTTTCTGCATTTCTTTTTACACCATTTTAGGACTCATTCTAAGTCTAAATTATCTCTACATTAATTTATGAATCATTAATTATCATACACTTAAAAGCAAGACATCAATGTGTTCATTTCTTTACCCACGTTTGGTATTTTATGTCCATTTAACCTCTAACTATCATCATACATGTTTTATTCAACAAATCAAGAAGAGTAATGCTTTATACTTACTTGTTTTAGCCTCAGGATCTTCAAATATCACTTAAAACTAGCTTCTCAACACCATACGATCATCATCAATCAAAGGTGGTAGGGTTAGGCCTTTTTGTGACAATAAAGAAGACAACAAAATGATAGTAGTAAAGAAGGGTGAGAGCAAGGCTTACGTTGATAGGCAAGAAGAGATGATCTTGGATAAAGAAGATCGAAAAAGATGAGAAGAGATATTAACAAGAGATGAAGTAAATAATAAAGTGAAAGACCAATTAAAGAGCAGATAGTCTTTCACTTAGGAGAGTTTTGTGGTTAAGACATGGCTTTGCAAGTGACACTTGTCACTTACCACATGTCTGTTTTTAATGATTCTCACTTGGTCCTCTTTAATAACTGGTCCATTTGTTTCCAATTTCTACTCCAATTATCTCCCAATTTTCTTTGACACTTGTCATTAAAACCTAATGATACTTATCACTAATTTCTGCTATCATTTAACACTTATTTCTATTTTGGTTTATTAATTGTCCTGCCACTTGGCATTTTTTCTAGTCTAAAAATTAGTCAAATTTTAGAAATTCCCCATATTTTACCCAAAAATTCTAAATCAATAACATAGTTCAACAAATAAATTTTCAAGCCATTTCATTCACTATTCACATCATAATCACTTTAATAAAAATCATTTATACTTGAAAAACATCAAATGAGTGCATGAACATTCATTGTAATGTGTGCAAAATAATCAAATTCACGTGTGTGTATGCTAATATTATGCATAAGTATGAAATGCATTTCCTAATTTTCTCATTGATGGCTCTTATGTACAGTATTCTAAGGTTTTAACCCTTAGCATAGGAACAGGATGTTACAGGAAATGATGATGAATTAAGCTAGGAATAGTGAACTAAGCATAAGATATTTTAGATGTAACTTGTAGGAGATAAAAAGCTGGAAAATATGAAGAAGATTTGCTAGGATTTTCAGATGTGAACAACCTATGATCGTGGGAATGAAAAAAAGAGTTGAAATGTTCTGTTAAGAAAACCCACGATCGTGGGAATGGTTGTTACGTGAATTATACTTCTTTTATGTGAGGATTGAAACAACAAATGGTTAGGTACTTTCCTTTGATGCATTTAGGCTTGAATTAAGCTTGAAATGAACTTAGTTGATGATGGATTAAGTGATTAAATGAGTAATATGTTTAGGGTGATAATTGAGGTTATAACTTAAGAATAAATTGTTAAATATCAATTATTAAAATCTGGAAATTTGGAGATGTTATAAGAATGAAAATAATCCTATGAATGTTAGTATGATATAAAGAAGACAAATGATGTGTATTAAGTAAAGATGAATGAGAATTTGGATATTTTGTGATCTTATAATGCTAGAACAACCTTGGTGAATGAATGATTGAGGAAATTTAGAATAATCATTAAAAACTAAGAGTAAGCTAGACATGTATAAATGAAAATGTATGAATGATTGAGACATATGATTAAGGTTATGCATACCCGCGATTGTCATTGAGCATGCATTATACATAACACATATAAATATGTGCATGATTGAGTATTAATGTGATTGTACAAATTAGTAATTTGTAAATATGTATATGTTGCAAGATATAGAAATGAAAATAAAGCGACCACATCTAGACATTGCCGGGACATCGAGGCAATAGCTATCTAGAGCATACTATGAATAACCTAGATGTTCTCACTAAGATTGTTTATCTTTGCTTATATGTAAAATGTTGAATTATTATTGATGTGAATGTGTTGATTCCAGACATTGATAGTCAAAGGCATTTGATGCATGAGAATTTCATTGGAAATGTTCATTGTAAGTGAATTAGATACAAATAAGCGTACTCAACATAATTATTGAATGCCGGACTTAGGTTCAATGAAAATGTGAAAGTGAATAAGTGACTGATTGAATATATACAATTTGATGCATTTCATTACGTGAATTCATGATCAGATAAAGGCAGTTGTGACCGAAGTCACCAGTGAAAAAGAGCTTAAAGCTCAGAATGTGGTAAGAGCCTTTGATTCACTATATATAATGAGCCCGATATCTCCAACAAATATGGGACAATTATTAATGAGCCCAGTATCCACATTGGATAGGGGACAGTTAAAAAGGCTCTTGGTCACAACAACGTAATAATTAAATATGAGTCACATGTGCATTACATATACATTTAATTTGTATGTTTTAAATGATTGAGATGAATTGATTGAATCGTTCTGAATGAGAAATGTGAAATAAATGAACAAAGTGATATTTGATGCTATATGATGATTGGTGAAGTGATGTGCAATATATGCTATTACTTATCTACAAATTGAACGTGAATTATGAATTATTCTGTGTTTGGTATGAGTGAGCCATCGATGAGCGTTAGCTCACTGAGTTCTCAAAACTCATCAAAATTGCAATGTGGCTTTTCAGGTACGAGAGAGGATACTTAGCATCTGAGAGACTCTAGAAGAAGAATGGTTCTTATGTTTTTGGATAGAAGAAATGACTCAAAGGTCAGTCAGTTGAGACGGAAGAGTTAGATAGAGTTTTGTATAGTTCCTCATTCATGTAGCAGATTTTGTAAACAAAGCTGTAGACTCTGGTAAGCTTCTGATACTGTATATATATGGGTGATGTATGTAATGCTACAATGTACATTATGTTTTATGAAATGAAAATGAGGAATTGAGTTTTAGATATTGAATAGTTGTGTTTTAATTATGATGCCATGATAAGTGATGTGATTCCTCTAACACATTGCTTCCACTGGGCATATGCTCGAATATCTAATGGACGTATGGGCACGTGTTGGATGGAAGTGGGGTGCTACATTTTTGGTATCAGATCCAGGTTTGGCATCCATAGGGATATATATGAACATTAGACATGATATATCGTGAGAAATTCAGATAGTAATCAAAGTTATTATCTATTATAGGTCATCCATCATAGGTGATCAAGTGGGACAATCAGCTGACCTAGAATTAGTAGGAGCCAGTAGAGTGTCTTCTATACATTGACTTGAGAGAATGGCTTCGAGAAGGAAAAGGAGGTATGATAAACTGAGAAGGCATGAGGTTGTGGATTTTTATAGAAGTACAGACCCTACAGAGGCCAAAGGATGGCTAAGAGAGAACAGAGAGGGTCTTTAATTAAATAAACTGCGAGTTAGACGAGAAGTTCAACTATGTAATTTCCTTACTACAAGGTCCAATATACCAATGGTGGAAAACTATTCTAGGCAGTACCACCAGGCCTTGTAACTTGAACTGGGAAGACTTTCTAAAAGTCTTCAAGGAGAATTACATGCCTAAGATCTACTTGGAAAGAAAGACGAAAAAGTTCTTAGGTTTGAAGCAAGGGAGACTTATAGTAGTTGAATATGACATAAATTTAATGAGCTGATGGGGTATGCTACTGCATTGATTCCTACTGAGGAAGACAAGTGTAAGAGGTTCGAAGATGGGCCAAATATGGAAATCCTAACGAGGATAGCCATTTCTAATTTAGGTAGTTTTATGGAGCTATGAGTTGCCTCGATTCGAATTGAGCAGTTATTGAATGATGGTCAAGCAGAATACAGATAAGAGTTTAGAATGAGGAGACCTAGTAAATCTCAGATTGGTTTTGGTAGAAGGTTTAGTAAGTGCCAGAATAGGTCATTTTGACCACTGGCTAGATCAAAACAGTTGGGGTTCAAACAAAGGGGTAGTTTTGTGCAGTCTAGCAATGGAAGAGGTGAAGTATTGAGATAGCTACCTAATTTTGAACATTGTGGGATGAAGCACAGTGACGAATGCTAGAAATTATCTGGAGCTTTCCTTCAATGCGGCTTTTTTGATCATTAGATCAAAGACTATCCCGTAGTTTTTAGAATTCAATCAGGAATGAGAGGAGGAGTAGTAGTTGAAACAACTGTCCAGTAGAGCCAAGCTAATGGAGTTGGATAGAGAGGAAGAGGTAGAGGTAGAATGAGTTCTAGGAGTCCTACTGTCAGGACTGAGGTGCAGAGCAACCAATCGCAGTCTCAGGCTAACGTCTATGCGATGACCTGATCAGAGGCTCAGAACTCCCCAGATATCATAACAGGTGTGTTGCATTTCTTTACTTTTGAAGCTTTTGCATTGCTAGATCTAAGATCTACGCAGTCTTTTGTCACACCACATCTGGTATCTAGATTGTATTATAATAGAGAATTGTTGAACTGTTGTTTAGAGGTGACTACACCGATAGGTAGTACTATAGTAATTGGTGAAGTTTGAAAGAGGTGCTTAATTCGAATTGATCAGGCAGAGTTAGAAATAGATTTGATTGTATTGCAGTAAAAGGAGATAGATATTATTCTAGGCACGGAACAGCTTACTGCTCATAGGGCTATCATGAACTGTTATACTATAGAGGTAATACTAGAATCTCCTAATCAGTCGAGAGCAGTATTTTGAGGTGTTAGTCAAGCAGTGCTAGCTAGACTGATCTCATTGATGAGTGCATTGAGACTAATACAAGGAGGATGTGAGGCTTATCTGGCCCACGTAATCGATATCCGAACTGAGCAGAGTGTGCAGGACATTCCTGTTGTTAGGGAATTCCTAGATGTGTTTCTCGCTGAATTATTTGGTTTACCTCTAGATAGGGAAACAGAGTTTACAATCGACTTAATTCTAGGTGCTGCTCCTATATTTATTCCTCCATATAGGATGACACCTGTGGAATTAAAGGATCTTAAAGCTTAGTTGTAGGAGTTATTGGAAAAGGGTTTCATTAGACCTAGTGTATCACCTTGGAGAGCTCTACTCTTGTTTGTGAAGAAGAAAGATGTAACTCTAAGACTGTGCATTGATTATAGGCAACTGAATCAGGTAACAGTGAAGAACAAGTATCCATTGCATAGAATTGATGATTTACTTGATCAGCTACAGGGAGCTTGGGTGTTTACTAAGTTAGACTTGAGATTTGGGTACTATCAATTGAAGATAACAGAGGCTGATGTACTGAAAAGTGCATTCAGGAGCTGATATGGGCATTTCGAGTTCTTAGTGATGCCATTCGGATTGACTAATTCCCCACCTGCTTTTATGAATTTGATGAATAAGGTATTTCAACCCTACTTGGATCGTTTTGTGATAGTATTTATTGATGACATTTTGGTGTATTTGAAGAGAAGATAGGAGCATGTTGAACATATGAGATTAATCCTACAGATTATGAGGGAAAAACAGTTATATGCTAAATTTAGTAAGTGTGAATTTTGGCTGGATCAAGTAGTGTTTCTGGGTCATGTAGTAACTGGAGAAGGCATACAAGTGGTTCCAAAGATGATAGAGGTAGTAATCAAGTGGGAAACTCCGAAGAATGTATCAGAGATCCATAGTTTCCTTGGATTAGCTAGATATTACCGGAGGTTTGTCAAAGGGTTTTCACTAATCTCAGCCCCTCTTACTAAACTTCCGAGAAAGAATGTGCCTTTCAGATGGAATGATGAATGTCAGAAGAGTTTTGAGGAACTAAAGCATCGGTTGACTATAGCACTGGTGTTGACTATTCCATCTAGATCTGGAGGTTACGTGGTGTATAGTGATACTTTGCATCAAAGATTGAGATATGTACTGATTGAGTATGGCAAAGTGATAGCTAATGCATTGACACAATTAAGGTCTCATGAGGTTAATTATCTAGTACATGATTTAGAGTTTACAGTGGTTTTTGCTCTAAAGATATAGAGACACTATCTGTATGGAGAGACATTCAAGATATATACTAATCATCAGAGTTTGAAATGTTTGTTGAGTTAAAAGGAGTTGAAAATGAGATAGTGGAGATGGATAAAATTGCTAAAAGACTATGACTGCATGATTAAGTATCATCTGGGAAAAGTTAATGTGGTAGCTGATGCTTTGAGTAGAAAATTAGATAGCAGTGTGGCTCAAATTAAGATATTGAGGTTTTCGAGTCTAGTTCAATTGAGATCATTAAATGTTGAGTTAAATTTAGAGGAGAATGAGGCATTGATAGCTACACTAAAGCTGAGACCGATATTGCATGACATAATTAGAAAATTTTAAATTAAAGATCCTAAAATGGTGAAACTTATTGAGAAGTTGAAAGTGAATCCATATTTTGAATTTGAATTGAGAGATAAGACACTATGGTTAGAGCAGAAAATGTGTGTACCCGATGTGGATGAATTGAGAAAGGAGATTTTAGAGGAAGCTCATACAGCAGCCTATGCTATGCATCCTAGTACCACTAAGATGTTTAAAACACTGAAGCAACATGTTTGGTGGTCAGGGATGAAGAAGCGAGTGTTTGATTATATGGCTAAGTGTTTAACTTGCTAGTAGATTAAGGTTAAGCATCAGGCTCTGGTTGGGAAGCTACATTCGTTACCTATTTTAGAGTGGAAATGGGAGCGAATTACGATGGATTTTATTACGAATTACCAAAGACTCTGAGGCCACATGATGCCATATGGATTGTGGTAGACCAATTAACAAAGTCTGCCTATTTCTTACCAGTGAGAGAGAATAACTCAGTAGACCAATTAGCCTAGAGGTATATGAATGACATAGTGGGGTTACATAGGGTTCTAGTGTCCATTGTATCAGACAGGGATCCTCAATTTACCTCTAGATTTTGAAAGAGTTTATAGTCAGCTCTGGGTACAAAGTTGAGCTTTAGTATAGCATTTCATCCTCAAACAGATGGACAAAGTGAGAGGACAATTAAGACTGTTGAGGATATGCTCAGGGTATGTGTATTGGAGTTTTAAGGGGCTTGGGATCAGCATATAGCTTTGATTGAATTTGCTTACAAAAACCATTATCATAGTAGTATTAGAATGGAAACATATAAGGCATTGTATGGTGGAAAATGTCACTCACCTCTGTATTGGGATGAAAAGGGTCTGAGAATGGTAGAAGGCCCATAGCTATTACAAGATACTGTGGATTAAATGAAATAGATCCGTAGTAGAATTAAAGTAGCTCAAGATAGGCAGAAGAGTTATGTAGATCAACGCTAAAGGGATATGGAATACAAAGTAGGAGACAAAGTGTTTCTGAGAGTATCACCTTGGCGAGGAATGCTAAGGTTCAGTAAAAAGGGTAAGTTGAGCCCTAGATATATTTTATTTTTTTCTTTCTTCTTGATCTTTCTCTTTTTTCTATATTTTTCATTTATTTATTTAGAGCAAGATCAAG
>JAOTAY010000190.1:29293304-29314239 GCA_025629805.1 Erythroxylum baracoense
ACAATAATCAACATTCGACATAACCTATTCTCAACAATTATCTCAATTTCATACATCAATAAAACTGAAATAAATTGAAAAATACGCTCGAAATGGATCAATAGAGGCAGCGAGGGTGGGAAGCCACCTGTTCCGGGAAGTACTTCATGTCAAGCTTCATTTTCATGTCTGTATTCCTTCATCTCCTTCCTCAAATCACTCAATAGCTCTCTAGGTTTTTGAATTTTTGCTGATGTGAAAGCTCTGTAAAAACCTCCTTCTTCTATCTTGCAATGTTCTATTTATATCTTGGAAACCCTAGGGTTAATTAGGATCGAAACAGTCCGAAAATTCTCAGGAAATTTGAGTTTCTGTATCAGCCTGACGTAAGCTATGATCGTGGCCCTACCTACCATGATCGTCACAGCGCCTAACCCTTTCTGTCACGATCGTAGCCCAAAGTACACGATCGTGGCCTAGCATATAGCTCTCTGTCATAATCGTGGCCCAAAGTGCACGATCATGGACAAGGTCCTATCAGCTTGCCTCTTTCTGTCATGATCGTGGCCTGTTGTGCCACAATCATGGGCCATGTTTTTGGCCCGAAACTCTTCAAAACTTCTTCGTTCTTCGCCGTTTACCCTAAAACACTAACAAACACATCAAGGTACCTAAAAAATATAACTTTTAAGCTCAAAGGCTCATACTAACCCATAAAAACACTTAAACACATAAACTAACACAATTCACACTTAAACACACAATAAGCACTCAAATTAACCCTCGATACATAACAAATTAATACCTAAAACCTAATGCAAATCACAATTATCAATGACAAATTTAAAATTTTCTAGGTTTTTTGGCATAGTAGTAATACTAAAAAGTCTAGGGTTATATGGGTCCAAAAGATATAGGTATAGAGTGGGCATAGAGGAGAGACAAGGGAAATCATTAAAGACATGAATTAAAGCAACTTTGAAGAGACAAAATGAATATCATCAACATCTAAACGAAGAACTTTAAGATGCAAGATGTATAAGAATAAGTTAAATTTTTTGTGTTCTTTTTGGTTTCCTTTATCTTAGTATGAGTTAAATTGGATAGATCTTTATCTTAGTATAAGAAACTAGGGTTAATAAATTAATCAAGATAAATTTAAGTATAGAAAGGTTTTTGGCAGATTCAACATTGGGATTTTGTTTATCAATTGATTGCTTCATTTTTTAAATTACTTTTTTCTTTCTTTAAGTTAATATTTTTCTTAGAAAATAAAGGATATTTCATTATATGGATATCAAATTAGGTTTACAACCAATGTATATGCATAGCTTAAAAAATAGTAATCTTAATATATCTCTCAACCATCTTAATAACCTTGGGACATTTAGGTATCTTACAACCACATAGTACATCAAAAATACATTCAACCTAGTTACATTATAAGTAGAGAAGTGTGAGGCATGTATTTCACCTACTCTTACCTAAAGATTGTAGCAGACACTAGATTCATGTGGTTAACCTTCTTAAATTACTACTTAAATCAAAATTCCTAGGTGACCGTCATTGCTCAGATATCCTCCTTTGCTATTGGATGAGTCTCATCCATCTCTTTAGGCTCCATCTCAATTACTTTACCCCTATAATGAGTCATGTTTATAGACTAGGTATTGCTCGTATTCCCTATCCATTCATTCAATCCATGTTTATAAATTAGGGGTTAACAAACAATAAGTAGATCAATATGGTCAAGTTTCTTAGATTATTTCTATTCTCAAATTCAGCAGATGAGCTCCATCACTCAAATATCCTCCTCCATTATTAAATGAGTTTTTTATGTATTAGGGATATACAAAGCAATGAGACACAATATAAATTTTCCATTATATTCCGTTACAAATGGCATTTGCATTTTATAGGAGAGCTTAATGTTGAATCTTTACTATAAGTCAGGATGATGTCTCTAATCTAAAGAATTATCTTTTCCGCTAGGCTAGAACTATTGAACTCTAGTGTTTTCCATTCACTTATCTTGGAATTCCAATAGCTACCATTAGATTAAGATATGGAAACTTTAAATCCGTAGTGGACAAGTTACAAGCTAGAATATCTAAATGGAGCATAAGAACTTTATCTCTTAGTGGCAGAGCTCAATTAATTACAGCTACGTTGTCATCTATCAATATATATTAGGCTACATATCTTGCTATCCCTAAAGCAGTGAACAAAACAATTGACATGATCATTAGAAAATTTCTCTAGTTAGGTCCAAATGATGGTGGTTACAAAGCTTATATCAAACAGTCTAAAGTATACAGTTAACAAAAAGCATATAGGTTTAATTCCTTTAAAACTACAAAATACATGCATGCTTGTTAAGATATTATGGAGATTAATTAATGATCATAAGTCCTTAAAGTGCAAATGGGTGCATAAATACTAAATCAAGAATAATAGCATATAGGAAATTGACATCACAACTAGAAATGCATCTGCTTTAAGGAAATTTTGAAGATAAGCAGCTCAATAAGACCTCATATGAGAAAGAAAGTTAGAAAGAGATACTTTAATGAATATATGAGAATTACAAGCCTTGAGAGATAGAATTCTAAATAACCTAATTCTCAAAATCTAACAAATGCTCTACTTCATCAGGATTATATGATTTTGTGAATGAATGATAGAAATAGGCAAAATGAGATAAAGATATTAATGCTAAATGAGAATCTGCTTAACAAGAATTAGTGGTGCCCTACTACTAATGGAAACTTCAGCAATGCAATATGTAGAAAACTTTTCTTACAAAACCTCATGTGTGTGCCAAGGTATAAGATGGTTTAGTGTAAATACAACCATCTTCGAGCTGCTATAATTTATAAAAAGCTATAAAGGTTAGATTACCTAGCATTGATATATTGAACAAGTTTAATTACTTGACAAACTGGTGTAGTCCTTATAGATGCCAAATGGAGAGAACCTCATACATATTCTTCAATGCAATTTTACTGGTTGATCTAACTGTTACACCTAGTTTGTCAGTTTCTACTTCTCCATTCTTTATACTTACATTGTAACTTTCGGTTGCTCCTTTCATTCTTCAACTACTTCTTATTACATTTTATCATTTGCGAGAGTTTTCTTCCATTAACATAAATGGATCTTCTCATAAAACATCAATCTCATGCCTGCTACATCATATTGTTAGAGGCAACTGCTCTTTATTATTTTCCTAGTACATGACATGCACCTTACCTCTAGTAGAAATGTCAGCATTATGTAAGTTAGATAAAATCAACAAAATTCCTATATCACCTTCCCTACAAAACCAACCATCATGCTCCTCTTGTTCCTATTATCTCTTAATATGCTCCCACACCACCTAGTTCTAACCCTAAGAAATGTAACCAATGCAGTAGAAACCTCCCCCTCTCTCGACTAGATAACACTCAATGTAACCATCTCACTTTTAACCACTTTTATAGCCTATTAAACCTACACCATTCCCTAATAGTAAACTAAAGTGGAAGTAGGTGGTTAGAGAAACTAGTTGCAACGCGCTAAAATTTTTCCCTTTTAGCTTTATTGATCAGAGAAAGGTGGTATCCCCAAAGTTTGAAGTTTTACAGAAAGGGACTAAAAGCTAAAATGCAACCTAGGTAGGGTTTTTCAAAGGAAATGCCCCACTTTCCTAGTTATAAACAGTTGGGTATATAAGCAATGGAGAAGTAAAGGATTAGTTGAAGTTTTCCTATTAGAGGAATCTATTCTTGTTTAAATTTTTAAGTAAGGAGAAAGTTAGAGTGGTAGTTAAGGAAAGACCTAGGCATATTGATAAAGGCTTAATAGACTATGTTTTTATTATGATATTTAGTGTATTTTGCTTAATTATTTGAAATTTTCATTATTTTTGGTACTTAATTTGTTACTAGTGCATTTTCAAGTCTCAATTGCTTTTATGGATTAAAAGGAGAAGAATTTGAGTAAAATTAGGGTAGAAAATGGAAGAAGTGGACCTATTTTAGAGGTACTTATTTGTGTAAGTAATATGCATGATTGTGTGAGGGACCGTGTAAGTCACTATGAACATGTATGATTTTGAAGATGTTGTTTCATTAGTGTGAAGGTTGACGTGCCTGTGCAAGTCACCTATATGTCCATATATATGCCTATATAAGCTACTATATATATGTCTATATATATATATATATGCAATTTTGAAAAGTTCTTGAGGGACACGAATATGCACACAACCATATGATTAACCGTGTCTACTCTAAAAATATTTATTTCATACTATAAAAGGAAATTATGAAGGCTAATTAAGGAGAGAAGACACTAAAGCATAAGTTAGTCAAAATTAAGAAGCGAAGACACACTTATGAACTTAGAATAACAAAATATAAAGATTAACTCAAAGATCTGATAGAGAACATCTTTGCTTTAAATTTTTAAGGGGATTATATTAGTGAAAAGAGGACATATATTATGGATTCCTTTCTTTTTAAATTTTCTTCTGAACTTTTATTGTTTGTTTTGTTTTCTATGTTAATAAAATAATTTTTTTTGTGCCTTCGTATTGTAAACCCTAAGTTAGGATGGATCTTGTGATTTAATTCTTTATTCAATACAAGTTGATAGTTAGTTCTTAATGATTTAGTTATACTTTTCTTAAGTATTGAATTATTGTATCTGATATATTAATTCCATTTATGATTTCATGCAAATGAGTTAAGAAAGCCTTTTATATAAATACATCCACTATATTTGGAAGGAGTTGCATGCAAAACTATAAATAGTTCAACATAAATCCTCTAATCAAGCAATGGAATCTTAGGGGCTTTAACTAGTAAGAGGTTTCAGTTAATCAATCGAGTATTAATTTTTAATAGTCTTAAGAAAGATGTTGATATAGGATAGGAATTTCCATAATCCAAAGATAAATAATTGATTTATATGATAAAGGGTTAATACTTGAGAAATCTTAGGAAGATTCATTACCTAGGTATTAATTATTTGATATTTAAAAATCTTAGTGCCATTTGTGTTCTGGTTTATTATTATACTGAACTTCAATTTAGTTTAGTTTTAATTAAATCATCATCCAATTTTTCAATTAGATAAGATAAAATATGTTATTTTTAGTACTTATAGTCCTTGTGGGATTGACATTCAATATTCATTGATAATATATTTTAGTTCAATAAGTGCACTTGCTTGCAAGATCTATAGGGTAGAGATCAAACCATATCAAGTTTTTAGCACTATTATCAGGGACTAGAATATTAAGAACATCCATTTTTTGTTAATCTAGTCATTATTTCTCATTTTATTTATTTATATTTTTTATAATTTATTTTGTTAAATAGTTGCTTTGAATTTTTAGTTTTGTCACTTCCATAAGTCTTTAGGTTAGTTTATGACCTAAGGAAATTCATCATACTTAGTTAACAAAGATCTAAAAATTGAGGAGATGAATTGTAGAAATCTTTAAAGCATCTTACTTTGAGAGTTCGAGTTAGATCGATAGATAAAGGACTTAGAAGTTTAGGTTGATACTGAAGGATCAAAAACTATGTTAGACCAACCAAGGACCATATTTGATTATGCTAAGTCAACCTTGAATAGGACAAAGTGTAATATTGTGGGACCTACTATCAGTACTAAAAACTTTTATATTAAATCAAATATTATTCAGATGGTGTAGCATTATGTCTAGTTTGATGGGCTTCGGGATGAGGATCCTAACACACATATAGAAATGTTTTAGGAAATTTGTAAAGTATTTAAAATTAATGATGCAATTAGACTAAGGTTATTTCTATTCTTTTTAAAAAATTAGGCAAAGTGAAGATTAAATTCTCTACCTATGGGATCCATCACTATATGAAACTAGATGGTAAAGAAGTTTCTTTTGAAGTACTTCCAACTTGCCAATATTGTCATATTGAGGAGTGACATCATTTCCTATGCTTAAATCAATTAAAAAACTCTATATGATAAATGGAAGAGATTCAAAGAGATGTTATAAAAGTGTTCATATCATGGGTTACAATTATATATGCATATTAAGACCTTCAATAATGGGCTCAACCAAATATCTCGATAGATGATCGATGCAGTAATAAGGGGAATAGAGAATAATAAGACACTAGAAGTAGATCATGACCTCATTAAAGATACGACCACTAATAACTACCAGTGGTGTCCTTCTTAAGCACTTACTAAGACAATAATGATAGATCAAATAGATGCAGCTTTATTATTGGCAGCCAAGTTGATGTTCCGAGTAAGAAATTAGATGGATTAGTTATAAATCCTCAGTTAGCAAGAAATTAGATGGATTAACAATGAATCATTAGTTAATCTAAGTGATGTAGTGTAAGGTATGTTGGTTAAGACATCCAGGTCAAGAATGTCAAGCACTACATGTGATTGTAAATCTTGAGCATGTAGATTATATGGGGAATGCTCCTAGACCCCAAAATAATTCTTATATTAGCAGGTACAATCTAGAATGAAGGAATCACCCAAATTTCTCTTGGGGGAAATAAAACACAACCCTCCATAAGGATTTTAGTAACACCCACCTAGAAAAAAAAGAAACTAAGCTTGGAATATCTCATGAATAGAATTACTTAAACTTTTGCGGTAAGATTTTAAGCTACTGAAACCTCAATAAGAACCTAAGAGGCTTCTATTTGCAACATGGAAAATTAGATTGACCAACTTGTAAAGCTGGTTTATGAAAGATAAAAATAGAGTTTGCTTAGTAGCACTAAGATAAACCTTAAAAAACATATGATGGAAATCACCTTTAGGAGTGGAAAAGTGTTGCAAGTGAAGAACAAGTCCTAAAGTGACGAAAAGAGTGACACTAACGGTCAAGAAAAATCTGAAGATAAAGTGTGCCTTCCAAAAGTCAAAAAATTTCAACTTCCATCCTCTAATCTACAAAAGCAAAGAATTACTCTATGGATAAGCAATGTTGTAATTTCCTTGAACTATTTAAACCACTTCATATGAACTTAACTTTTATAGTGGCTCTTACACAAATGCTGAAGTATTAAAAATTTTTAAAGGACTTACTAGAAATTAAGAGGAATTTTGAGGAGCTGGCTACTGTGACATTACCAGAGAGGCTTAAAGATCAAGGGAGTTTGACTATCCCTTGTGAAATTGGTAGCTTGAAAATAGGAATGGCTTTATTCAACTTAGGGTCCGATAATAACATGATGTCTTATTAATTATTTAAGAAATTTGGATTAGGTAAACTAAAAGCTATCAGGATGAGTATAAAATTAAGAGATTGATTAGTAAAGTATCTTCGAGGTATTATTAAAGATATAATTGTTAAGGTCGATAAATTTATTTTCCTAAATGACTTTGTGATTCTTGATAAAGAGGAGGATATAGAAGTACCTCTAGTTCTAGGTTAACCTTTTTTAGCCACCATTAGGTCCATTTTCGATATTAGTGAGGGCAAGCAAGTGCTTATTGTTGGAGATAAAGAGATCACATTCAAAATATTTGATTCTATGAGTTATGGACCTGTAATTGCTTATTATTCTATTAATTCATTTGTTGATTCAGTTTTGGATGTTTTGTAGGATTCTTTTTCTACAAGTATAATAGATTCGTGTCCAATTCATGGTAAAAAGAAAAAAATCATCCTATAAAGAAAAAAAAGTAGCTTACTTAAAGGTTAAGGGACCCATAGTAAAAAAAAACTTAATCTTTATAAGTTACCTTAATTATGCATAGGCACATCTAGATAAAGACGTTAAACAAGCATTACTTGGGTGGCAACACAAGAATTATGATAGATTTGATCAATTTGATTCTTTTCTTTTGTTTTCTCTTAAGTTTAGTTTTAAGACTTCATTGATTTTTTGGTGTGTTTAATGTTAGATTATTGGGCACCCTTATTACTTTCCCTACTTTTGTGTTTGACGTATGTGTTATTTAATTCTCTCGAGTTTGATTGAAAATTTTAATTTTTCATAAATTTATATATGTACATGGTTATATACACGAGAGTCTACATGACTATATCCACCAAAATTGCATTTCTTTAAGTTGGACACGGCTATAATGAATTGAATCCTGAAAATTCTAAAAATGATCACACATGGTCATAAAGAGTTACATGGTTTGGTATTCACTTATGTATTGTAATATCTCGCTTTCTATACTGAGACATAGGACATAGTGTCCTAAAGCACCGTATATAAGAAATAGTATTGAGAAATTAGGAAATGCATTTCATATTCATGCATAACTTTATCATACACTCACGTGAATTATGATTTTCTTACATATTAAAAAAATTGTTTATGCACTCAATTGACATTTTCCAGGGTATGAATTGTTTAAAATGATCAACATGTGAATTGTGAATTATTATGATGTGAATTTTGACTTAGTGAATGATAATTATTAATTCAAAAATTTTGGAGTTAAAATTGAGGTGAAATTAAATAGAAAGTGATTAACTATGTATATGATATATTGGATATAGGATGAAATGATATAAAGTGAATGATAATGAATCAATTGAGTAGATTTTTGTAAGGTTTAATGTAACCAATATGGTAGCTAGACTAGCATGAAATGAGGTTGCATAAATGGACACGAATTTTGAAAAACTTGAAGTGTTAATGATGTTTCTATGTATGTGTGGAATTCGTGGAGAAATGAAGGAAGAAAGACAGGGCACAATCATAGCCTTCAGTGCATGATCATGTTCTGGTTATTTGGGTTCTATCACGATCGTGGCCTGTTGCAAAAACTTCTGTCACAATCGTGGGAACGTCCACCAAGAGCATGGGCTAGCATAAATAGTGAAATGTTTTCTTTTCAGTGGTGTTTGAAAAAACTAATGATAAGGTACTTCCCTATGATGCATTTAGGCTTGAATAAGGCTTGAAATGAACCTAGTTTGATGTTTGATTAGTTGATAAAGTGCTTGAAATGTTTAGGTTATTAAGTGATGTTTTAGCTTAAGAATGGATTGATGAGATTAATGTAACTAAATCTGGAAATTTGGAGTCATTAATGGAATAAAGGTGTTCTTAAGAATACTAATGTGATTCGAAAGAGATAAAATATATGGATTAAGTAAGATTAAATGGGAAATTGGATAAGATTAAATGAGAAATTAGATGTTATGTGATCATATATTGCTAGAAAAAGGATTGGAGAATATACAATTGAAGAGTTAGAATAATCAAGTATAATTGAGGAATAAACCTAAGTTTAAATTAGTCTGAGTTTTGATGTAAGAATGATTAAGATTCGTAATTGAGGATACATACCCGAGAATGTCATTAAGCATGCATTGTATATAACACATATACATATGTGTATAATTGAATACTTATATGATTGAGCAAACTAGTAATGTGTACAGTGTGTGTATTGTTTGGTTTAGAAACACAAACAAAACACCAGCATCCAGACATTGCTGGGATGTCAAGGCAATAGCTATTTGGAGCGTATTGTGAGTAACCTAGATGTTTCTCACTAGGAATGAATGAAATTGCTTAAATTTTTAATTATTTAACTGATAGTTATGTGAATGTGATAATTTCGTACATTAATGGTCCAAGGAGTTTGATAATTGGGAATGTATTAGAAGTGTTTTGATTGTATGTGAATATGACAAAAATATGTGTTCTCAACAAAAAATTGTTAAATGTTGGACTTAGGTCCGATGAAAATGTGAAAAGTGAATGTGTATACTGAATGAAAGTGATTGATTACATGTAATGTGAATTGATGCATTTCATTGCATGATATGTATGATCAGATGAAGGAAGTTGTGACTGGAGTAGCTAGTGAAAAAGAGCTTAAAACTCAAAATATATATATAAAGAGCCATAGGCTCACTAGTAAAATGTGCTCGGTATCCATAATGAATAAGAGATAATTGAAAAGGCATTTGGTCACAATAAAGTAACAATAAAAGTGAGTCATATGTGCATTGCATAACAAATTGATATGTTTGAAATGAACTGTTCTGAAATAACTTGTAATGTGATACTCAATATTGTGATGTGATTTGTTTGTAAATTGAATTGTGAATTATCATTGTGGTTTGATATAAGTAAGCACATCAATGATGGTTCACTCACCGAGTTTGCAAAACTCATCAAAATTACAACATTAATTTTTAGGTACGACAAAGGAGACCTAGCTATTAAGACACTGTAGAAGACATCTAGTACTGTGTTTTTTGATTCAAGAAATGACTCAATGGTTAGAATCTTTTGTATAGTATCCTCATTTCACGTAAAACTTATTATAAAGAGTTTACACTTGGAGATATTTTTGATACTGTATATAAGTATTATGAAGTGCAAAGCTACTTTGTAAACCATGTGTTATTAATGAAGTGAGGAATTGATCTTTTGGATATTGTGTTTTATGTATGATGCCATATTAAGTGAATGTGACTACTCTAACATGCTGCTTCCACAGGGTTTGTTCGTGAATTTCCTCTGGATATTTCAAATATATACTCGGTATAAGTGGGATGTCACATGTATGGTCATAAAGAGTTACATGGGCATGGTATTCGCTTATGTACCTCAATTTTAACATGTTAAGATACATGCTCGTGACATAATTCATATGTTCATAGTGACTTACATGGTCAAATACATGATTGTGTGACTAACCATGTAAGTCCATGAACCAATCTTAAACCCTAACCCTTCTTCATTTCTTTCACTTTTCCTTCTCTTCTCTCTTCTCTGTGGTGCACCCTTACAACCTAGCCTAGCTATTTTTAAGCTATGTTGCCACATCTAATTGTATGTTTCTTGCATTTTACATCAATCACATTGGGATTTTTGGTGTTTTCACAATTTTAGGGTTTGTTCTTCCTTTAATTTTCTAGGTTTTGCATTTTCTTCGATTGAAGTTAGGCCTCCTTATTTGTATTATTATTTTACAATTATAAGTTGAATTTTTCTCCTTTTCCTATACATTATTGGATTTATTTGATGAACTGTAATGTAAATTTAAAAAATTAAAATTTGTGATTATTAATTTTACCTATCATGTTATGTAATTATGATGGGTTTCTTTAGATTAGGCATAAATTATTGTTTTCCATTAATTAGGTAATCTTTGTTAGTCTAATTTCATACATATTCACTATTTTGCATGATTTAGTGTTTAATAGTTCATATAGTATAGTTTTACTTGTTTAGTTGTTTAATTTCATTCTAAATTTTAGCAATTGTATTAAGAATTGTTTAATTAGTCTAATTTTAATATTTAATTTTTATTTTTAGTTATGTTTTTTATTTCCTCATTATTTTAATTTTCTAACAAGTACGAGAGACTGTGGCATATCCATTAGCATAATGAGTAGTTTAATGTCGGGGCCAATGAAGAGCAATTTCATAGGTCAAAGGACATAAAACTTGAGATCGATAGATGTTTAGATTTGGAGGTGCTACAGTAGGTCAATAGGGCACAACAAGTTCGAGATCTCATTATTATTTGAGCATGGTCCCTTTTCTTTGAGATAATGTAGCCATATATTAAGAAATCACACTCGAGGTGTGCTCAACTTTCTTTGTGAAAAAGTGTCACTATAATTAAAACTAGCCAATCATAACCCAATTTTGCATGTTGGGAGATACGATTAAAATGAGCTACATAGATTTATCATGACGATGGGACTATACGGTGAGTAAATCATAAAAGCGCAAAAGTATATGGATCTTTATATGGACTTTTCGTATAGGATGGATTCTTGAAACTTCTAGCGCAACATTAGTATGGAAGCAAATTATGACCATAGTAAATTTAAAACATCTATTTTGTGACATCATACACTCAAGTACATTCATTGGATCTTGAGTCATACATTAAATGAGTGGGGTGATAACTTCAGCATCATTGAAAACAAGGACGTGCTTTATTTATGGAGCATGAGTAAGAGGACACCAATACACCTAAGGCATGCTTTAGCTTAGTATTTCCATTGTCAAAGTGAGGAGAATAATGCACAGATGTTATGTGTCGTGTCTTAAGTGATATAACTAGCAAAAAGGAAGAGAGTCTTCAACTGACTACCATTGATGAGGTTTCTTGTTAACATGATTGCTCTCAACCAAGATATTATGAAGAATATGCACATGATTATAAAGAGGTTTGAACTAAAGAGAGACACTATCGACTAGTAGGAGAGCTAGATGAGCAACCAACTGTAAGACCAGAAGGGGATCATCCTAATATAATCGAGCAATAGTTGAGATAGGAGGCAATACTACTATAGATAGGAGGAGTAGAGCATTATAAGGATTATAATTTGTCAAATAGTGCATGATCACCTAAGACTTTGACACCACTTAGACACCAAGATCATTTTAAGATTTCCTGATTATAGAAGTATATAAGACAGATCCTAAGAGTCTGATACACCATTCAAGTTGACAAAGTAAGTAGCAAGAATAGAGGTCTATGATAAAGGAGACTATAAAACACATGGTAGGACATTTTGGGATTTCTATACCATATCCACCATTTAAAGTAACTTCATCATCTTTGGCTCCACAACTATATAATGCTTAGAGACATAGTAATCCTCTAATGGTCGACATACTAGACTTACCGATGGGTTGATCGAGCAAAGGAGTTCATGATGCCTTAATTAGGGTAATTTTGTTTTATTTTTATATTTATTATTTGTGTATTTTATATTTATTATTTTATTTTTTCTTATAGTTACCAAAGGCCTAACCTTTCTAAACTTAATTATTAAATGTCCTTTTTATTTTTATTTATTATTTTTCTCTTCCCTTTTATCCTCTTTTTCTTTATTATAAGGATGTATGTACATAATACCATATGGAATCTTCACCGAATTTAGAATTTGGAATTAATATTATTTAAGGAAGTATCAAAATATTCCTCTCATTTTTTATGTTTAACTTGATATAAAATTTTTTATGCTTCTATTGTGTACATTGAGGACAACATAAAATTTTAAATAAAGGGGAGGGGTTAACGGAAATTTCAAAGAAAATATTCAATTTTCTTGAGGTTATCATAATCTTTATTGTTTATGCTTATTAACTTACACCATGATTTTGTATATTAGGCTAGTTGAATATATCCCCAAACTTCCTTAATGCTTAGGTTAGCATAGCAAATTCCAATTAGCTTTTGCTTTTTTTTTGTGCTGGAGTTAGGCGCACTGCATATGAACTCCCTCAACTTCTTATTAATTTCCTTTAAATGCTCATTGGAAGTACTATATGGTTGATCCAGTAGTTTGCAAGATATTTTCATATAGTTTGAACAAGTTATAATCTTCCCCCATAATTGAGAAACTTGTTACACTAGTGATTAAATTTATGGAAGTTATCCATCATTAGCTTATAATCTATAACATTGATCCTTTTTTATGAAATTGGAAACCCTAGGTACTTGAAAGGTAGGAATCCTAGCTTCATGCTCATTTCAATAACTTTTATAGCTACTACCCCTCTAACACTCACTGACAGGTAGAAACAACTCTTGATTAGGTTGCTACTTAATCTAAAGACTTCCTTGAATTCTTCCATTACTTGTAGGATGATGTTTAAAAACTGTTTCTCTACTCTATAAAATAGAAGAATATCATCTAAAAAAGTATGAGGGGCTAGTTTAATACCTTTGCATCCTTGGTGGTAGTGAAATTATATGGAATTTGTGGTATTTTTGTCTAAAATGGTTGAAAACCTCCATGTCTAGCATAAACAGGTAAGGGGGTATGGGGTCCTTTACTTAAGCTCTTTTTTAACTTTTATTATCTCAGTAGGTTAACCATTCCCCAATATTGCAATTTTGGAGGTGGTAACACATTCCTTAATCCTTTTTATAGGGTTAAAAACCTACTTTGACTGTGTTTATGATGAAACTCCAATTTATTGAGTCATAAGCCTTAACTAGGTCTATTTTGATTATGCAATTCCTCCTACTTGCCTTGGTATTGTAGCCTTGAAGAAACTCTTGGCGCAGGATAATGTTATCTCCTACTAATATTCCACCAATAAAGGAACTTTAGGAGGGTTTAATAATGTTCCTCAGGCTATTCTCTAGCCTATTTTCCAAACTTTTTGTGATAACCTTATAGAGGATATTGCAGCATGAAATGGGTCTATAAGATTATTAACACTGGTTTGCTTAGGTATGAGACTTATATAAGTTTTGTTCTATTCCTTTATAATTATTCCCCTTCGGAAAATTTCTTTCACAACTCCTATCACTTCCTCACTTGTCATATCCCAGTTTTTTCAGAAAGAATCTCCCATTGAATCCATCTGGCCTAGTGCTTTGTCTGGATGCATTAAGAAAGTACTTTTTTAATCTCCACGTCTTCAAATTCCTTTACTAAGTTTGGCTTCTCTTGTTCTAAAATCTTTTTTATTTCTCTTAAAACTACCTCAAGCATTACTTTGAAACTTTCTCCATTCCCAATGACAATTTTCTTCAAGTTACCCTAATCCTAGACTGGGGTTCTATTTCCATATATCAGGAACTTGATATTATTCTTATTCCTCCTAGTTTTAATGGAATTCAAGTAGTATTTGATACACCTCTCACCTTCTTTCAGCCACATCATTCTAGACCTCTATCTTATTAGATTGTTATAGCTTTCCAAAACAATGTTACATTTCATGATTAACTCAGCTTCTTCTTTGCTTAAATTATGGTTTTCTAGTTCTTGCATTATCCTTCTTTGACATTCTTATAACTTATTCAATGCTTCTTTTTTCTCTTCTTACCCTAGTATTACATTATCTCTATTGAGGAATTTGAATTGTGAGCTTATAACCTTTAGATCCATCCCCTCCCAGCTCCATCTCCTCATTCACTATAGGTCTAAAATTTTGATGATCCATAAGATGGTAGAAAACCTTGAATGGAGCTCTCCTTGTCTCTTCCTGGAATTTTAGATTAATCTTTATAAGACAAATTATTTGATGCTGTAGAACCTTCATAGTTTAAATGCTTGATGGGAATTACTACATCCACTTGTCATTCACTAAACATCTGTCCAGTTTTTTCATAAGGAGCCAATCACCTGACTGCTTATTATTCTATGTAACATATTGTCAATCCCTTTCAAATCAGTCAAACCTGTAGTTTAAGTTAAGCTTTCTAATTTAATCCCCTTCTACTAAGCCCATCTCCTGCCACCCTATACTTTATTAGAGTATAAAATACAATTAAAATCTCCTACAATCTCATAAGTTGATGATGTCCTCCCATATTGGTATTCTTTAGAATCCATGATTTAGAATACACACTGTTGAAATAACCACCCTTATACTATTCAACTTAATTTTCATTTCACAGTGTATCATTTAATCTATACATTTCTAGGTAATTAGATCAACCTTTGAGGAGTTATATCCTATTACCATGCTCTGATTTACATGAAAAGAGTGATTAGAAATAACCTTCCAATCATTTCCAAGAAACCAAATATATTTCCCTAAATTTTCCTCCCTTATTTTGGTTTTTAACAAACCAATAAAGTCAACATTACTTTTATTGATTACAACAAGTTTCTAACTCATATCGTTAAGACCCCTAATATTCCATATATCATGTCTCATCATTTCTTTTTTACCTAATCTTCATCTCTTTGATTTTTGACCTTTACCAAAAGTTGTTATTTTTGTTCCTAACGCATCCATTTTCTTAGTCAATGGCATCCTGATGCACTCATCTTAAGTTTAGACTTCCTCATCCTCAGCTAGACTTTCTTCACTTAGAACTACTTTTCTAAGTGTCTGCATTTCCTTATTCCCTTTTTTTATTTCAATTAGAACCTTATTTCTAGGTGATTATATTTCCTCATTTCCTTTTTTTTGTCTCCATCTATTTTGCAGGAGGTTCACTATTTTCTAAGACCTCGCCCAATTTATCTTCTCCTAATTCTCATACTTTTGTAACTTCTTTATTTTCTTTCCTTCTCCATTCCTATTTTTTCTCTTTTCTTTTTGATTTCCATACGTAAGAGACTCTCAGAACACCTTCTTTTAGGTTCCCATCATCCTTTAATTACATTATCTTCAGTTCTTTAGGTAGTTTTCTAGTGATATCTACATAAACCAGACTCCTAGAAAGTCTATTCTCCTTATGAATGTTGTGCTTTCATCCATTCCTAGAGGCTTGCCAATCTTGCTAGCTATGTCACTCATGCCTTTAGTAGACAAGTACCTCTATGGGAACATTATGGAAGTTCAACTATAGAGGAACTATGTCTAGTTTGCTTCTGTCCAATATCAATCCTGGATGTCATTTCTTTAACAAGATAGGATGGCTTTAAATATGCCAGGGAGCAACTTCTACCACTTTCAAAATAGCTCACTGTCTGATCATTCTTTATTCAAAATTCAAAACATTCTAAAAAGCATAAAATGTCTTTTAAATTTAACAATTTCTTATTTGATTTTGTATGGTTTCGTGAGGCATTATAGAAAGGAGTAAATATTGACTTTATGACACCAAAAAATTCATTTTTGTAAGAAAGATAGGGATGATTAAACAAGAAATGAAAATTTTGTTTTTATGCAATGTAGGAAACACTCATCATCTTTTAAGCACTGCCAAGAGAAAGCTAGAGGAGATTTAATATGATCTTTACAATAGTCTAACCTCCTGTCATCTTTAGGAGCTGGAGAAAATGGGAAAGGATGATCTTGCTAAGGCTTTCAACTTTGACTACTTCTTGTTGAAGTAGAGAGATTAAATGGTTTAAAGATGGAGATAGAAACACATCTTACTCCCACAATGATGCTCTTGCTAGGAATTATAAGAATAGGATCATTTGTCTATAGAATGGTGACCAAACATTGAACTTACAGTAGCTTCTTTTAGTTGAGGTTGTAGATTACTTCCCAAATTAATGAATGCTCACATCAATTCTTGTTCCTTAATTCCCTTTCTTTAAGAAATGCGTAAAGAGGTTCCTTCTTCTTTATAATGGATAGTCTCAATAGACCTGTTACCAATGTGGAAATTGGGAATTCTCTTAAATAACTAAATCCTCATAAAACCCCTAGACCAAGTGGTTTCAGTGGTAATTTTTTCATTAAAACTTCGTATATTATAAAGCCTATGGTTTTTGATGCAATTCTTGAGATTTTCAGGAATGGTGATGTGCTTTCTGAGTACAACTAACTCACATCACTCTTATTACTAAGGATGGAAAATATAAAACACTATGATTTCAGACCAATAGCATATTGCAAAATGACTTATAAAGGCATTTCAAAGATCCTTACTAACATGTTGACAGCAATGATTCCTAGGTTCATCAGTCAATCCCAAGGAGCCTATATTTTAGGTAGAGTCATAATGGATAATATTTTGTTATTGTAAGAGTTATTCAGTAACTATTCCAAGAAGAAGTGTAGGAGGAATTGCATTCTAAAATAAAATAATATTAAGAAAAGTTTCAAAATTTTCACTTTAATTCACATGTTTACAGTGGTTGTGTGTGGAGAGTAGCAAACTTTAGATACTTTTCTTAACTTTCTCTAACTCTGAAATCATAATATGATATTTTTATAGATGTTTAATATTTTGACATAAGATTAAATTAACATGTTCTTTTTATGCTTCTTTTATTTAAATTTAATTTTATCATCACTTATACCACTTTTATACTCAAATAACATCATAAATTTTTTCTAGACAATATGTCATTATATTATCCATAACTACAAATCATTCATAGTTCTTTTTCGTGAGCTAAATAATAAATTAATTCAATCTAAAGTAGTTAGAGCATAAACCTCAACCTAAAATAAAATAACAAAAAGTCAAAATCAAAGCGTGAATGTAAGATAACATTATGATATTCTCCACCAAGGACATGTTGTTATCTAACAGATTTAGACTTTTTTTTCTAAAGTATGTAGTGCAATGTATAGTAGATATTATGTGAATCTTATTTCCTTCAAGCACTTCCCCCTATTAGGTCTTGCTTTCCTAACTACCCATTTGCTAACTTTAAGTGAGATTAGTTCTCATTTCTTTTGTTACCCTCTTAGCAAGGATGAGCTCTCTCATCCTTATGAGGAAGCTCTTGCTAAGCTCATACACTTCCAATTTTGTTCCACGTAATGTTCTTAAGTTCCATTCTTCCCATAAAGAATAAGTTCCATAGCTAAAGGGCAACTAGAATAAAGTATAGTCTTCTCTATGAATAAGTTTAACCTACTTCACCATTGTATAACCTACATCCAGTTGTCTCCAAATCATCACACTATATATTTTTTCTAAGTAAAATTCAGGAAGGTGGTAGAGTGTGGACAACTCGTACAACCTATGTAAGATGTTTGGAATAGTTATACCGGCTTGCTCTATAGCACTTCCATTCCATGTTCTTTGAGAATTGTATAGCATGATATATGTGTGAATTGCTTCGAGTTGGTCCTTCCCCTGATGATCTAGTCCTCCACATCCCTACTTGGCTTGTGATTTGAGGCCTTTTACATTATTAGTTTAAAGCCATTACGCCTAAATCTCCATTATCCTTTTTCAATTACTTCTACACCCTAACATTATAACAAATCATTCTTTTTAGTCTCTTAATCCCTTAGATCTTGGATTGAGGTCCCAAGTGGTTCCAATTATCGAAACAAAACCTTATATTCCTTCCACCCCAATATAGATTATATCTCCATAATCATTATATCATAATTGCACCAATTGAATCTTACTAAATTAGTAAAAAAAATATTCTCAATTAATTAAAATTTTTAGGTTCATAATTATACCAATTGAATCACACTAAATAAGTTAGAAATATTCTCGATTAAAATTTCAAATTTATTATGTTCATTATAGATTACCAAAATATAGGGGCATTTTAGTTTCAAAAGGTTCATTTCATATTCTACTTTTTTGATTCTTAAATATCAATGCAACACTAGATTCAAATCTAATTAATAATGCTTCAATTATTATTTCACCTGGAACTTTTGTTTATTTGTGATAATATTATTCTAGAATTGCAAGACATTTATATATTTGCATTGATTTCCTGACTATAAATCTTTCAAGGTACTAATAAACGTTAGAATGTTGGTGAATCAATTAGAAACTTTCTGCGGAATACATTTTTTTAGGCAATATTTGCCTCCAAAAATTTTCTTTTTTCTCAAAACTTGTTTTTAGAATACTTCCTGGAAAAAGATTTTACGTAGAAAGAAATTATATGTGCAGTGAAGGAACAGATTCTCGAAAAGGGAATAAAGTAACAAATTAAGGACTGCCTACGACTCAGAAAAACGACTTGAGAAGAACCACTAAAAGAAGGCAAGTTCCCTTGACCATTCGACTTAGGTAGCTCAGCTTTTGGCTACTACCTCGCCTTCATCGGTTGTTGTAATTAAGTATAGTCCTAAAAACGAATTTGAAGTCAAAAAAATCCCTCAACAAGGTCAAACTTTTCGTGGAAACTTTTCTACTTAAGAGAACAAGAAAAAGAAAAAGAAATGAAATATTTTCTGTCTTCATTTTGAAGAAAACAAATTACCAAAAACATGGGATGTTGACCTTGACCTGGAGAAACTGAACTGTCTACCACTTGGAATATGTTCCATCTTAAAAATCGTCTGGATAGAAAATCTCTTACCCCTTATCACGCTTTTTTTTTTCTCTAAGAGATATTGATGAACATGTCCGCCCACTTGCCATTAAGCTTTAAATTTTAACCTCACAATCCACTAGTGAAAACTTAGCTTTTCCGACTATTTGCCAACTCCTCCTTATCTTTGTAATTGTTTAGCTATGGCCCTTACGGGAAGAGGAAAATTCTGATTGATTTGAATATATGTAGCTCCTCATTTATCATAAGAAAGGAAAGCAAATGTACGTTATCCGACATTGAGAAGAGAGAGTATACGACAGCATATAATTGCAAAGAATGTTATCCTATAGTCATCTTAAAGCATCACGGGGATGGCATTATTCGCCAGGAATAAATACAGACGAGTAGAGTTGCCTGCACATGGCACGTTGTATATTGATCAATGGAACAGGTATGCGAATTTCACAGAGTAAGATTAAATAAATTTGAATTCAAATGTCATACAACAAATCACTAAACTATTTGCAACTTTTTAAATAAAGTAAATTATATAAGATATATGTAAATTATTTTGATTTAATTTTTAATAAATGAATCGTTTGTTTTTTGAGCTATCTTCTATTCACAATCTAGGGGTTCAACTGGGCAAGATTGCCAATGAATTCTATACGAGAAGTGTGGAAAGCTTTCTGAGTAATATGGAAGTAAATCTAAGAGAGCAATTTAAGGCTATGACACTTAGGTGTGGAAAAGAGCTAAAAGAACTAACAAAAGAACAAGCTAAACCCTACCTTTTAGAGGATCAAGAAAAGAAGAAAAAGGATGGAGAAAAGAACAAAGACCCTCCTTATGTTCCTCCTCTACCTTAACCACCAAAAATACCATTCCCACAAAGACTTCATAATAACGAATTGGATACACAATTTACAAAGTTCTTAGAAAAGCTAAAGAAATTGCAAATTACCTTACCCTTTATGGAAGATTTGAAGTTAGCCACATTAGTGAAGTTTCTCAAGGATATATTATCAAGCAAGCAGAGATCAAACAGTAGCCATGACAAAAAGTTGCAGCTCTTTACTTACCAACCACATGCCCTCGTAGTTGAAAGATCTAGGGAGTTTTATGATAACTTTTGTGGTTGATAATTTAGAGATTTTGAAATGTTTATGTGACTTAGGTGCAGATATTAGTCTTATGCCTTTGTCAATTTTAAGGAAATTGGGGCTAGGTGATGTGAAGCCAAACTCTATGATTATTCAGTTGGTGGATCAATCGATAAAGAAATCATTTGGTATGGTGGAGGATGTACCTATAAAAGTGGACAAGTTTATCATTCCTGTTGAT
>JAOTAY010000190.1:29319144-29331008 GCA_025629805.1 Erythroxylum baracoense
CCTTGTCTAGACTTTAATTAAACTTAAATGTTATATTTTATTTTATTGAAATGTTCCCAAATATATTTATTATTATTCCAAATAAATCCCAATGCTGACACACAGTCGTCATAAAATCCATATGGAGACCTGGGGCCAACACTATTAGTTTCTTATCATACACGACAAAATCAAAGCTAACAAATGTAAAGAAAATGTAAAAATAGAAAACTAATAAAAATATAATAAGAAAATAAGAAAGATAATTATATAGGACTAAAAAATAAATAATAGGTTTCCTAAAACCAGCTGATTTTTTGAGCAATGATGTCAAAAACTTGGTAGGTATAATGTTGTGTTTATGTTGATAGAAGTTATAATGCATTTTGTGTTAGGTTTCAGATAGTTTTTGTTCAATTTTTAGTCTTTTCTAATATGTTTGTTCAAGATTGTTATTAGGTGTTTTTATTTAGGTTGAGCTTTAAGGACTTGAGGAGAAGACTTTAAAAAGGTTAGAGAATATTTAGAGGACATCTCAAGGTTTGAAGGAAGCCCAAATGTGTAACTGTTTGAAGTCGTTTGCACCAACAACCGTTTATTCAAAGTAAAGCTTATTTCGGCAGAATTTCCAGCTTGACCACTAAAGCTTTACATGGACATATCTAAGGCTTATGAGATCTAAATGAGCTTATTCAAAAACTCAAATTCAAGACAACATTCTAGGACGTAATTCCTATGTGAAACTCAAGGCCCAAAAGTGTTATTTTAAGGGGCTAAAAAGGCTGAGAATGAGGTACAAAATTTGTCCCAGCCTAGTCTAACCTTCCCTTAGTTTTTTGCCCATAACTTTAGCTACAGGGCTTTATTTTAAGCAAAAGAGGATTCGTTGCAAAGCTGAGAGGAAGATTAGGACTAATATGAAGTGATCATGACCTAAAGAGGACGGAATTGAGCTCAGAAAGAAGATAAAAGTATTAGGATTGAAAGAGAGTTACAGAGGGAGAATCAATGGAGTTTTGTCACCAACGTTGATTGAGAGCTGGAGAAAGCGACGAGAGTTACACTCCCAGTCATCATTCAATTCTTTAGTTCTCTATACTTTTGGGTTTGCAGATTTTTCTTATTTCAATTTCTTCTTGATAAAATGGAATTTACTAGTTTGAATTCAATTAATATGAATAGTATTTTCACTTTGATGATGGGCTGAATTATTCTTACCTAAGGTTTGCATCTAAATTTAATTGAATATCATGATTTGATAATTCCCATTAATATCTAGCTTGCTTGGATTGATTGTGTTATGTTGAACACTAGTTTAGTAGATTGGCCACCAATCAGTCTTAAGATATTGAGTGAAGAATCGAAAGATGAAACTTGATATTGGAACTAAACATTCAATTACCCTAAGAATGAATTAGAAATATAAGTTCTAGGGATTGCTTAATTCGTAACTTTGGACGGTTAGTAATTTTTTGTTTATGAATGCGAGAACTATTAAATTGATAGTTGCTAATTTGATTAAAGAGAGAATAAAGTTGCAGATTATATTAATGGGAAGGTTAAGAATTTAGGCTTGAAATTGGATTAAAGTGTAAACCCTAGGTTATCTTTGAAAGGTTTATATCAATTCTGTGAAATTCAATCTTTTTGTTTAATTTCATAATTTCACAACCTCTATATATTATTAAATTCGATTCTTTAATTTCTTGTTTTTAATCAAGTTATTACAGTTAACAACTTCCTTATGAGACAGTCTTGGGGCGTCCACCATATACTATAATAACCTCGTATACTTGCGAGTGATGCGTTTAGGTAGTAATAAGTAGAACGCAACAATATATATGTTTTATGCTAATATTACCAAAGTTTTTAATATTATAAATCTCACCCACTAATTAGGTAAGGAAACCTATCACTAGTAAAGTAATATAATGATAAATGAGAATTCAATCCCATAAGAAAGTAGTATTTAACACTATTAACTAGACTAAGGATAATAAAGAAAAAGTTGATGTTCGTAGATTTTATAATAATAAAACAAAACAAAACCTAATATTGATCAGGGAAATAAATAATAAGACAATTGATCAAAAGAGAAAGCAATCAAATAGTTATATTTAGATAAGTATTTCTCCTAATAGCACTTTTAACTTCATGATTTAATTAACTTATATCAGATATATTCTGTAGACCAATAGAACTTCCTAGACATTGAAATTACACTCTCTCAAGTTATGTTCATCCACTCACTAATTAATTAGCTCATGTCGCAACTATATATCACTAACTCCCCTTTGAATGCATTACGTTTTGTAAAATCCCATAAAAATTTTCACCCTAATACTGTGAAGATCACATAGTTTAAGACCAAAAAATAACTTACAAAAAATATCTTTCAAATTATAAATGAAATTAAATCAATTCATACAAAAATATCCACTGGAATTTTTTCCATCTACAAATAGAAAAGGTATTTAGCCAAAAAAACATGTTCAAAATAATAAAATTAAAAGACAAAGATATAGAAATGATAATATAATAAATCTATATCAACTCAATGGCAGCTTGATTCATTGAATGATATCTAAATCTTGATTATCAAGCGAAAATTTTCTTTAAATGGATTTCCAAGGGTTGGAGAAGCCTTTCGATGATTAACACTAACTTGGAGAGAAAAAAAAATATTTTTAGATATGTTTTCTAATAAAGTCCCATAAAAATCGGCTTTCCACCTTTAAGTAAGTTTTATTTTACTTAAGACACCGTTTGTCTCACGGGCAGGCCTTATTGATTTCGCCAAGTAATAAACACGGTATCTGACACAATTATGTCTTTAACATTTTCTTGAAGATGAATATACAGCCTCCAACATGATCGATCATGTCTGTCAAATGTGGATATGACTGTTTTTTCTCTAACTTGCACTTGGTCTCTTATAAGATCATGGCTCGGTTCATATCACTCGATGTACCCGATCCTTCTAGGACACTAGCCGATACGCGAGCATGAGCCAGGTTATTGTCCTTCAAGAATTGCAAACTTCTTCGTGTGTTTTATTTAAAATTGCCTCCAATTTTTTGATATTATTATTTCAAGATTCAATTTGCACAATTACCTAAAAGATAGCAGAAAAACGCAAAATAAAGTAATTTAGCATTAGAATTAAGTAAAATACATAATAAAATATGTGCACGTTTCATATTGTTGTTCGTTAGTCATATGCATTGACATCATTTATTTTGCATTAAATTTTAGTAGCACATTATTAGCATGAAACATATTCTCATAGATTTTAATAATTAAGCTGCCAATTTTTCTTTACAAATCTATTTTGCTGTAATATACTAGACATGCTAGCCGATGTTAAATGCCACACTGCCTTGAATAGTTGTAGAATCCATGTTAATATATTCTCTTACAAAATAATCTATATTTAAGTATTAAATTTTTTAACTTATCTTACTTACTAATTCTTGCTTAAATTATTGAAAGGATTTTAACATCTCTTTCATTAAAAGAAACCCTTATGCACATACGGAAACCATTGATGGTGTTAATATAATGAAATCAACTTATTCTTGTTTCCTTTATTAAGTTGAAGAATTTTGAGTAGATTAGTTAAAGAGAAACTTAATCCTGAAATGTTAATCATCGTTAATAAGTTAATATGCCTAACCATATTAACAATTAGCGAATACAATACCATCTTTAACATTTACTTTGGGAAGACTACCTTCTTCTTGGTCAGTTTTGAGTTTCAAATAACTCGTACGTCCTAATCAAGAGTTTCACATATCTGCATATGCTACTTCAGCTACCATTACATATACAACTCCAACCATCGATATCCTAATAAGTAAATAACAAATAATTTTTTTAATGCGATAATTTGGGACACAGCTATAAGAGTCCTCTTCATCTTGTGAGAACTGTACCAAAGCATGACCGTTTTCAAATATATGTATTTGGTAACTTGACATCGATTTCATCACCATGGCTTTTTATACCTGTATTCAACCACGGCTGAGACTTTCTTTTCATCTCCGATTATACTAACTTAATCAACAATCTAACGATTATTATAATCGTATATTTTCATCACTTATATATAGACAAGTATCATTTTTTTTTAGTAAGTATAATGTTATTATATCAGTTTTGGTTGAATATTCATTATCCAAACTGTTTTCTCTTCCTGCCGCGAATGACTTACAAGAGCCACATTCTTCATTTTTATCATTTCTGTCTATTCTTTTATTAAAAAATTTTAATTATGCGTTCCCTAAAAAAGCTAAGGAAATGTATAAACACTTTTTTTTTATATTAAACCGTAAAATTCTTTAGAAATGAGTGGAATTACCAAGGGTGTCGATGTTTTATCCTTCCGTATATTTCTATAGTTTCAATCTAATATTTAATTTGGTTCAAACGTTTCACTACAAATAAATGGAAAAAAGAAAAACACCACGACTTACACTAACGTAGCTGGGATGAAAAGAAGGAAAAGGTGGGTTGCACATGCAAATTGGACTCCGTGACAAAGGACCCGCCAGATCGGACGAGTATGTTACAACGATGTTGGAAAGATTCAATACAAGCCGTTACAACGATGTTGGAAAGATTCAATACAAGCCGAAACAAAATATTGGAATCAATAGGTGATTTCTTTGATCAATTGAATAAAAACCGAGCGACTAGTTTCTTCCTTGTCTCCTCCTAACAAGAACATGGTATGCATATTCTGCAACTCTCCCCTCCCTTCTTCCATTATCGTTCTTCATTTGTCTCATTACATAGTATGGCCACCACCATTGGTTGACATGGTGTGCATGCTGGGTTGGTATTGTTAATTGAGAATTTCCATGGCAGTACATTTTCGGGTTGATTGAAGATTTTAATCCTTATTTGCCAATTCACGTCAAAACATGAATGGGTTAGTAATCAAAAGTCATGTGTGTATAAATCTAGGAGGCCACTGGCCCTTCCCTTCACAAATGAATCCTAAAGAGTGAGTATATATAGATAAGAGTTTATACATGGTTAGGGTAAAATAAATGCAAGTGCTTCTGAAGAATGAGAACGGTTAGGCTTTTACAGTAATAGAACTATGATTAAGTTTATATTTAGATTTTTATGCGCAGTTTTTGGTTTTCTCTTTTTCTTAACATTCAGGTCGAAAGCAAATTTCGGCATGAGAATGTTTTGCTCTTAGCATATCGGAGCTTTGGTGTAGTTTTTGGTGAATTGAGCACTTCACCTCTTTATGTTTATAAAAGCACATTCTCTGGGAGGTTGCGGAATCATCTCAATGAAGATACTATTTTTGGCGCCTTTTCCTTGAATTTTTGGACTTTGACTCTGTTTTCAGTGCTTAAATATGTTGTTTTTATGCTGAATGTAGATGATAATGGTGAAGGTAAGTGCTGAGAAGCTTCTCAACAATTAATCTAATATTTGCATGGGTGTTGTTTTTGTTAGTCAGACCGATACCTGGTGATGCTGTTCACTCATTTGCAGGAGGAATTTTTGCTTTATATGCTCTTCTCTGTAGGAACGCGAAACTCAGTCTCCTTCCAAATCAACAAGCAGCAGATGAGGAGCTTTCTACATATCATAACGAAGGCTACTCGAGTAGTAATTCACCTTCTTCTCTACTCAAAAAGTTCATTGAGAAGCGAAAGAAAACAAGAACGTTAATGCTTCTTCTTGTCTTGTCGAGTGCTTGTATGATTGTTACAATTGGTGTCCTCACCCCAGCAATATCAAGTGAGTGCAGGCTGATAACTTTTTTTTTTGAAAAATTAAAAAATTGGATTGATAGAATAAAGTTGGAGAACAGGCTGATAATATCTATCTTGAACCATACGATCTATTTTGCCTGATTTCCTTCTCTTTCTTACCTTTGCTGAACGATGCTTTTCTCTTCAGTTCTGTCGTCAATTGAAGGACTGCAAATTCAAAACAAGGATTTTCATCATGGTAAGGATGCATTTCTGGAGAATGAAATTTTTCATTTTCACTTTCACATTAAAGGCACAAATGTGTACTTTGAGCAACTATGAGCACCCGCTGTTGCAAATTTTCTAACTGCAATGTGTACTACAATTAGCAGTAGATATAAGTTATTAGAGAACAGATATGGCTTTGGAACCGCAAAAGATATTCGTCTAAAGAAGATTGGATTTAGATACTCTGAGGAAGAATAAGATGCTGGGCTTTAGATGTAAGAAGTAAGAACATACAACAAATTGAACGTTATTGAACACCTACTTTTAGGTGCTGAGTGCAAGGTGTGACATATAGCTCGCATTCTTAGGAAACGACAATATATTAATTTTAATGGTGGAAAGGCTTCTTGCAGCCTTGTATTAAAAAAAAAATTCTGTCAACAGATAGGAAGTTTCATCAGTGGGCTTCTCCACCTATTAACTGTTTTTCTCGGACTTGGTTCCATCTAACCAAACATTATATATTACAAATCAAGTCTTGGATACCTCATCTTTTAGATCACATATGAAAAATAATTTCAAGAGTAGAACAAAGCACAATCTTGCTGGATGAATTGCCTTTACATTTTGTTTTTATACTGTAAACACGCTTTGAGTGCAATTGATGTTCCACTCTGAAGTTGTTTTCTTCATGCACACAGGAACGGTGATCGTCATCACTTGCCACCTGTTGATTGGCCTTTTTGTTTTGCAATACTGTGGTGCACACAGGGTGGCGTTCACCTTTAGTCCAATTATAATTCTATGGTTGCTATCCATTGCCATTATAGGAACCTATAATATCATTCACTGGAATCCAAAAATTTACCAAGCTCTTTCTCCATGCTATATCTACAAGTTTTCAAAGGGCACTGGAAAAGATTGTCAGAAAGTAAGAGAGAATCGAGTAGAGCAAAAAAGATCCTTGATCATCTGTTATTCATTGTATCAAGCTAATATATACAAGCTGTGTATAACTAACTATCTAACTAACTTTCTTATTCTTGATTAGTTAACTGATGACTGACTATAACTGATAACTAACTTTTATCAGCATTATTCTAACAAAGATGGTTGGATCTCACTTGGTGGAATACTTCTATGTATTACTGGTAACATAAAACTAGAATCTTAATTAATTTGTTGAACTTTTCACTGTTAGCTCATACTTGTCTTTTTAACTTCAGGAAATGAAACTATATTTGCCGAAGTTGGAAAGGTTACGCCTTCATCGATAAGGGTATGTCAAACCAGGAATTTAGGTCTAGTTATTCAGTTGGTCACTATAAATGAAGACGTGATATATAATGAGAGCCACTTGGCGGTTCAGATCTTCTAACTGGCATTAGCTTTAAGAATTTTTAGGTCTTTTACATGTAAAAAGAAGTTCATTTCTCAAGATGCACTTGTTGGGAAGCAATGTCGTACAAAATGATACTCTTGCCTCATTTCCTAACTTTATGTGCTGTAATTAGCCATATGCAATGATATTTCATCTCCTCTTAAAATAATGGGACTTCAACCACAAATGTTAAAGATCAGGTGCTCCAAAGTAAGGCTATATCAAGATGCACTGGAGACAAGTATTCATGTGTCTAAAGTCTGACCACGTTAAATTATCAGCATCAGTTGGTCATTGGAAGTTAGGACAATTAATCAACATAACAACTTGTTTTGATATTTCTGATCAAAATTTACTTCGACGTATTCTTCTTTTAAGTGATGTTCTTGAATATGGAGTTCATATATTCCATTCTTCTCATTTTTCCTATCATTTTATTCGCCTTTTGTCTCTTTGGTGCCTTTCTCTTCTTTTATTGGTTCTTATAAGTAGAAATTTCAGTTTGTAACAAATAAAGAAATTTCAATTTGTAACAAATAAGCCTATTGACACTTTTTAAATCTTCTTATTCTGCAGGTTTCGTTTTGTTTTCTCGTGTATCCATGCTTGGTGCTTCAATACATGGGACAGGCTGCATTTCTTTCCAGAAACCCTTCAGCAGTGTCCTTGAGTTTCCATATGTCAATTCCTGGTAAACTGTAATAGAGTTGTTTTGTCAGACAAGCTTTGATTCCTTTGACAATCTTCAAACCTGCCATTGGGACTGCCTTGGATCCAAAAACTTAGTTCTTCTCGTGGATTCTACCCATATATTATTATATTTAGTTCTTCTCATGGATTCTACCCATATATTATTATATTGCTTAAAATTTACAAATCATTGATTTTGTTTGCTCATTGATTCATATGTCAAGGTATGTTCTTATTCGGCATTGACCATAGTTTAGATTTGCTAACTTAATGCAATTTTTCAGGAATTTTTGTTTTGAGAAAACAGAGAAAATGAGAAGAATGATTTTCATATATTATATTAAAATGATACAGGTATTTATACAACAATCCTTATGAATATGTTATTTACATTAACTATATAATCCCTATGAATATGTTACAGTTTGTAATAGTTATTTACAGCTGCTATATTCTATAACACTCCCCCTCAAGCTGGAGCATAAATATTGATCCTGCCCAACTTGTTACAAATATAATTAATCTGATTCCCAGGTAATGCTTTGGTGAACACATCAACTAATTGACTCCCTGTTCTGACATGTGGAGTTAAGATTGATCCATCTTCTAGCTTTTCCTGAGTCAAATGGCAGTCAACTTCTATATGCTTGGTTCTCTTATGAAAACACAGGATTGTTTGCAATATAAATAGCTACTTCATTGTCACACTATAAGTTCATTGGTCTAGACTAAACAAACTCAAACTCACCAAGTTAATGACATAGCCATATAAGTTCACAGGTAGCCTGCGTCATAGCCCTGTATTTGGATTCTGCACTTGATCGAGATCAAAAACTCTATTTCTTACTCTTCTAAGAAATAAAATTGCCGCCAACAAAAACATAGTAACCGGTGGTAGAGCACCTGTTTGAAAGATCTCCTTCATATTTAGCATGTGTGAAACCTTCTATAACGTGGTGAACATGATTTTGATATAAGATGTCACATCCTGGCACACCTTTAGATATCTAAAAATATGAATAACAACATCCCAATATGAGGTTCTAAGAGATGACATGAACTAACTTATAACACTTACTGGAAAGGCAATATCAGGGCAAGTGATAGTAAGATAGTTCAATTTTCCCACAATCTTCCTACACATTTTAGGATTCTCAAGCAAGTCTCCATCTTCAACTTTTAACTTCACATTTAGTATTGTAGGCACATCACATGTCTTTGCCTTGATAAAACCATCATCATTTAATAAATCCAGGAAATATTTTCTTTGAGATAGATAGATCCCCTTATAACTACAAGAAACTTCAATTGCTAAGAAATATTTCAATGGTCCTAAATCCTTTGTCTGAAAGCGAGCCCCAAAGAATGCTTTCAACCTCGTGATCTCAGCTTCATCACTTCCAGTGATGACTATATCATCCACATATACAACCAGTAAAATGCACCCAGAACTAGATGATGCAAAGAACAATGAGTGATCGTATGCACTTCTTCGTAAGCCAAACTCAATCACTACAGTACTAAATCTCTCAAACCAGACATGAGGAGATTGCTTCAAGTCATAAAGAGACTTTCTTAATTTGCACACTTTCCCTGACTCCTTTGAGCAACAAATCTAGGTGATTGCTCCATGTAGACCTCTTCATGTGAATCCCTATGTAAGAATGCATTCTTCATATCAAGTTGGTGAAATGCCTAACTGTAAGTAACAGCTAAGTAGATAAACAGGCAGGCCTCATATGTCTAAGCATATCATTTAGAAACCAACCGAGCTTTTAATCGAGCAATAAAATCATTAGGATTCATTTTAACAATAAACACCCATTTACAACCAATGGCCTGTTTCTGTGAAGGAAGAGGAACAAGATCCTAAGTATGATTTTGTTCTAAGGTCATCATCTCTTCTTTCATTGTAGCTTGCCAACCATCATGAGCCAGTGCTTCAATAAGGGACGTTGGAACAACAACAGAGTCTTAGGAAGCTACAAAAGACTTGGAGCAGGGAGATAGAGCATGGTAAGATACAAAGGAAGAAATAGGGTAAGTATAGGTGCGTTTACGTTTACAAAAAGCAATAGGAAGGTAAAGGCTAGCATCAGGTGGTGGTAGGGAATCTGGAGACAAAGTAAGATAGGTCGAGTCCATGTCCGCCGATAGGAGGTGCCTCAATAAATTGTTGCACACGTCAAGAATAAACCTAATGAATAACAAGTTGAGAGGGAGGAGAAACTACCTGTTCACCGACAATAAATAAGAAAATCGTCCCCTAAATCGCTAGAGTGTGAAGAAGAGGACAAAGGAGAACCAAAGAAAGGTGTATTCTTGAAAAAGTTAACATCAACAGATATCAAGTAACGACCTAAAGAAGGAGAATAATTATGATATTCTTTTTATTCATGAGAATATCCCAGAAAGACACACTTAAGAGATTTAGGATCTAGTTTCAAGACCTGAGGTCGCATGTCTTGAACAAAGCAAGTTCACCCAAAATTTTGAGGAGCAAGAGGGAAAAATGTATATGAGGGAAAGAGAAGGGAATGTGGACTCTAACCGTTAAGAACAGAAGAAGGCATTTGGTTAATTAGGAAACAAGCAATGGAAATAGCATCGGCCCACGAAATTTTTGGAACCTACATACGGAATATTAGTGCCCGGGCAACTTCTAATTAGTGACGATTCTTTTCCTCCGCTACACCATTTTGCTAAGGGGTAACAATACATGATGACTGATGAATAATACCATGCTGAGAGAGATAAGATTTTAAAGAATGGGAAATAAATTCTTTAGCATTATCACTTCTCAAAATGCAAATGGATTTGTTGAATTGAGTCTTAATTTCAATATGAAAGGCACAAAATATAGTAAACAAGTCTAATCGAGATTTCATAGAATAAAGCCAAGTAACCCAAGAATATTCATCAATAAATGTCACAAAATAACAAAACCAGATTTGGACAAAACAGGACAAGGACCCACACATTAGTATGCACCAAGAAAAAAGAAGACTCAACTCATTTATTTAGTCTAGGAGAATAAGATACTATATAATTTTTAGCAAATTGGTAAGCTTCACACTCTTAGGTAGGTTCTCGTTTAAGGACATAACTTTTTTGAAATTGTTAAAGACAGATGACCAAAACGACAATGAAGTTGCAAAAGAGAAGATGAGATTATGCAAGCAATCGATAGAGATACTGGTTCAGAATTTGAATCAAGAGCATACAAGTCATTCACCATACACCCTTTATGAATAATCTACTTCGTCCGAATATCCTAAAAAGGACAAAAATTGGGATAGAAAACAAGAAAATTGTTAAGACTTTTGGTGAGTTGGCTGATAGATAATATGCTAAAAGGGAATTATGATAAGCATAAAACAAATGATAATGGGAGAGATTTTGTAGGGGTTATCCCATGCCCAATTACAAAAGCGGTAAATCCATTGACTAAAGTAACATAAGGTAAATTAGCAATAGACTTGAAAGAAGATAGGATACTTGTGTTGCTGGTCATATGATCAGGAGCACCTAAGTCAATAACCTAAGATGAGGTGGAGAGACAGGCAATAGGGTTACCTGTATTAGCCAAAGTTGATGTCGCAAAGGATGGCTATTGTGAGTCTTAAGTGGCCGAAATTTGTTGATGGGCATTGGTTAAACAAGCATACTCATCCGTTGAAATTGTGATAGAAGGTGAGGATGACTAAGCAAGCAATAAGATGTCATCCTAAGTAGCCACATTTGCAAATTTTCTGTTATTATTCTGACTCGAGTACTTGGAAAGCTTACTGATAGCAGTAAACCACTGCTTACTTACTCTAGAAGAACACGAAGTCTATCCAAGTAGATAAGATGAGTTTAAAAAC
>JAOTAY010000190.1:29342688-29361071 GCA_025629805.1 Erythroxylum baracoense
AAACTTGACATAATAGTTAACCTCAATCAAAAATAATTTATCTAACAATACCAAAATTCATTCAAATCATGTTTACTCAAATAAAAAAATTTTTCAAGGCCCAACACATTACCCATATCAAAATATTCATTACTATCACTACTCACATTCACTGCAGTAACATATCAACAACACACATAGGTAGAACAATAACACAGAGAAATAAACACACTAAAAAGTCTAACAAAAGTTTCATCAAGCATCAAACATGTAGTACTCAAACAACTTCCTAATCCATATTCACCTTCAATCAACCCATACAATATGCAATACACAAGCCACCATCTTCATTTTTATCACACAAAACAATCACCTTCCACTAATACACAACACACACGGATACAATACAAAACCATTATACTAAATCACCGAAAAAACATACACATAACAACACCAATAAAACACAAAGACAAAGACGAAGGAATAAACATAACAACATCAGAGGGGTAACTACACTTACCTCAACCCACGATGATGAGGACGAACGATTGGAGAGGATATGATGGCAGGAAGAAATTAAAGACAGAAGAGAAATGCAGTGGGGAGGGGAAGACGAAAGGCTACAACCTTCAGGTTTAAAAATCAATGAAACAGCATCATTTCCATCCTAAAAGAGACGATGTCATTTCTGTTTTCTTTTAAGTTCCAAAATATGGTGACGCTTTTCAAAAAATTCACCAAATGTATATACACAACAAATCTTAAACAAGGGAAGGAAACGACCTCATTCCTTACACAACACACGATTTGGACAATTTTTCAAAACGTCACCAAATGCATATAAGCCATCAATCTTTTAGCGATGCTATGCATAATTCATCGCTAAATGTCATATTTTACGAAGAATTTCTAAATTAGTCGTCAAATACTCAAATGGTTCTGATTTTTATATTTTCCACATTTTTTGTAATATATAAATTATATAAAATAGTATATAATTGTTTTATATCTCATCAAATCATATATTTTAAAAGACATTAATAAGAACAATTAATTTATTTTGATTTTTATATTTATAGAATTTTTTTTGTAATATAAAGTTTATATAAAATTTCACCCAGTTTACATATAGTAAATAGAGTTTTGTCATATGACATAAATTTGTCACATCATATATTTTAAAAGACATTAATAAGAACAATTAATTTATTTTGAATTTTATATTTATATTTATAGAATTTTTTTGTAATATAAATTTTATATAAAATGTCACCCAATTTATATATAGTAACTAGAGTTTTGTCACACCAAATAAAATTGTCAAATCGTATATTTTAAAAGACATTAATAAAAAGAATTAATTTATGTAATAAAAATTAATTTTTTATTGTTTGTTTTATAAATTTTTAAAATAACATTGTTATTAACTAAATTTATTTTTACACTTATAATCATTTTCAATAATATTAAATTTGATTATTAAGAATATCATATTAATATTTAAATTGATTTCCATTTTTTACTATGTTGCAATTATTTTTTAATTACATCGCAAAAAATACAATTATATATGGTAATTAATATAATGTTATATTAGTGCCATTAAGAAATTAAGGTCAAGCCAAATCGTGATGGCCCACCATTTCGCAGCGGTTTTTTTAATTGGTGTCAAATGGTATATTTCTTTCGAATTAATTAAAAATGACATCATTTTGTTTAACTACAAAAGATGTTGTTTTCTACTAGGTTATTAACACCAAAATGAACCTACCTTCTTTTTCATGTTAGCCATTATATTTCCTCTTTAATAAGCATCGTCCCCTCTGTTGTGATCGTCTCATGTCTTGTAGTTGTCACTGTTGACGAAATGTCATGTCCTTTATTGGTACATATTGTTTTTCTTTTCTGTTAACAAGAACCCTCCTTATTGTGCTTTATTTTTCTGATACATTTTGGAGTTTATGTGGGTTTTCTTTTCTGCAAATAGTGTATGGGTTTCCCTTTCTGTTTGTGTTTGGAAGATGGTGAGTTGTGTTTTTATGTTGGATGTGTACAGGTAGATTTTTTTTTCCACCTTCCATGCTTGTTTGAAGAAACCCTGCTAACTGTTTGATTAAAGGTCTACTAGAGAATCAAGGCTAAATTTGAAATGGATGTTTATGCACATATTTACCATATGATTGCTTTTATAATAGTAATATAACCTTATATATTGCTATACATAAAGAACGTGGTCATGTGTACTCTAGTATAAATCCTAAAATTGAGATATGATTTAAAGGGTAAATGGATAACTTTCATTTTAATAGGGTTAAATGAGTACTCTCATAATATTAAACAATCTTCTATGAAAAACTTTTATTTTTCTTGCAAATTTCAACTAGTTTCATCTTTCTGATCACTCCCAACCTAGTGCTTTTTAGACATCTAAATAGGCAGATAGAAGATGTATAACTAGTGAACTTTAGTGCTTTGACTTATCATCGAGAATCTAGCCTAACAAATCATATAGACATAGTATGCAAAAGGTTTCTTTTCCAATCAATTCATTTTATGCCTAGAACTTATGGGATTTGATTACCAAACAAATTTAATTAAACATATTGAATTTTATGCTAAATTAACTTTTCAGAATAAAACTGTTAACATTAATTAATCGAGGAATATGGCAAAATTCTCCCTTATTAAGAACAAATCGATGAGCAATTAATCTCCTCATTAAAGTCTAATCACCACTTACCTTCCATGGCCAATCTTCTCCTTCAAAGTTTTTAGTATCATCCAAATTATCTCTCTTCCTTAATTATCTATATCTTATTTTCTGTTAGGAAGCTATCAGATGAACGTTTAATTGTATATACTAAGTGTTGTGTAAAGCATCTTTGATTCTTTAAGAGAACATAGATGAAAATGGAAACGGTGGCAATGTCCTGATAGTTGGTACAAGATTAGAGGAATCGGTTGTTTTAGAGCAATTGTTGATTCCAATTACAATGTCTGTTGAATCAGGTATGGATGTGTTCAAATTTGGGTTCGTTATAAGGTTTGACTTAACTAGCTATTTAAATTCTATACTAATTATGTCTTAGGTTAAACATATTGTACTGGTAGTTCATCTAATTTAGTGATCCATACTACATCTGGGGATTCATTCACTGTATCTTATGCTAGTTTAGTTATAGCGAAAATGTTGAAGGAAGAGGGTGTCAATAACCCAACACATGAGGGAATATCTTTGACTTTTTCAATTGATGCCTTCGAACATGCAAGAACTCTTCTTAGGAATCCAAACATAGGGAATTTATTTACATTTACTAACTCTTATTTCACCTGGAATTAAAAAAATAATTATTTAATTTCTTTTTTGATGGAGTAAATGTGAAACTTTATTTATTGTTATGTTTATAAGAATTTTGGAAACAACCTCTCTACTAGTTAGAGATAAGGTTGCGTACTATTGACCCTCCTTAGACCCCGCGTATGAGCAGGATTCATACTTGATGTTGTTGTTGTTGTTGTTGTAGTATGTCTGTAAAAATTATTAAACTTCTAATTAAAATCTTGTACTACTTACCATATATCGTTATATATATTATATTACTTGCCATTTTCAATTTTTATGTATTATTATTTTATTATTAATAAATATTAATGATTAAGAATGGTAGTCAACTTAAATTTATTATATTTTTATCTTATCAATATTATAATTTTAGATATGTTTACTTTTTTATATTCAAAAAGATAATTTATAGAGTTTTAATGAATTAACTATATATTTAAACAAAATTATAAAGAAGCTAAATGAAAAATATGAAAAATCATATATCAATGTCAACTATAATTATCCTTAAGATTATTAAGCACACTTAGCATTAAAAATTATCAATTTAATATTGTTAACTATAAATTCTTTAATATCGACTTTTGGTGACAATTTGAAAGTTTCATCGTTAAAAGTCCATACTTGGTGATGAATTACATATTTCATTGCAAAAAGTTTAGTTTTTTTGTGATGTTTAATATTATTGTCACCAACCGCTTGACCTTTGGCGACAAAATAATAAAACCGTAGCAAAAATAGGGGCTTGTTGTGACGAATCTAGGAAATCGTTGCAAAAGAAATTGCTTTAGCAATGATACATTCTAACATCACCAAAACCACAACTTTTGACAACAAATTATGAAATCGTTGCCAAAAATAGACATTGATGATTTCATATTTGTCGCCAAAATAAAGTTTAATTTGTTTTGTTGTAGTGATCAAATCACAGGCTTGACAGAAAAATAATTGTTTTCATGGTTTTTGATCAAATCCTAATAATTGATTAACTTGAATAATAAAACACGAATCGTAAAATAAGAAATCATATCTTATTCATTTTTCTTTATGAAATCCTTTGAAAGCTTTTCAACGTGTCATCCACGAGTTGTTCACTTGTCCAACCTCTAACAGTATCTACAGAGCACCTTCTCAACTCTTGGGAGGAATTAAGCAGGAATGCTAGCTTCATGGTGGTTATTGCTATTTATAGGAAAATCATAATTAAATATCTTATATTTGATCACTAAAGTTTTTCAAACTTTATAATTAAGTACAATTTAATTAAAATTAATTTTTCCTTCATAAGTCACTCTTTAATGTATGACCCATTAGATTCCTAATATATTGGCAATGATTATAAATTATAATTCTAATTCATAATTAGAATCGGATAAATTAAAACTCTTTTTAATTTATATTTAATTCTCCAATTAAACAATTTATAATCATAGATCAAGATCGACATCTAACAACATGTCATGACTACTTAAATATCAGGAATGTTAAAGTCATTTGACTTAACCTATTCATGCATAGTTATTATGTATTATTTGATCATTTCGTCATCCAATATTCCAATTGGACATAGTATAAATATAGTGTCTACTTTTTTTCATCCAATCATGTTTGTTCTTGCTAATTAATGATTGATTTATAATTGATATTTGAAAATGCCTTTTCAAATGTCAATTCACTTTTACTAGAAAATTTCATAAATCACCACTAATCAAGAACAGTTGAACATTCTCTCTAATTACATTAGAGTGATGAATCCTTTATTGACTTACTCAACTATCTTCGTATGGTTCATACTGCATCTAATTAAGTACTACTGACGAAATTATCCTAGTACAATTCATAAGTAGCATTAAAATACAGTAATTCTCATATGAGATATACCTTAGTAATCCCAAGTCTAGGAATCAATTATACAACCATCATTATGAGAAAATTCACAGAGGCTCTGATACCATGTTAAGCGACCATTTCATCACAATAGCTTAAGCTTTTGTGTGGGGCTAACTTAATTAGTTTTATATATTCGCTAACATAACTTTGAATATTTAGCATTTTGAAGTCAAGTTCTAGATTTGATCCACTCTAGAGCTGCCCAACCATCATCATATGCATATGGATATTGATACTATGGTGAGCAACGGTAATTCGTATACACCAAAATAGCATTACAAAGGCTAATAAGTCTGTGATAAAAGGTGTCACAAATAGCACTGTTGGCAAACAATGAGCGAAGCTTCCACCCAAAAGAAGATGATCACAGGTACAATCCCAGTGGTGGTCAATAGCTTCTCAAGATCCACTACCAATTTATGACCAAAGGTCATGTCTGTTCGGTGAAGTATATTATATACCAATTGGAGTTGGAGAAGAGGAGCTATGTGTTCAGTGGCGCAACCATTTGCGAGTATAAGTTTTTCAGAGGAGTTCTAGAGAGAAGAGAGAGAGAGAGAGAGAAGTGAACAAAAGGTTCATAAAGTTCTTTTAGGTAAGAAGGGATAATTCTAATTATGCTTCCTTAAGATTTTAGAAAATGTATCAAGTTTACTTTATCCCTAGAATTCAGTGTGTCAAATAAAAGCTGAAATAACAACATAGACAAGCTAGTACTCCATTGTAACTCAATCCATTAGGTAAAGAAAGATAAGGAAAAACACAAACAAACTAAAATACACTCAAATTGCAGCCCCAAATCGATAAGCTTTGTCTATCTTAGTGTGCTTGGGGGTGGGAAGTAGAGAAGTTTAAGAGAAAAAAAAAGAGAAAGAAAGGGAGTGGGAGGTATTTTTTCTTCTTACTAAAATGCCCTATTGATTAGTCGATTTATAGCTATTGGCCAATTTGTGTTCACCAATTGGCATACGGTACTTTCGTTGGTCATGTGCCACACTACTCATTATGTTTATATATCTATATATATATTGGATTAGGCCGGCTATCATAAACCAATTTCTAAAAATTCTTTGAAACATCAATTTCCAACGCAACAAAATACCCTGTTTTGGTGAAAACATAATTTAAAAAATTCTCCAATATTTGTTTGAATATTAAGAGTTTTCTTTAAATTTCAAAACATAATTTCTCTTAGTTATGAAAAAAATTGATGCATTATATCTTACATGTAAATGATCATATGATGATTGAACCTTTAATTCATTAAAATGACAAGATAATGTTGTAATTTATTACACATGCGATGACTTCATTCTTTTACGTTTTTTGTCTTCTTAAATTATCTTGACTAAATTTTCATGCTTAAAATTGAATGGCTCATCCTCGTCCTCATGCACATACTTTAGCTTTATAATTAACAATTATGATGGCAATAGTGATGCACTTTCGTAAATGAAATTGATTTTATGCCTATCATTTAAGTTCACTTAATTTTTCAGTTAGAAAACGATTCTTTAAGAAAGTCAAACTCTTTCTTGTTTCATTCTTATACAATAAATGGAATACTTTATTGTTGGTAATAATCACACTCTTAAAATTTGTCATTTCACATTCTGATTTCTCATGTTCCATCATGCATGCATCTAATTATTTTTTACCTTTTCTATATTAAGAGAATACTTTCTTCCTTTTCATGCTTATAGCCTCTAAGCATTCAACTAATTTTATCATATGAAAGTTCAACATCTCAATCATCAATATTATCATAAGAATTTAAGGAAGGGTGTACCTTATCAAACATATACTTGTATTAAATTTAACAAGGATATATACAATTTCGGAATGTTAATATTATAACTTTAAAAAACTTATCCGTTGAAGCTTATATGTAGCAGTAGCACACAAAACCTCAATTTCTGTGCTTAACTTAGCAAAAAAAATTTTCATTTTATCTTTTCTCACTCAGGACCAGCATATTACTCCCTCACAACCTCACCTATGCTTTTTCTTTTTCTCCCGGAAAAGAAAGAGCTTCAAGTACAAATCCTTGAACTGTCAAACCGAAAGGGAATCCCGTCCATATAGCGACACGTAAAGAACTTGCAAGGCTGTCTCTGCGTCACTTCATGTATAAATTAGTTTAGTATGAGACACCGACTCGTGTACCTGAAGAAGCGGGAACCACCACTCCTCTCCGTCGTCCACCACCATTATAAGCGCCTTTCCCTCCGCCGCCATCTTTCTTAATATTAGTGATCCGTCCCTAATCCTATCCTCCTAAACTCAGCCACTCCTTCCTTGTCGTGGGAACCGCTCACTTCGCTTCTTCGCAAGTAAAAACCACTTGTTATTAGAAAAAGAAAAAAAAAAAGAAAACTAACCGAACCGAACTTCTAGGGACAAGAAGCGGTTAAGGATTGGTGTACCAGTTTTGTCCGCTGTCTGAATCAAACCCCATCTTTTATTTCCTTTCCTTTTCTCCTTATTTTCTCTACATAACTACTTCCATATCCATACAAAAGTCCCCCGCCTTCCCACTAAGTTTCAATAAGACTATATTTATATTCACTACGAAGGCACTTCAGGACCTACCAAAGGACCGATTGCCACAGCAAGCTCTCTTCTTTGTGTTTTTTGTTTTTGGGTTAGATCTACCATCTTTTGGTTATATCGTTTATGAGTAGTGTTATAATATAGAAATGGAACAGAAGCATATATTGATGTCGGCGTTGGGAGTGGGAGTTGGGGTAGGGTTGGGGTTGGCGTCTGGACAAACGATGAGCAAATGGGCTGGCGGTGGTAACACTTCGCTTTCCGACGTGGGAGTTACGCCTGAGAAAATGGAGAGGGAAATTTTAAGGCAAGTTACTGATGGAAGAGAAAGCGGCGTCACCTTTGACCAATTTCCCTACTACCTCAGGTTTCCGTTTCTCTTTACGTATACTTCTTGGCTTTGATTTACATTTTAAAAAAGTTTAAGACTTGGTTAGTTTTGTCATTTCTTTCAATAAATAGAAAGCTTGTATTGCCTTACGGTAAGTTAATTGGGCGATTAAATTATAACCTTATATGACGATCACTTCTAATGGTTATAACATCGTCCCAAGTAGATCTTATGAATAAGACGTCCGATCAGACAAACTTGTTTTCTGGTAGTATAATAATATAATAGTAGTTGTTTCAGGGTTTTGTTTTCGATGTGTTACTTTTTAACTTTCTGGAAATTTTTGGATTTGCAAGATTAGCTTGCCATTATTTCGGTTTTCGGAATGCATTGTTTGTTTCCCATCATGAGCAGCTATAGCCGGTCATGGCTTACACTTTAATCTCAGAAAATCAGTAAAAGTTGTTTTGATTAAGTAATTAACACAACAGTTAGGTTTCAGTCCATGGCAGAGCCCTATCTAGAGTAGTCCTTTACGTTTGACATGAATTGTCCTATTTCCGACCAAGGCCTAGAGGCTGATGAACATTTGGCACCTATTGGTGGTTAGTTCAATAGAAGCAGTACCAGATAAAGAACAACTATTCCGAGAGCAAACCGAATTTCAACTCATTTAACCCCAAATTTTAGATATTATTTGCTAAAATGCAATGCATAGTTTTATTTTTAAAAATGGCGTTCAACTTAAAGAACCCAAAAACAGAAATTACTAAGATCAATCCAAAAAATTAAAAGAAGAAAATAATAAAATATAAATTATATAGAATTTATTGGAGAATTATCTTCTGTTCCTTTATTTTTAGCTAATATTTAACTAAAAAAATTTGGTGACTAATTATTGATAGTAATTAGTATCATAAATAATAAAAATATTATTATAATAAAATAAAATTTTTACTACTCTGCATCAACTTTTGGTATTGGGTCGACAGTGAGCAAACGAGAGCCTTGTTGACAAGTGCTGGCTATGTCCACTTGAAGCATGCTGAAGTATCTAAGCACATAAGGAACCTTGGACCTGCAAGTCGGACTATACTGCTCTCAGGACCTGCAGGTTGGTTATCTGTAATCAACAATTAACCACCTTCATTCATAGTTATACACGTCTTCACTTATTTTATCACCTATGACTACCAAATTTCATTTTTCAAATCCATGAAGAACTATACCAGCAAATGCTTGCCAAGGCCTTAGCGCATTACTTTGAAGCAAAACTACTGCTGTTAGATGTAACTGATTTTTCTCTAAAGGTAAGCTTCTGCAACTATTCTTCCTCTGGATGTTTGTTTTCCATATATGTAGCATTGTTAAGAAAATAAGTAATGGGGCTGCTTCGTGACAGGTTCAAAACAAGTATGGTTGTTCCAACAAGGAATCAGTAAGCTTGTCATTCTATGACCAAGTTCTCGCACTTTTCTGTCATGTTGTAGAGAGAAATAAGGGATGAAAATTAGGAATGGTTCAATTTGCATCTTCTCATATTCTGCAAATCATTTCATTTATACAGTTTTTGAAAAGGTCCCCTTCGGAGTCGACGCTAGAACGGTTGTCAGGCTTCCTTGGATCATTATCTATCCTACCGCAGAAGGAGGAAAATAAGAGTACGATACATGAGTTATTCTTTCTCGTTTTACTGAAGACTTCTCAATTTTGTTTACGATTTATGGATTCAAAAGTCTGTATTCCAGTGCCCTTTAGTTTTGGGGTTCTGGCTTGTGGGCTGAGGTGCTTTTACAGTTTAATTGTCAAAGATCCTCTCGTAGGCCTAAAACAGCTATCTGATGTTTTTCTATTCAGTAGACTACTTTTGGAAAGTTATTGCATTGCACTTTTATTGTTGTCTGCAGATAGTATTAGGTTGAATAGTTTGGTGATTTACTCTGCATTTCTACCTTGGCTGGGGCTCTGAACAATTTGATCTTTTCCAGGGACATTGCGGAGGCAACACAGTGGTGTGGATATCTCATTCCTGGGGTAGCTCTCTGATTGACGCCTTGGAAAGCTGTAACTACTTTAACATCTTGTTTCTGACGTGGTCTTGTTCTATGGCTTTAGGCGAGCAGAATGTTCTTCAGATCCTCCAAAGCTACGAAGGAATGCTTCTGCTGCAGCTAACATAAGCAATCTAGATACCCAACCCACTACCTCTAATACAGGTTTTCCCTCAAGATATTTCCGGGTGTAAATATTGTGATATATGGTTGATTATGTTTGCTTTTACGTAGACAGAAATGTGCATAATAATGTGATTTATCCCCGAATAACAGAAGGTCAATATGTGTATGCGTTTGGTTGTAAACGTATGAACATAGTATAGCAGCCTTTGTTGGGTTGGAAAACCAAAGAGAAAAAGATGTCACTTCTCCTTGTTCTCGTTCATGTATATTAGTTTGCGGACATGTTAATTGACATCGTCATCTTCCTTCTGAAGCTACTTTGAAGCGTACAAGCAGTTGGTCTTTTAATGAGAAGCTTTTTATACAATCTCTTTACAAGGTAATGCCACCCTTGGAATGAAGAGTACGTGCTGAATAATAGTCTTTGATTTGTTAGCAAAGAGGTAATTTTATTTCTATTGCAATGCAGGCTCTGGTTTATGTGTCTAAAACCAGTCCCATTGTACTCTACCTTAGGGATGTCGAGAAGCTATTGTTTAGATCGCAGAGGACATATACATTGTTCCAGAAGATGGTAATAAAAATATCAGGAACAGTGCTAATCCTTGGCTCAAGAATTGTAGATCTAGGTAATGATAAGGGAGAAGTGGATGAGAGGCTCACTGCTCTTTTTCCTTATAATATTGAAATCAAGCCTCCTGAAGATGAAAGCCAGCATGTCAGCTGGAAGGCTCAACTGGAGGAGGATATGAAGATGATCCAAGTTCAGGATAACAGGAACCATATCATGGAAGTACTTTGCTCTAATGATCTTGAATGTGATGATCTGGATTCAATTTGTTTTGCAGATACCATGGTTCTCAGTAACTACATAGAAGAGATTGTAGTGTCTGCAATTTCTTATCATTTAATGAACAATAAGGATCCCGTGTACAGAAATGGGAAACTTCTGATATCCTCCAAGAGGTAATGATAATCCTAGACTTGTGTTCCCTTAAAACTCAAATTTGCCAATTCTTACTGTGTTACTTGTGAAACAGTTTGTCCCATGGGTTGGGTATATTCCAGGAAGGCAAAACTGCTAACAAGGAACGACCAAAGTTCGAGCCACAAGCTGGAAGAACACAGGTTTGATAATTTTTAATGAGTTCAGACTCAAAACGTTGAAGAGATGAGTTGTTGTTGCATTAATAGGTCTGTTTATACCTTTTCTAATGATTATAGCAAGGGGGAGAGGAAGGTATAATCGCTGCAAAACCAGAGACGAAAGGTGACAATGTGAATCCTGAGAACAAAAGTGAAGCAGAGAAGTCAGATTCAGGGGTGAAAACAGATGGAGACAATTCTTTACCACCAGCACCAAAAGTTGTACGTCCTTCTATGCTTTTAACATGAAATATTTTACATAAGAACTTGCCTATGCATGAACTTACAATATGTTTCCTCTTGAATACGTCTATTCTGAAAACGGGTAATATAATATAATATCAGGAAGTTCCTCCTGACAATGAATTCGAGAAGCGTATAAGGCCAGAGGTGATACCAGCGGATGAGATCAATGTGACTTTCGGTGATATTGGAGCCTTGGAAGAAATCAAGGAGTCACTTCAGGAATTAGTAATGCTTCCTCTGCGAAGACCAGATCTATTCAAAGGAGGACTACTCAAACCTTGTAGGGGAATATTGTTGTTTGGGCCTCCGGGCACTGGGAAGACAATGATGGCGAAGGCTATTGCCAAGGAGGCTGGAGCGAGCTTCATTAACGTTTCAATGTCTACTATCACTTCCAAATGGTTTGGCGAAGATGAGAAAAATGTTCGAGCTTTGTTCACGTTAGCAGCCAAAGTTTCTCCAACTATCATCTTTGTAGATGAGGTTGATAGCATGCTCGGACAGCGTACTAGAGTTGGGGAGCATGAAGCCATGCGGAAGATAAAGAACGAGTTCATGACTCATTGGGACGGGCTCATGACAAAACAAGGCGAGCGTATCCTTGTTCTTGCCGCAACCAACAGACCATTTGATCTGGATGAAGCCATTATTAGGCGTTTCGAGCGCAGGTAAATATTAACTTAGATTCTTTCCAAGTTAAATTCCTATATGTAATTCTTTCCAAGTTAAATTCCTATATGTAAAAGTACTGAAATTTTGGTGTCATCCGCAGAATTATGGTGGGACTTCCATCGGTGGAGAATAGAGAGATGATCTTCAAGACTTTGTTGTCAAAAGAAAAGGTGGAGGAAGGATTAGACTTTAAGGAGATAGCCACTATGACAGAGGGCTACACGGGAAGTGATCTTAAGGTCTGCGCCGCTTCCTGTTACATTGGATCTTTATAATGGATCCTTATAACTCTTTTTTCTTAATTATTATTTCACAGAATCTTTGCACCACAGCCGCTTACAGGCCTGTTAGAGAGTTGATACAACAAGAGAGATTAAAGGATTTGGTTAGCGACATTGTTCTAACTTTAACAATCCACTTATCCTTATTTTATATATGGAAAGGCATGATAAGAGTAAATTTCACCTTCAGGAGAAAAAGGAAAGAGCTGCTGAAGCACAAAAGTTAGGGGAACCCGCAGATACTGTAGGGAACAACAACAAAGAAGAAAGAGTAATCACTCTCAGGCCATTAAATATTGAAGACTTCAGACTGGCGAAGAATCAGGTTAGAGTTAGCAAACTATGCAATAATGATATATATTGGGCATGTTTAGTCTAAAAAAAAAGGGGAAATATACGCAGGTGGCTGCCAGCTTCGCAGCAGAAGGATCTATAATGAGCGAACTGAAGCAATGGAATGATTTGTACGGGGAAGGGGGTTCAAGGAAAAAAGAGCAGCTTTCTTACTTCTTATGAGACCCTGTTACTGTTAGACACAAGACATAACCCACCCTTAACTGCTTATAGCTGTTTTCCTTGAACAAGCAAGAATACCCATAATCTTGGATGCACTGGAAATAGTAAGATGAAAACCTTTGCTTGGGGATATCATTCAATTGTTGTACTTGGGGGTTTCATTTGATGGCGGATGCAACTGAACTCTTGCCCCTCCAACACATACATAGTAAAATAAGAAGCCTAAAAACAACTTATTCCAACATCCCTCTTCCTATTATTTAAGTGAGATTATCTGCTTTCCTTAATGCTTCCTCAATTCTTAAGCGAAATATGTATATACTGCTTCTTATAAATCATTGTTATTGGTTTTATCCAATCCATAAAACACAGTTTGAGAGAGACTTGGTTCACTAGCACGCTTAAAGCAATAATCCTGAGGCTAACTCGTCTTTACAATAAGGAACGAGAAAAGTGTGGTCAAGGTGTGCTGTGTCTACAGTCAACTTCATTCCTATGATGATAATAACTATTATGATTAAAAAATTTATATATAGTAGCTAAATAATTCAAGTTGCAATAGTTTTAAAGTACGGAAATTGGTTAAAAGCTTAACACGCTCCATTCTACATAATCTATAGCAATCACTGAAATAACTTCAAAATATCACGTTATTTTTCTAGATAAACGACTTGCTTTTTTGTCATCAAAATTTATTTTGCCTTACTCTGCAATTGAAAGTCATGATAACTATTTCCCTCAATTTTTTTGAAGTTCTGAAAACTATTTATAACTATTTTTTTCCTCAAATCCTGACAAAGTGACGAGTAATTTTCCCTTAAGGCTTCGTCACGCCTAGTGATACGGTTCAACAGCCAAAAATGGACGTGCTTGTTTTCATGCACGGTACTTGAAAATTGTAAAAGTAATTTAAACAACTATTCGTATGTAGACCAGTATATCCAAGTCACAAGACCACTCCTAGAACATAGATTTATATGTTTACAATACTCTATGCGTAGCAAACAGGAACTTCACATTCATCCAAATTGCGAACCCAAGACCTAGAGATGAAAATGATGAACAGGTTAGGTTGACAAAGCTCCTCAAACAATCTCACATAACAGTGACAGAGCAATTCATCTATGCCTTCTTGTCCTTCAAAGGTCCCCTTGGAATCCTACTCAAAACCTTGGCATCAAATACAGCATATTGCTTCTTGATCTCGATCAGAGCCTTCTGAGCAAATGCATCTACCTGATCTTCATACTTCTCATAGAAGACAGGTACTGTGTGTAGCAGCACAAAGGCTGGTAACCAAACCCACGGAATTAAACGTTACCAATTGACTAGTGTTGCAAATTAGAAAACCAAAATTATTAGTGTAACATTATTTACCTATATAGAACAAAGTCAAAAAGTTACACCAACTTCCCACAATGGAAAAGGCCCACAGACCCGCAATAACCTTGTTAAACAAATGGAAAATCAAGGTTAGAAGGACAGGATGGCAGAAATATGATATAGCAGTGTACCTATACAGCATGATAAAGAAAACAAAATGTAGGACAAGTCAATTGAAGAAATAGATTTACCGAGAGGAATTTCTTCAGATCCCTTCCTGATGCAATATCCCGGAAAACAGCAAAGGCCCGATTGATCTCAACCCTCATTCCAGATGCAAACTTTATTACTGGTTCTTCATGGATATATACTTCTGGAATTCGAGGAGGGGTCCTATATCCAAAAATAACAGGCTGAATAAAGAAAACCAAATAAGATATGTGCACGAACCGGTATGAACAAAAAAGAATTACTTGTTGATGAAGGTGGAGGCATTTGACCACAGGAACAGTATAGCAAGGGTAAGAATCAACCCATGGCAAACCAAAGTGAGAAGGTGATATTCGAGCAATTCAAAAAGTACCCACGCAGCAGTTGCTCCACCAAGCACTCCCGCTGATATCTTCTTATTTCTCCAGAGGAAAATGTCCGCAGCTAAACACGTGTACCAGTTTAAGCAATATAAGAAAAGAATTTCATTTAGACTCCAGAATCCCCCACTTGAAAAAGCAAACAAGAGATTCAGTGAGAAGTAACAAGAGCCCTCGTATTTACAAAATATATTTGCCCCAAGGATGGAAAAGATAGTCCAATAGTTTAGCTGTAGCTGAACCTTGTATTGAAAAGATAGACAACAATAGTGGGGTTCCTTGCTCGCGTAAAGCTGTAAAGCTTAGCTTTACAACGACCAATCGAAGCAATATTACTGAAGTGATGTACAAAACCATAAAATTTAAAGCTTTTAGGCCAATATCCACAATTAAGTTTAAACACACAAAAAGAAAAAAAGAAACTTCACGCACGAAAAGTACTAACTTAAAACCAGATCCAGATCTGCAAAATACACCAAAATTGAAGCAACCCAAACACTCAAGGCCGTTATAGGGTTTCAACACAGATTCATTCCCTAAAATATAGAAACGATCCGTTGAAAAACAGAGATTTCAAGCTTCAAATGTAAACATTTCGAAATTTTGATTTCCTTCCTCAAGATCTCACAACCAAGAGAAGCCATCAGGAATAAAATAAATCTTCTTTCCTAAACTGAAGCCGTAAAATGATCAGAATCGAAATCAACGGTCACCAATACACGACCACACAATATACTAGAAAGAGCAAGAACAAATCATATACGTTTTCCGCCACCGAAGACTTTGTGCACGGGCTTTTCGCGGCCGAAGAGACGACTAATCTTGGACTTGATCGACGATGAAGAAGGTTTTGGTTTGTCGTCGTGATCGGAGTCCAACGAAGACGACGAGTGGTCGTCGTGATCCATGATCTTTTCCTTTATCTTATCCATCATCGACTCTGCTTTGGCCTCCTCGTGGTGGTTATTTTCCGCGTCCGCCATGGCTCCAACAAAAACCCAAGAAACGCAACAGAATCACACCTTTCTTTCTACACTTCCCTTTGCACTTGCAGAGAGTACAATAAGTCCATCTATCTCTCCTCTAGCTCTCCCGGGGCCCCCTCCCTGTTGCTTTGTATCGATCCTGACCGTTTAAATTTAAAATGTGATCTTGGCCATTCAAGGGTTCTGCAAGTATGGGAGAACTGGAAAGAGTAAAGATTAGGATGACAAAGGCGTGGGGTGGGGTGGGGTTGGGTAGGGTGCATTTATATATTTTTATTCGAACGAGCATAGCATTAACACCCGTTGGATAGCTTTTTTAACACGTGTCCAAGATGAAATGACTTGGTTCCCCAGATATGATGACACGTGGAGAGCAATTTGAAAACGATCTTAGCTCTTAAGTTTAAGGAAGAAAATAATAAAAATAAAAAAGAGAATCATTTAGATAACTAGTGTGAATCAAACGGATGATATATGATTCACGTACAATAAAAATATAAAATAATTTATGCATAAGTTAAGACAAACAATCCCAGTTTTCTTATTATGCATTTCTTCTTAAACAAAGTCCTTTTATTTATGATTCCGATACTACTTCGCGGTTAAGCATCTCATTTCTTTTTTAAAAGATAAGTAATAATTTGTTCAATCAATAGCGATAGAATACAGTCATTATTGAGAGACTATTCTTACAAATAGAGCTTGTATAAAAAACAACTAAGGATGTTTTTGTTCGGTGGGTATAAGAAACGACAATGGATACAGAAAAATGGGTATCATTGTTATGTAAGAATATGCTTGTTACAATTAATTAAAATATAATTATTAATTAATTAAAATATTGTAATTAATTAATTAATTATAATATAAATAATATTTTAATTAATTAAAATATTATTAATAATTAATTAACTGTAATATAAGTAATTAAAATATAATTATTCATTAATTAAAATATTGTAATTAGTTAATTAATTACAATATAATTAATTAAAATATAATTATTCATTAATTAACTACAATGTAATTAATTAAAATATAATTTATTCATTAATTAAAATATTATAATTAATTAATTAAAATTAATTAATTAATTAGCTACAATATAATTAATTAAAATTAATTACAATATTTTAATTAATCAACATATTGTAATTAATTAAATTATAATTAATTAATTAATTAAAATATAATAAATTTTATTTTTCAATATTTTTTACAAACCAACCATTGTCAATGATAATGGTAATCATTTCTTCGTCTTAACCAACCATCATAATTATAATGATAATATTCATTCTTATTTCTCACTATATTCATTCTCATTCTTATTACCATTCTTTTATGTGAACCAACCGCCATATTTAGCCCCAGTCATTTTTATATTCTCAATTGTTGTCTGATTCGGTTAGAAGTGAAGCGTCAATAAAGAGCAAATATAGTTGTCATTCTTTATTTGAAGTAGAATTCCATCCGGTTATTTTCTGATTTTTCGAATATCTTCATATTTTGCATTCTCTAGATAAAATGCACTAACCTAGCAAAACTAGTATTAAACACTTTTTGATCTCCTTTGCAGTTTCAGCCCAATCCATTTAGTCATAGCAAGCAGTCCATTCAGTTGAGATCTTTTAGTTGTCTTGTTTAAATATGCAAAGGAATTTTCTTCATAGTTGTCTTGTTTAAGTACATTTAAAAAAAATGATTTATTGTTTCATATTCTGTAGAACATATTGGATATGATAAGTCTAGAATATGAAATTTTATCTTTATCTCTATTACTTAGCTTTTAGTTAGCTACCAACCAGAATATAAAAGAGTGCGCTTGGAAAATTTCCAATCCCCGTATCTGTTTGGAGATGGGAGTTAATAAGTGGATCGAGTCATGCCTGTTTAAAAGATTGGGAAGTAAAGTTGTGTGACCTGTGTATCTCCTATCGCTTATGACCCTGTTTAGCAATCAGCTAATTGCATTTAGCTGTTAGCTGATTCTATCACCTTATTTGACCAGCAGATTGCATTAGCTATTTGTCAGAGATGTTTGGTAAAATTAGCTATTTAGTATTAGCTGTTTATGACCTTATTTGGCAATCAGCAGATTGCATTAGCTGTTAGTTGTTAGCTGGTTGTATCAACTAATTTGACCAGCAGATTACATTGGCTATTTATCAGAAATGTTTGGTAAAATTAGTTGTTTAATATTAGCAGTTGATGTGTAAAATGACTTATGAGGGCATGGATTTTGTACAAAATTATAATAGCATGAATATTATAATATTATATTTCTTAGTATTTCGTTGAATATTCTTATAAGAATTTAGATTTTAGATATTTAATTTTACAAAATTAA